>BLBF01000011.1:36165739-36230671 GCA_015471245.1 Laticauda colubrina
TATATATATATATATATATATATATATATATGTTTCAGTAGTTATGCTATTATAGCTGTTCATCTGAATTCATCAGCATGAGTAAGGACACACACTCTGTGCTCAAACAAATGTTTTAATACGCACCTTTTCTCTCTCATATTCCTATTGAAAATTTTATGTATTTATTTATTCACTTTGTATAGTCAGTCATTTGTGATTCTGGGTAGGTCACATACTTAAAAAAAACAAAAAACAATACAAACAATAAACTGCAGGAAAATAATAAAAATGCAATAACCCTTAAAACCAAATTAAAAAAAAACCTAATTAAAATCAAAATTAAAAACAGAAAACATAAAAAGCAGGCAAGTGCCAAGTCATCAGTATAATCAGATAAAAAATGTAACTTACAGAACACAGAAAAATAGAGTAGGAAGCAACCTTGGATATCTTCTAGTCCAACCCTACATCATTCCAGAATGGCTGTCCAATCTTTTCTTTAAAAACCTCTAGTAATGGAGCACCCACAACTTCTGAAAGGAAGCTGTTCCTCTGATTAATTGTCCTCACTGTCAGGAAATTTCTCATTAATTCCAGATTTTTCCTTGATAAGTTTTCATCAATTACTTCTTGTCCTGCCCACAAATGCTTAGATTCTATACGTTATTTCTGTTTATACCCATGTTTCCTGAAGGCTTTCCTAAAGGCCTCTGCAGCCGGTAACAGAGCTCTGGATTGATCTAAAGCTTTGTTATCAGCTACAGAGGCATTCAGGAAAGTCTTGACAGCCTTGCCTGCTGCAGAAGAAATGGGCCAGCAAGGGCAGGTGTCAGGGTGTGCAAGGTCTGGCTCTAATTGTCCAAAGGTAAGTAGTAAGGCAGCTCCATCACCACCCCGATCCCCACCCTAGCTTAATTTTTACCTATCCACTCTAGAGTGGGCGGGACCTTAATTAGGGCTTATTTGGGGGGTAGGACTTATATTGGGCACACATGTAAAAATCAAGCTAGGACTTACTTTCAGTATAGGTTGTATTTTCAGGAAAACAGGGTTATTAGTTATTATACCCCTATCAATTTAATTCATGTATTGCATTATAAGCCACTGTTTGTTTTACTATAATTCATTAAATAAACCACTATTTATCATTCAAGCTAAGTAACAATTTGTTTCCAATCCCCAGTAGCTAGATTAATACATTTTACTGATATATTATGACAAAACAAACTAAATTATGGCTTAGCATCAAATATGAATCTAGAGATTTCCCCTTAGGAAAATGGTCAGCTGCAGCCTATATGCTATGCAGCATCTAGAAAGACAGTTTGGGAACAGGTTAAAACCAGAAGACTGTGAATGCTAGTCCCACCTTAGGCATGAAGCCAGTTGGGTCACCTTGGACTAGTCACTCTCTCTAACCTTAACCCTGGAAGCAAGCAAAAACAAACCATTTCCAATATCTTGTCAAGAAAACTGCAGACATTTATTCAGGTAGTCACCAGGAGTCAGCACATATTTGAAGGCACCAAAAAAAAAAAGGGGGGGGGGAGAGAAACCTACACAAAAAGCAAATGATAAATCCAAGCTATATTATAAGGATAAATCAAATGCAAATTAAGGCTCATCAAAGCAATTGAGAAAAAATATATAAGTGTTTTAGATTTCCTGACTTTTGCCAATTGACCACTGATCCAAAGCAGCCTATGTTTCTGGATAAGAGATCAACAATGCCAGAGAAAACCTTGTGCTGATGGTGGCAGAGATTCCATACAGGAATATTGTAAAAGTTCCAAGTAAACAAATGGGATTAAATTCAAACTGGATGTGTTCAGAAATTAAAACCATCATATAAGAATAGGGAAGTATTCTACAACATCCATAGTTTGGACCCTTTACTGTACTTTCTCCAAGGGGTCTCAGTTTTAGTAGAAAGTAAGATAAATCATAGGATCTGCACAAATAAGTGCTTTGCAAAGGGAACTTGCAGGAGTAACATATATTTTATTAAAACACTGAAGTAGCTCTGTCTTCTGGAAGGCTTGTCATAGCTGCCATGGCAGGTTTCTAGATTATCTCCCTGTGTATGCACAGGCAATGCTTCCACTGGGGTTACCATCGAAGAGAAGCATCAATATGTCCAAGTGACCTGGGAATTATCTCAAACCAATCAGGCCGGGCTTTCCAGAATCCAAGTGTGTCTCAGAGTTTCCAAGAGGATGCTTCACTCTTGTCAACATACTTTACAAAGTAGCTCTTGAAATATTTTGCAGAGTTCTAGAAATTGGACCAATTATCATACATGGCCATTTGTATCATATCCAGCATTATTTTTAATGATACAGTGGTAACAGATTCTGGAATAGTCTCCTTTGAATCTTAATTTTTTGTTATCCAAGATAAGACAGCATATTTTAACATAACCTTCCTTAAAATATGCATTTTAGCTGTTTTAATAGTTTTATTTCTCCGGTAGGGACATCAGCCCATTACGGTCTCTCCTTTTGCCAATCTGAAATGCTGACAAGATTTAAAAGTCATTGACCCCCTGTGGGTGCTACAAAGACAAAAATTATCTTCATCTTCCACTCCAAGAAAAGGAAGGCAAACAAAATAAAAGATTCAGTGCTGACAGAAAGAAGAAAGAGACAAAATATTTGTCAGATTCATGCTTCTCAGCTTTCTGTAGACTCTGCCAAAACCTAAGTACAAAGCCATCACTGGAACTTCTCTTAAAGGGTCTGAAGCTGTGGGAAGGTTTGAGGAAGGTTTATTCCAAAAATGAAATAAAGTCACAACATCTCAAAAAGACCCCAAAATTGCTTCAGAGCACTTTCATCTGAGACAGAATTTAGGTCTTCAATACAGTTGATGTTGAATACCTAAGCTGCTTTCAGAGTGGCATCAAAACCAAGAATGACAAGCCCTTTCACAAAGGCTATTTCCACACTAGCAATTTATAATACCTTCTAGAATCCTCCCAACCATTGTTGTGCCAAAATAAAAGTGGCACAGACAAATTTTATATCACTCCAGTGATACCCAGGCAATGCAATGGACAGGCCATAAATCTTTACTACAGAAATTTCATAAATTCTCTGCAATTTCCACCTTAGCCTTATCACACATTTTCCCATTTGGAACAGACGTGGTATTTAAAGTAGGGGTTTAGGACTTATTAATAGTAAAGGACATATATGGCACCCAAAAGATTTTATTTCAACCTCCAAAAACTGCAATTTTAGCTACCAAATTATAAGTTTTAATATGACCAAAGGAAAAATAGGGAATCCATAGAGAAAAGCCATATTAATTGTATCTATTTGATTGATGAAATGTCAATTAAGTTTAAATATAAAATAAATTTGGTACACTATTTATTTCTTTAGAATAGTGATTTTTTTGAAGTAAAGCCTCTCAAAGGCTAAACTATTCAGCTCCAAAAATGTTCACAGGTCAATCCAAAAAGACTTTCTAAGTACCAGTACATATAAGGCATAATATACTGTCTTAAGAAATTTTATCTGTGATACTTAGCCTCCTGACTAATTTCCATAAAAATAAGTTAACAAATGTTTATTTCTAAAGTCATCACTCACTCAGGCACATTATTTGATTACTGTACCCAAGTAATATCTAAATACTTTTATTATACTTGCATAATGTAATACAAGCTAGTAATTCTAATGTTTTTCAGAGTATCTGTTTTGAGTGTAAACAAAACTTGCCTTTTATACACATACCTGGCTAAAAATCTGACTGAATTTAGTGGAGTTTGTTTCCAAATGTATGTATATGAATTATTGTTGGTGAGTTGCAATAACAATTAGTAGTTCAGTACCTTAACAAATCTATTTCATAGGCCATAACTATTCCATGTCTTTGAACAAATGTATAGAAATTTATGTTTTACAAGATGAGATGCCATCAAACATAGCAATTTTGAAGGTCAGTTTTGGCATATTTGAATTTCACTATATTGAAAGTGAATATATTTAACCTTTTTGAGAAAATTTTGCTTGCAATGCAAGGATGCATTTTTTGTCCTAATACTTAAAAAAATTTCTGAGCAAAGTTCACACACAAATTGATTGCACTGAAATTAGTTAACAAACTATTGGTTGAACAGGAATATCTTATCAGAGGATTTTATCTCCTGATTTCTGATAAAGCTACCTATACGAAACAGTCTGTATTATAAAAGACACATTTTTTGTCCTGTCTAATAGGCTCATACCTATACCATTTTGGGAAAAAATTTACTGTTGTTTTGTTATGTGAAACTTATCCTTAATAGTAATGGTAGTTTCTTGAATAAAGCTGCTTTTTGACTCATTGCTTCCATCCCTTCAATTTTCCTTTGATGATTACATCTAAGGATTATTCTTCTGTTTAAGGTAGATGCATGTATTTCATACCTATCCTCACCAATGACGCTATTATGATACAATTCAATTGTATACCTGACAACTTCCTTTCAAACTGTAAATCCCTGTATGGTAGTGACCTTGGATTATATTTGACTCAACAGCAATAGTGAAACTGACAAGTTACATAAACTATTTCATCATTTTTAACTACACTTTTAAGGGTGTTTTTTTTAATTGGATAAACAAAGCAGATCTGAAACTTTTCAGTTAACATTTTCTTCCCCAAAATTTAACTAGGTATTATAATTATTATAAACAAGTAGTAAAAGCATTTACAGTACTACAGATTTTTATAAGCATTTTAAGCCAACAGCCAACTATACAACACTCAAAATCCCCTGAAATTAGATAAGAAATTGATAAATGTAAAAAAGTCTTTTTTTTAAAAAAAATCAACCAAAGCAATAAGTATGGTATACAGTGTGTGTGTGTGTGTGTGTGTGTGTACATCTGCATGTGATATATTCAAGAATAAGCAGCGGCATCCCTATTTTTTCACGCATAGGAGAAATTATTTGTCTATGTATTTTAATAATAGCCTCCTATAATTCCTGATTTTAGTGCAATTTCTTAAAAAGAATTAAACAGTTGCAGTTTCTTAAAGAGGTTGGGGAAAAAAACTCATACAAAGCAGGAAAAATATCCAAAATATGAATGACAAAGATCCACAATATCAAAGTAACCCATCAAATATTGCGAGCATTGGCATTTTAAATTAACCAAAAAGGAATCCTTCCCTGTTTACAATACAAGCTCCTGTCTAAAAATCTAGGCCTTGTAATGAATAATCAATATAATCAATAAGGAAGACTGATGTCAGGTAAACCACCACTGAACTAAATTGCTATAAACTAATGATTATATATGACAATTTATGTCCAATATAATGTTCAAATGATTTCTGAGAAGTGTTGGCATTACATTCACTTAAACACTTTGTGGCTTTTCTTACAATCCCCCCTCCCCAATCTCATTCTTTGCCAAAGGAAACCTTTCAAGCCAACGTTTCCACTGACTCAGTCTGATGACCGAAACTTCACGTCCAAAGAATAATTGTATTAGTTTGTTGTCGTTTTCACATAGTAATTACAAATCCCGAAGTAATTTGAGGGAAATGACCGGTCTTCCATACGGAAATCCTTTCGCAATGCCCTCTGCGCGTACACTGACACATCATCAGCAACCCAAACGAATTTGCTGAGGAGAAGCCGAGATATCTGATTCATCAGCCATTACACCTCGCAGGGGGACATGTAAACAGATAAGGCTGCAGTCGTCCCAGCCGACTTCGGATCACAAACGGCCTCGGCCACCAAAAGGTTTTTCCCCTCCTGACACGGAAAGGATGCTAAGCCGAGGAAAGGACGCAAATAATGGTCCCACAGCCATGAGAGCCGCACGCACACATAACGACTGACTCATTCGCTTCAGGTTCTTCGCCTCGCAGAGATGCGATGATGTCGAGGAAGAAAGGACGGGGGAGACTGGCCAGCGCCACCCCAACCCTCCCCCCCCCCAGCAGCCCACGCAAACAAAGCAACTTCTCCCTCCTTCCTTCCACCCACCTACCCACCCGCGGCCAGCGCAGCGGCAGAGATGAGCCAAAAACGCCAACGCAACAAGAGCCTCTCCCGGGCGCCCCCCCCCCCCCCCCCCCAGGCCGGGGCCCCCCCCCCCCCCAAGACTTCCGAGAAGCCACGCAGTCCGCAGCTTGAAAGCAGCAGGCAAAAAAAAAAAAAAAGCACAGGTGCGGGAGGGGTTTTTCCTCCAGGGTCCGCGCTCCGGTCGGCGAGGTTTTGTGGCCTCGGCGCGCTTCTCCCATGCACCACGCTGCCTCTGCAGCACCTCCCTCCCTCCCTCCCTCTCTCTCTCTCTCTCTCTCTAGCGGGGCGCCCCTGGAGGATGCTTGAAGGCGGGCCGGAGTTGGCGAGAGAAAGAGAAAGAGAGGGGGGGGGCGGAGCCGCTGTCCCGAGTCCTTGCGGAATCCGGCTCCTCCTGGCGGCGGGGGGTCTGCTTCATCCGCCCGCCACCCCCCTCCCGCTTCGACCCGGAGGACGCGTCCCTTCCTCGTCCCGCCCGCTCCTCACAAAGCGCCCACTTCGCCACTGCCCACTGGGCGCGGGCACCTTTTCTTCCCACAGAGGGAGAGAGAGGGTGGGGGGAGCCGGGAAAGGGCCTGCTCAAGAGGCGGAGGGACGGCGTCCCTTCAATCCTCCTCCTCTGCGCCTTCTGCTCCCATTTCTCCAGCAGGGGAAGAAGAGCAAACCCGCGGGGAGTTGCCCCCGCGTAGTCAAAAGCCAGCGCCCGGGAAAAGGAGGCGGAGGCAATGGAGGCAGGCGGCGGGGGGGGGGGCGGCGGCGGCGGCAACGGGGAAAGGAAGAGTAAAGGCGGGCTTTGCAGCGCCGAGAACGGAGGGTCGCTTGACTGTCAGACGACGAGCGACGTTGCAAGCAGCGTTGGGGTTCAAATGAAAAAGGGACGGGTTCCCCTTTCGCCGGCGATAAAGAGCGCATGCGTTTACCTTCCGCGCCTTTTTCCTTCTTTTTCTCTCATCGCCGGCACCGCCCCCCCCGCATCCCCGCTTGCAGGTTTTGTGGGGGGGGGTGTTTGTGTGTGCGCGCAAAACTAAACCCTAACCTCCACCTCTTTGCAGGGGCTGGAGAAAGAATTGTGGGTAATTTCAGCTGCGCCTCCCTGGCCCCACCTCACCCGCGCCCCTTCAGCCGCCGGAAAAATCTTCCCGGGCGTCGAAAGATCTTCCCGCTGCTTCTCTTTTCGCCCTTCCCTTTTCAGTGCGTGTTTGGCTGCCGAGCCGCCTCAAAGAGAAAACGGTGCTAGCTGGACTCGTCGCTTCCACGTTCAACCGGAAAGCGGGGGTGGGGGGGGGGGGGGTAGGAGTTGTAATTTCCTACCAGGTTTGCGACTTGTAAAATGAAGGTTTAAGAGCTGAGATCCTGAATGTGGGTGCGGCAAAAGCGCCAGTTGAACCTCGGGGCATCCCCACTGGTGCCCACTCAACTCTCCTGCCCCCACCAGGTTTCCTAAGCTAGCACTTTGCCAAGCAAAGCATGAACTTCCAACATTGTCTTGATTTCTCACCTACATGAGCCCCATGAAAGATAAAGCAGCTGCAGCTCATGGGGGAGGTTTGCAGAGGTAGGAGCACATGCTGGAGGGCAAGGAGGGTTGATTAGAGCCTCTTCTCCTCACCCTCTTGCCCTCCAGCGTTTGCTCCTAGATACCTCTGCAAACCTCCCCAGTGAGCTGCAGCTGCCTTATCTTTTTAGAGAGGATGTCGAGCAGGTTCTGCTGAACTCATTGCCCTATCATGGCTTCTGTCCCCCACGGCAGTCATTTTTATTAATGGCCAAGCAATTCCAGCAGCCGGTGTTCTCAAACATTTCCAAATGTGCCCGCCAGCCTAGAAAAGATGGAGGATCTTTCTCCACAGTGTGGAACTGTGGAAGCACGGACTGAACTTAATTAAACAGTGGCATGTTTCATAAACCCAACATAAAATGCACGATATAATATATAGGAATCCGGTCGATGTGAAGACCTCCAGAATACTTTATTCCACTTGTAGGGTAAAAACATTCAGAAGTACAGAACGAGCTGTATCACTCTTTTCAAACTCTCTGCCATATTACTGCATTGTTTAATTCCAGAAAATGAGGGTACTTTTTTGGGGGGGAAGGAGGAGGCAAAAGGGCCAAGAGCCAAAATGTAGGATGATATCACACAAAAGCCACCGCTTTCTTCCTCCAGACAAAGGGATCAATAATCACAGCTTTTATGACATGCTTGTTATTTTAACATCATCTTGGTTTGCTGTGGACACTCACTTGAGCCTATGTGCTATATTGCCACTGTTCATTTGCATGATAAGAATTGTTATAAGGGCAAGTAGGAATATTGTGTAGAAAAGGAACAGTTTCTGAGCATATCTAAAAGACATAAATGTAGTTTTAAATATAAAACTAAAAACCACATAGAAATATTAATAATCAGATATCAATGTTCCTGTGTCTTTATAAACAGTTCACTTCTATCTGGTTTTCATTTCTCAATCCATGTTCTGAATAAAAATTTTAGAATACAAACACATATATTATCCTTGAAAAGATCCACGTGTACAATTTTGTCTGTTAAAATATTTATGTAAATGACTGTACATCTTAAGAAATTGTGGGTGACTTACAACAAATATAGTTACTCAAAGCAAGACGGGACAGGTTTATGCCTGGACATTCAGTGTGGAACTTCAGTACAAAAAGAAGCTAATGAACAACAGGTGGAAAAAAACACAGTTTTTCAATATTTTCTCCTAATGGGGTGAAAGTGCAAAAGAATAACCTACTTTTGTTACAAAGCAGATTACCCTCCCCTCTAGGTTGGAATCCATATGAAAATGGTATTGCCAGAAATTTAAGCTTTTTGGATTAAATCTCTAAGCTGTTTTTAATTGATGTGTGTGCTTATGTGTGAATTCTTTCAGTGAACCAAATACGGATTACACAATACATTCAAATAAGATCCTGCCATCTGTTCTGTAAGAGAACCAAAGTTGTGTGATAGACAATTCAATGGTAAAGAACATACTGATTCAGACATTATTTCCAAGTCTGCAATGTGGATCCTATGTCTCATAAATGCATCTGGTGTTCAATTAATCAGCAGTATTACATGAACAGACTGCTTCAATTATTCTGGAGTGTTGCTGTCTGAAATAATAAAAAAATATATCCACTAGGATATGTTCTGCAACCAGCCAATTCCATCCACCCTTCATATAAAGAATTCTACCTATGAAAGCAGAATTTCTGTTAAATTGAAGATAATAAAGTCACCTAAAGCTTGAGAGCTGGTTTGGTGCAGTGATCAAGGTAGAAACTGAAAGACATGAATTCCAGCCCTGCCTTACGCACAAACTCAGTAGGGTGACTTTAGGCCAGTCAGCCCTAGGAAGCAGGCAACTGCAAACATCGCTAAGAAAACTGCAAGGACTTTTCCAGGTAGTCCCCAGGTGTCAACACTGACTCAAAGGCACAAAAGAAAAAAAAAAGCTTAAGTCACGGATATACCTTGTCATTGAGGTTCTTCCAGAACCTGGAAAATGGCGCAAAGTGGCACTGCTACAAATTGGCCGTCTTTCTACAAGATTTTGCTGAAGTGAAATTATAATCTTTCTCCCTACCGCAAAGACAGTTGGTTAAATATGCTGCAGTTTTAATATTTTAGTATTTATTTGATTTGTCAATCGCTTACAAGATACAGGTGTAAGAATAAACATAGTTTTGAACACATGAGATAGATACTTATAAGAAAACTAAAAGAAACAATCGGACAGGGACGGTAGGCACGATTGATGCATGCCCCCTACAGGCCTCTGAGGAAGGGGGTGAGGTCAATAGTAGTCTAAGGTTAAAGTTTTTGGGGTTTGGGGGGGAAGCCACAGAGTCAGGTAGAGTATTCCAAACATTGGACCACTCTGTTGCTGAAGCTGGATTTTCTGCAGTCAAGTTTGGTGCAGTTAACCTTGAGTTTGTATTTACTGTGTGCTCTTCTTTTGTTATGATTGAAGCTGAAGTATTTATTTGCAGGTAGGACATTGCAATGTATGATTTTATATACTATATTTAGATTGGACTAGAGGTGGCATAGTTCTAGGTTTTCTAGGTCTAGAGTTTCAAGTCTGGTGGCATAAGGTATTCTGCAATGAGTAGAGAAGCGGAGAACTCTTTTTGTAAAATATTTCTGGACTTTTTCAATTGTGTTTATATCAGATACATGATACGGGTTCCAAACTGATGAGCTGTATTCAAGTATAGGTCTAGCAAATGTTTTGTATGTTCTTGTTAGTAGTGTGATATTACCAGAGAAGAAGCTATGTAGAATTAGATTAACAACTCTTAATGCCTTTTTGGCTATGTAGTTACAGTGGGCTCTAGCACTTAGATCATTTGATATGAGTACTCCAAGGTCCTTGACAAAGTTTGGATCCTCAACAAGGTCTTGACTATTTAACTTGTATTTTATTTTCTGATTTTTTTCTGCCAATATGTAAGACAGAGCATTTATTTGTTGAGATTTGAAGTTGCCATTTGATTGACCATTCTGATACATAGTCAAGGTCTTTTTGGAGGGTAGCAGTATTGTCTGTGGTGTTGAATAGCTTTACATCATCAGCAAAGAGAACGCAGTTGCTCTTAATATGATCACAGAAGTCATTTATGCAGAGTAGGAAAAGAGTTGGTCCTAGAACACTGTCTTGGGGGACACCATTGTTGACAGGCACAGAAATTGATAGGACACTCCCAATTTTGACCATTTGTTGTCTGTTTGACAGGAATGCTTCTATCCAGTTATGCAGGTGTTCAGAGATACCATAAGATTTTCATTTTACTGTGTTTTTCCAACAATACGTTTCTATTTTAGAAAGCACAGGTGGAATTTGTGCGTCAAAGGTTTTCCTGTTGTTTAATGTGATAATTAGTGCATTCGGTTTTTATCTGGTGGCATAGATTTTTGTATTGGCTTTTGAAGTTGGCAACGTGACCAGATTTATTTTTTCACCAATTGAACCTATTTATTTATTTATCTATCTATTTATTTATTTAGCCAATTGAACCTAGCCAATTGGTTAGGTTCAAACAATATGCTAAGATACGAATTCAGTTTTATATACCCCGGTGGTTAAGTTCACATATAAAGTCAAAAACCAAACATATTACAAACACAAAATGCAACCCTCATTGCTCTCTCTCTCCCTAAGTCTTACAAGTGCTATTAAAAGAGGAATGGAGTTTTTAGAAGCTAAAGTTGAATATTTACAACCTTATCTAAATAAGCCATTTATATTCCATCTGCAATTTGCAAATTGCACACGTAAGCTGTTGAGTTAGTTTTGCTTTGCTCATTCCTGAAATCAGGCATTCGTTCCCCAGCTTAATGTAATGTTACTAAATATCCAGCAATGACTTTATTAAATCTTTCTAAGCAATCAAATTGGGGCAGAACAAAATATTATGACTGCAGTTACAAGCAGAGTTGCTTCACTGATCTTCTCAATTTAACACTGGTTAAGCCCATGTCACACTGCACCAACAGATGCAAAGAGGATGTAAAACATTAAAAAAAGCTTGCCATCCATTGGAAAACGCTATGCATCTGTTGTGTACTCACTGCATACGTGTTTCATACGCTCTATCCTTTGAGCATTTGTCCACTGAGATTTCATCCGCTCAAAAAATTTTGAGCTGCACAAAACTTTTTGAGCGGATAAACTCTCCGCTGTGTACGATGTAAATCCGCGACATCCGAGCAACAAACGTTCTATGCCCGTTTATCATCCGTTAAACGTCTGCTGTATCCTCTCTGCATCCTCTGGGCATCCTTGCAACTCACATCCGTTGCAGCTGAAAACGGAAAGAGGGAGGAAACAAAAGGTACACGGAACGTCTACACAGCATTAGTAGCACGGAAATAGAAAGGATGAGCAGTGAACGGTTTGCATCCTATATACATCCTCTAGGCTTCCTATGAACATCCGTTTAACATCCCCATTACATCCTACCCCCGTCCATTCTTTTCCTTTCTTTTCCGTTCTGTTTATGCAAATTTTTGCCACTTTTTGGAGCGGATGACAATGGATGGAGCACCCCCGAAATTTTGCTCATCCGCTGTGTCCTTTTTGCATACGTTTTGCATCTGTCGGCCAGTGTGACCTAGTCTTACACAGCAATGGACATCCTTGGTAGTTATCTGGATATGGAATATATTCTCTAAGGAGATGTATTTGACTCCCAGACCCCTAATATTTACGAAAAGGGAAAAAGTATTTCTCCTGCCAAGCTGTCAATTATTGACTTGAATTTTAGCTTTGATTTTAATTTCATTCATTTTATGTTTTATATAGTAGTTATATTTTTTATTGTAAGCTGTCTTAACTGTAAAATAAGTAGAAAGATAGAATATAAATAATATAATCCATAAATTAGAATACAGTGAGGGTTCCATTGTAAAAATAAAGAGAACAGACCCTATTAAGTATCAGCAAAAGCATGGAATCATTTTTTCAGAGATATTTATACTATATTTTTAAACAGTTTGGTTAAGTAATATTCAGCGTGTATATCTGGCAAAAAAAAGCAAGGGACGTGAGATATACTGCAGAATAGTCAATGGAATACTGGTATCTACATTGTGATTGCCTTAACTGCAATAAAAAAGGCTTATATCTTTAGTGACAGTGCCAAGGCTATATATAGTACCCTGATCTTTCAGTTATATCTCCTTTCCACTTTTTCTGCCTGAAGTTTGAGCTAAACTATAATGTTGTTTGCTTAATTTGACAGTGTGCTGTACTTAGTAAATCATTTGTGGTCAATTCATTAAGCCATGATTGATCAAGCCATGTTTTAGCACAATGATTGAACTCAAATATGTCACTGCTATGGATGCATTAGGGTTTTTTTAACTTCCAAATTGCCATTACAACTTACTAAACCAGCTTCGTTTATCTACTCTCCTAACATTCTGACATGTACAATTTATTTTTTGGCCTACATATAGGATACTTACTTTCTGTAATATAAAAAAAGTGGTACTGTTAACCACATGCCTAAACTTGTCAACTATTGACTCAATTGCATCTTTAATACAATGATATTTGATAGTATCTATAAATGACAGTACTTATCATTTCTATTCTAAATACAATCTGAGTAGTGGTGTGGTCAAGGCTTTTAAGATGTCAGTTGGATAAAGGTTGAATGTGCAAAACTAACATTGATCTGGATGTTTATTTACTGATTGAAGAAAAATGCTTCAATAGATTCATATTTAAATAATGGAGACAATAATAAATGGAAAATATTTACATATGCAAATTGGGAGTTAATTCAACTTAGATTGCTAATTTGAGATGGGAAAATTATTAAAGTAACGACATGTAATTCATGGAGCAGCCCAAGCCCTATAGCAAACCTTTCATTTGCATGAAGGAATAATCCTTCCAGTCTGAAACACCATTTAGTTCAGTTGCTCTGCAAGCAGAAGTATCATAAAAGCCATTGATCTCATGACCCAGATCTAAAGCTTGTAAGGAGAAGTCATGGCCATTTTGCAAATGTCAGCAAAACATTATGTGCTGTGTTTAAATATTCTTAGGATGCTTTTTATGTGAAAATATAGATACACCATACAAAGATAGATTACCATTGTGCCTGATCTCAGATTATTTCTATGGCTGACAGCAGACCGTATTCAAAAATTTAAACACAATGAAGCTTTCCTTGGCATGTGTATAAATGATATGAAAACATAATTAATCTTAGGAAATAATGTCTACATGTGTCTATCTGGAAAATATACAGGTTTCTCTGTGCTGTGTTTCATTTAACTACAGTAGTGAGATCCTACCTTAATTGCTACCGGTTCAGTGAGTGATCATGTGTGTGTGTGCACGCATGTGCCCCTAACACGTGCACCCCAAACAAGCCAATCAGCTGAGAGGATGACGAAACGAAAATCTAGGAGTGACCCTCCCACCTTGCACTTTTCGGTCTTTTATCCTCTCAGCTGAGGCTTTTTTTTTTTTACTACTGGTTCAGCCGAACCAGTAGCATACCACCCTGTTTAACTACCTTAAAATATATTCCTTCCGTAGCATAGGGATACAGCTCACCAATTGCATTCTGTTTTATATGGGTCTTTGAATGAACAAGAGTGGAAAATCAAATGAGAGTGACATTCAGTTCATAATCAGTTTTCAGAAATTATGCAACAGGAAACAAATTGATCCTTTTTTCCCATTAAATATGTTGGATTCCAAGTACATGGTTTTAATGTACAAAGTTTGAAAGTTCTACCATTGTTTGATTTGAAGTTTAGATAAAAATTATTGAAAGCATGTGGCATGTTTATTTAACCTCCCTTCACATAATTACTGTTGTTAATGGTAGTGCTAATATTGCAAAGATTGAGATTGGCTCTCTGTTTTCCAGTGACAAAGGAAACAATATTCTTATCAATGTCTGGAAAGAGGTGTGAGTATAAGAACTAGATATTATATATCTAAAAATAAGGAATCCAGCTTTTATTTGTTTCTTTCCCCCCCACAGCAAAACTAGGATGAACCTTGAGTTGAGCTGACCTAAATTTCAATGTGGGTGTATAAAATTAGTAACTTCCAGGCAATAAGTGGATCACTGAAAGGCTGCAAAGAGCAGTGGAACTATAGCATCAGTTGCTAGCAATACAAAATTCCTAGCTTCTAGGAACTATTTTTCTCACGAGCTCTAAGTTTTCAATTCCTTTCATCAATGCCTACAGTCTTTCGTGACAGCTGAACAAATGATAAGAGATAAAGCAGGCTGATAGAGAAAGGCAGATTCTAGTGAAGAAAGGCAACACCAACTAGACATTTCCAGCACTTTGGAAAAAGTTCATTCAAGATCAGTAAATCAAATATTTTCCTGAATGGGATGCACACAAATAAATGTTTGAAGGTTAAGCAGGCAAAGTTAAATCTTAGGACAATTTGTTTTGAGTTTCTTTGCTTACAATTAATATATTCTAAAGATTCAGGATCAAAATATACGCACCATGGCAAGTGATGTATGAAAACTCCAAACATTTATTTTGAAAATATTAAATTTCATTCAAAAGACTGTAAAATAAAAGGAGCATCTAGAGAATAATGCCAACTAGGTCGACTGTTTTTAATAAGGCTATAAATACATTTACAGAAGTACTGAGAGAATGCTATTTATTTTTTATTCAGATATATTTACCACCTTTCCATAGATAGTACCTAAGTAACCAATAACAATATATAAAAGCTATACCAAAAAGGCAACTGCAAAATAGATATCATGAAAGTGTTTACTTTTCTGTATATTTTCCTGATCAAAATCAAGAACACATGAAAAACTGGATAACAGCAATACATGGAAAGGAAGAAAAGGGTGGTTTTCCAGATGCAAGTTAAATGTGAGACAGATAGCAAGCACTATGTCAACCAATAATTGCTATGTGTTAAAACTCCATTGTATTATTGAGACCTGAGATAGCCTGAAACCTTTTGATATATATGAGTTCATCAATATCTTGCTCAATCCTGTTAAAAAGTGTTTTTTTCCCAAACTTTGAAAACCTTTGATATGCCTTGTTCCTTTTTTGAGTCCTGATGTCAAACATGTCCATTAATTCTTTTGTACAAAGTTTGGATTGTTTACTCTATGTTGAATCCAGAAGGACATTGCTGGCAAAGAATGGCATATTTCACATCAGAGGAAGAGTATCTGATCAACACAATAAATTTCTAACACATTACAATTGTTAAGCAATAAGATTGCCTTACATATAACTTGTACTTTGATAACCACCTTGTCTTTGCCCATCCCCCCTTTCTATTCACCTATTCCCAATTTAAACCCAACATCAATTTAGCCACCTCATGCATCTGATGAAGTGAGCTGTAGTACATGAAAGACGTTACTGTAATAATCTCAATAAGCACTAACAGAGTCCTGATTTGTGGCTTTACAGGAATTTGAATCTAATCTCCCATTACAAAATACTAATCCTCATAATTCTTCCAACTTCCGTAAAAGATGTGTGTATGTTCCCACAATTAGGATGTAGAAAACAGATAAAGCATACATTCTATCAGTATTGTATGCACATTTAGAACTTTTGCACCGGAAACAAATCCCTCGTTTCTAATCACACATGGCCAATAAAGAATTCTAGAATTTAATACATGACTTGTGGTTTTAAATTAAGCAGCAAAAAGCAAGCAAGAAAGTGAAGACATATTGCAGATATTAACAAAGTAAAAAACTAGTTTCTACTCTGTTACGAGATTTCCAAACCTTCTTAATTTCAGAAAATTCTTTTTACTTTCCAATCAACAATCCAAGGAATGCTAAATGTCATAGAACTATTTTGAATATATATGATAGATTTGATAGGGGAAATTTTGGATTCAACCCATCAAATGTCAAAGCTGTATCTTATTCTGAATAAAAGACAGAAAGCAATGTTAGGGGCTATCCAAACAATCCCTTTGGAAGGGATTTTGGAACTCATCTTGTTCAGTCTCAGTTCTGTTCCAGAATCCACAACAACAAGCATCTCTGAGAAATGGCCATCCTCCTGTTTAATCCCCTCTAATGAAGGAGAACCTACTATCTCCCATACCTGTCTGTTTTCTTTTGAACACCTTTTAGATGTTCTTAGTGATGATTAATCAGAATGTATCTCCTTGTTATTAAAATTCAGCATTTTTTGTCCTGTCTTGCAACTCTAAACAACTCTTCTCTCTCTTCTACACACAACGGCCCTTCAGATACTTTGAGACAGCAATAATATTTAATTCAACCTTAAAACACTAGGAAACTTTACCGAGGAACCTGGGGGAACTTGCCACCTTGGAAGCAGCCTTTCCCAACCCAATATCTTCCCAAAAATAGACAACAGCTATTATCAATCCAAACTACATAAATTGGTTCCATATATAGGTGAATATTGTTGCAAATGAATCTAAGACACAAAACTATCACCCATTTGCATGCTAGTATCAGCCCTCTACATCTATTTATGTAGAACAATTTAAAGACTGCCTAGCATCAGCAGAAGATATCAATATTTCCTTTAAATTTCCTGTGCATTTAATATATGGGTTAAATAAGCAAAATGCAGCCTTTAGTATCCAGATGTCCTGAATATAAATATCAGTAAACCATATGTTCATCCTTGTTTGTGGAATGAGGATAACAGCATCTTGGGTCGTGTACACATAGAAGATTGTGACTTAGAATGTAAAAGGATAAAATAGTAGAGAGTATGAAGTAATGAGTTTAAATGAAACTAAATACACAGAGATCTTGTGTGCCCATTATACTAATAGAAAGGGGAAGGATATATTACATTTGCCTAAAGGTGATTTAATCAAATTAAATCAAATCTATAATATCAAATTATAGCCATAAAACAGATTTTTTTAAAATGTTACAAGCTAAACAAAAGTGAGATCAATACAATTTTTCAGATACAGGGAGAAATGGTTGGTGTAGGGGAGTATTTTTTTTTTCAATGCACCAACAAAAGGTAGTGCATTCAGCCTCATTAGAATGAAGATCTGGCAAACTTAGTCTCATTTTTTTTATTGTGCACCTTAACTTTCATTACCAAGCTTGCAGATAATTTTCATCTCTGAGAGTAGTATCATCAACATAGCATGGTTATTAACATTGCCTCCTTAAATTTTAAAACTACACTTATCATCTTCTAATCCAACATCACTCAATAAATATTTAACATAGATTCCCTAAAATACATGTTCCAGAATTATCTTACTTTGCTGTTATTTTTAATTCCATCCATACAATGCCTTACTTGCTTCTCTGTTTTTATTTTTGTTTTTGATATACTGAACTTTTGTCATATAATAAAATGGATATTAGCAGGTTCTCACAACACATTTTCACTGCTTTCAACAAGCATTAATTCCTCTCAGCAGGCTACTACTACTCCTCAATACAGGTACAGACCTTAAAAAAAGGTACAGAACTTAAAACATTTTTTAAGGTACAGATCTTAGAATATCTTGGTGCACTTAAGTAAATAGACTAGCTACTAAAAAATAGTAAATTATTAGTAAACTTTCCATCAAGGACACAAATTCACATTTATTCTCTAGGTTTCCCACCATTTTGTTTAATTTTAAAAACAATTTTATTTACAAATTGAAAACGTACAATTTCAAAAATACAGAAACAATAATAACACATAAATTTTCTACATTTGTTGTCGAATTTGGTAAGTCCTAAAAATCATTATTGGCTAGTCCTAGTTACATCTTCACTCATTTTCACATCCTAAGCGCTAAATAATTCACAATGTACTCCATTTATTTTCACGTTGGGTTATAACTCATCATTTATTTTTATAACTACCTGTTAGTTACTCATCCCAAAGATAACTCACAGTCCAAAATAGATTGTTTTTCTGTTCTGTGCTGCTCATGGTATCAGATGTTTGCTGCAAATCTCTTCATACAAAAGTATATGCATATTCACATCAACCAACAATACTTCTAACATCACTATGAATATTTCTTATATAGTTATCTATAAATATATGAAACAACCAAGGGGGTGCTCATATATTGTTATTTTAGTTATTTTTTTCTGTTGAATAATTGGCTAAGCATTCTTTTCTTGTGCTTGCTCAGTTTCCTTCAGTGACTGCTCTTTTGTGTTCAGCAACTAAACTTCTTATTCCACATAGCAAGATACAATTAAAGTCTCATTGCTCAATTATAATCTTTCTCTGAAACAACAAACCTGCAATATTTCTTCTTTCTGACATTCATACATTTCTGAGATTGCACAAGAGCAGAAGTGATCTGTTCTGCCTAGAAGAAAGTTACACTGCACTTACAGATTTCATTTGTGTTGCTTCTTATCTCCTTTAAATCAGAATCACTTATGTTGCCATTTTTACAGGCACTCATGCAGCTACCTTCTGTTTATATAGGGGAGCAACAACATATTTTTTTTCAATACTCAGATAGATATCAATGTCAAACTGCACAGCCATTCTACCATGTGACCACAGTCCTATTTTAACATTTCTCTACCCCATCTAGTCCAGCAAGTTTACTGTTATGCAACATTCTTGCAGCATTTATGACTTCCTTTTCATGTATCCCCCCCCCCCTTGAGCACTAGGGTAAATAGTGTTTGAATTCCACTTGATACGGTATCAGTATATGCCATCAAATTGGTATCAATCCTTAGAGTTGGCCTTAAGTCTTAATGACTATACAAAATTTGATTTGTTCAATGACACATTTGTTTTTTTTGTCTTATCTTGAACACCAAAGTTCAGAAGTGTCAATACTCTTCCTATCTTGCTTCTTCCAAGTCCAACTTTTGAATACTCTTCAAAATGTGAGTTGGATTCTAAGCACAAATATATGGAAAGGCTGAAATAACAGTATATTTGATGTATACAACACATCTCACCTAATTTCTTAGAGACTAGCACCATCACATCCAGCTGCCAAAGAATATATTTATAGTAGGAAAGAAATTAATTAGCACTTTTGTTTCATGCAATCAGTTTTCAGCCACTCCAGGAACATTTCAAATATTTTTAATGGTTTTATTATATTGTTATGAGCCAAAGGTATTGTTTTTATTTGAATACATTATATTATTTTCATAAATTGGTATGTATACAGTGTTAACCAGAGATAATTAACACTATAATGTTTAGATAATGGTCACCTTTAAAAATAGAAAAGAAAAGAAAATATATGAGTATTAGCTATGATTTAAAATATTAATATTAATAAGAAGGGGAAAATATTATGAAAAGTATGTTTTATTCTTATTACTATTTTTAATATAAAGATGTCAGTAAACAAGTATCTATATTCAGGGGCATTTCAGAGGTACAAGAAAAAGATCATTATCTAGTTCAGCATCATATCAGAAATGTCAGCCTCACCAGATAGAACAGACCATGATAGGAAGGCTAAAATTACCTTTACTAAGATTGACTACAGTAACATAATCTTGTACGTCTGATTGTCAATGACTTCTCCCATTCTTATATCCATTAAATTAGGCTGGTGTCTGTTTGAAACACTTATATATCCTTTTCTTCTTTTAGACTTAAGCTATGTTTTTCTCCTTGTTGCTTTGGTAAAGGATAGGTAGCTTATCTCATTTTAAACTTTCAGTGGAACAGGGTAATGGAGAGCTATTTGACAGCTGCAGACAAGGCTACCACACATGTGTAGCAGAAAAGTATATTAGGATATTCCTGCCATGAGTTCACCCCAAAATGTTTTTTGAAAAAAAGGGTGAATAAGAAAATCTAACAACAACAGGAGAAGTAGATTCCCTTTCATGGCTATACATGGACCAAAGAGTAACCCTGTTGGTTGCATTCAGTCATGATAAAACCTCTGTCTCCATTTCAACAATTCCTAAATATTCTAGTAACAGAAACAGTCGTAACATGCTTCTATTCAGTAGTTCCAAGATGACATGTGATATACTGGGCACATTACTTGGATCCTCTACTCCCCTCAATAATATAGTTTCAATTATTTAGTTCATTATTATCGAAGATATTAACAGGACAAAGAATGTGAACTCAAATTTGTAACACATTTTAATAAATGGAACCACCCTAGAGTAAACTTAAAAATACCTTAAGAGATAATAAAATGCTAATGAGGGAAAATACATTAGTCTGATGGTACCTTTTTATTACAAGACAGAAACTTTTGTGAGCTGCAACTCACTTCATCAGATGCATAGCCTGGTTGGGCTAATGTAGGATTTAAATCAGGTTAGGAGAGGGAAAGGGAGGGAAAGGTGACTAGGTTATGAAGATACAGATCACATACAAAATAGCAGATACTGATTAAAATGTCTTATCAATTAACAGTTATAGTTAGTTAAAAAGCCACTGTGTTTGTTGAGACCTTTTGAGGTGTGTTGAAACCTTTTGATGCTTATGAATGCAGCAATCTGTTGCCCAATGTTGCTGTTAAAGTTTCAGCTTTCAAAAATTGTCACTTTGGGATCTGCAACAAAGTATCCAGGGAGGCTGGAATGCTCTGCTATAAGTTTGTCCTTGCTTTTAGTCCTGATGTAAAAGTGCCCACTTTTGCCTTTATAAAATAAAGGAATTTCAAGTAAAATTTGTTCCTTTTGTCCAGAAGTAAGTTACTGCATTTTCAATTAAATCTGCATATGAAGGCACCATTAAATTTGGCTGAAAAATACTTTCCCATTTTTCAATCTTTGATAACTTTACATCAACCTTGAATTTCATTCCCAAAAACAGATTGTGGGAAAAATTAAGGTGATCCAGCATCAATAAAAGGCTGCTTCTACTTATCCAGTCTTTCTACTCTAACACCTCTTGGAGAGCTAAGGCACTCCCCTATGGTCACCTTCCTGAAGCAGTTTCAATTTAGAGAAGAGTAAGGCAAGATTGTATTGGCTTCCTCAATTTTTAATTTCTATATAAATTCAATAATTTTGGTGCTTATACTCTCTGCCCACCATCTTTCAGTCCCAACATAACAAGAGACTCTTGACATGCAGTCAGTATAGTTATTATGTCCATTTTCCAGCTAGAAATGAGAAGGGCTTTGACCTTTTTGGTTTAGAAGAAAGATTATTAATGATATGCAAGTTCTATTGTTAAGATGACTTGAGGTAAAACTTTTTCTCAGTCCACAATATCCAGATAACACTTAGAAGTGATTCAGAGAGACACGTCCCTAATTCCCTGGAATATAAGATGGGGTACCACACAATCAATCATGCAAACATTTTGTTATTATAGCCAATCTCAATATGAGTAATTTTAACCTTCCTGTGGAGTTACTATCTTGATATAATCTATCTAGCAGGGCTGACATGACATCTCACTAATTTCTAAAAAGATGGAAAAGCTGTCAAGCAACACATCTAGCATATTAACCTTCAAATCAATCTAACTCTAAAGTCTAATTCTATAATTTTGGGGATTCTTTCAAAAGGTTTTGTACCAGCTTCAGGCCTATAATGAACATAACAATAATGAACATTTGCTGAGCCTCTATGAGATGCGGGCTCAATGCACTTTCCTCAGCATTCCTCTTTGGATACTATACTGAAAGCGCATCCTCTCCACCGGTACCCAAGCCCATGTAGAAAGGCTGAAAGTACCTTTCTCTGAGGGTTCAAATTTTCCCACTGGGAGAGCTCTGGTGCAAGGATACAGACAACTGCTTGAAAGCTGGATCTTTTTATTCTCAGGAAGGCTAGAAACAGCATGCCTGCGTTCCTGGGGCTAGCTAGCTAACTTTGAATGATACGTTCCCAATTCTTATACCTTTTTTTCCTCCCTTTAGACATTCAAATCCTGTCAGAGTTTGTTTTTTTTTTTCCGCCAGAAGGCAACCTCAACGAGGTGCGAAAACAAACTCTGCAGGGCAGCTTCCTGTATTACCGGTTTTTTCCTCTGATCTCTTTTAATTTTGATGGCTTTTTTGTAATCTTCTATTTGTAATTCCTGTCTTTTGGCTGGTTTGGTATGTTCTTAATTGCTTGGCATTTGTCTAGGGGCGCCTCTCAATATCTTTTATTAGATTTCTTTTCCTATGCAAGCCTGTTCCATGGCTGGCCTAATGTTTCCCCTGGGCCTTTTCCCTTCTCGGTGACACCACTGTCCTCATGAAGTTCCCTTTCTACACCCATATGGGAACAGTGAATAAAGTCTCTGAGCCATATGCTCCTTTGTTGTTCCCTTTACAGGGGCTCTTGAATGACTCACGTCCACTCTATTCTGAAGAAGTTTCTGGACAAAGAGCATGACTTCTATTTGTTTTCCTCCTTTCTGATAAAAACTAATTTTTCCAGTTGCCCTGTTTTGTGTCTTTGTTCAGTTCACTTTACTTGTAAGTTTTTTTTTCAATATTTTTTTATTTTTATATTTTAAAAAACATATCTTTTGGTGAACAATGTGGTTCCAGGTTTTTATATTTGAATACAAACATGACCACAGTTACATATTCATCTTTTGTATTCAATTTCATATCATATTATTACTTATTCCATTTTTCTTTAAATATTCTCAAATATTCTTATATTCATTACACTTATTTTATCCAATTCCAATTCATAATTTATTTCATTTTTTCTTTATATATTCTCATATCTTGCTTTACAATATTATTAACTAAAATTCTTACTTCATTTCTATATTCATTATATATATTTATTTTTATCTGTCACATTTGCAATTTTTTCATCCTAATTCTAATAATCCAAAAGTTGTACCCTTTAATTGTCAATTCCAGTTTGCCACCCCTTTGCCTTATAAACTTCCCCAATTTATTCTCTTTAGTTCCTTGTAAAGATTTACCATAATATAGTCATTTTTTAATTATCACATTCTACATTAATAAAAATAATCTCCTAACTACTAAATATCACATATGCATGTATATATTTAAATCAGATTCCGCATTCTATTTTTTCTTAATTACATTCTAAATCATCTATTTATTTCAAAAATATTACTCTATTCAACTGATTTTAGAAAATTCCATTACAATTGTCATGGCTCATTTTAACTTTATTCATCACTTTATTAAATATCAACTAATATAACAAATTCCCATTTCCATATCTATTTCAATTAAATCTATGTCTGATTTAACAATAATCCTTAGAAAAAAAAGAACAAATATCAGTTCCATTTTTTTCTATTTTTAAATCTATATTCTTATATATCACCACATGTTACCTTGCAGAAGAGGTAGGACTTAAAGAGATTCTGACAGGTTTATTGATAAGCATTTCTCATATATTTGGGCTTCAAATATATAATCTGGTTCAGACACTCTGCTTAACTGTAGCATATCTTGTATGACACATTAAGAAAGAAATTTGGGGAGAGCACGCGCATGATCAGATTTAAATGAATGCACGCGAGCAGATTAAAGGGATCCATGATGACATCTTTGCAGCTGGAAAGAGGAGTTGAATCTGACACTTTCAAAAGAACCTAACACAGCTAAACAATACCGAATGTGCTTTTATATTTATATATACAGCAGTAGTAAATAATAAACAACATCTGATAGCTACTTCTGTGGACTCCCAGATATCCAGGCAATCCAGGTACAAACAAATTAAAATCTGAATGAAGGCAAATATATGGGTCCCAACCAGGATAATGTTGCAGGATCCAATCTGGGTGGGTCACCGGGACCAAAGGTTTAGTCTTCTGAGCTCATGCTGGAGCCCATCCACAGGGAACTTCTCTCTAGCAGAATGATATTTATGTGTTTTGCAAGACATTCGGCTGGAGAATGTTCCCTGAGGATGGGCTCTAGCACAAGTCTGAAAGCAAGTTGGAAGACTAAACCTCTGGTCTCGGTGACCAACCCAGATTGGATCCTACAAAATTAAAACTTATTGGCTTTTGACTGCAATTAGAGTTGAGCTAAATTTAACAACTTTCTTAAAAATTTAAGTGGAGCTTTCTGCTAATAAAAGTTCATTGTCTTAGTTGTGGAGGTCAGCCCACATGCCTAGTGTGGATATAACAGAACTGGTTGCCTGATATAAATAATGGGCAGTGCAGCAGAATATGAACTATTGATTCAATTATTAGTTCTGAACATATGCAGTAATATCTTAAATAAGGAATATAATTAATCCACCATTTTCAAGTTTCATTGGTATGGCATTTTATTGTATCTTGCTAATGTGAATTTTCTAGGTGAGGGGAAAGGACTTTAAAATAATTGGGAATAGCAATAGAGTTGAGATAAACAACCCCCTTAAATGTAATATGGGATTTCGGATCTGTCATTGTGGAAATCAAGATCTAAGATGCATTGCTTTGCCATAGAAATAATTTGTTCCAGATCCATTTCTAAGTGCTCGGTTTGATAGAGCAGAAAACGAAATAGCATTTGCTATAGCTTTTTTCCAAAAAGAGCTGAATTTCTCTGTAACAATAAGCTAAATGATTGCTCCCCAAATTTAATTTTCAATCAGTATTTCAGGAAGTAAATGCACATGTGGTTGAGTATAGAAAATCCTAGTTTAAGTCTTCATAATGCATTCAAGATGAATCAAGAACTGTGGAGAAGGAGTTTAATGAATATAGATTGAATTACTTCTAGGGATCTTATATCTTTATAAGGCAAAATTGTCGTACCACAAAGTAAAAGTAAGATTACCTTAGTTATAAATCATGGAATGGCTTCTGGGCCCTTCTTCTTTATTCCTTTGTGTTTGATTATATTTGATTATTACATCTGAGTAACTCTGTACAAAAGATGAGACTTTGCCAATTTGTTGCATCCATGTGAAAGATGAATGAAAGGTGATACGTAAAGTTATATTTGGGTGCCCTTGATTTGCCATTTATGAAGGCATCCGCAAGGTCTCAGAAAATAGGATTACCTTTAGTTCTGAATAATTGATTGTACTTTTTTTTCGATGACAGAAGCTAGCTACTGTGTTTCTCACAAAATAAGGCCGGGCCTTATTTTTTTTTTGACCAATGAAAAAATGGCGAGGCTTTCTTTTCGGGGATGACTTAATTTCCTCCCCCACTTAGAGCGGCCCAAACGCACGTACCTCATCACGAGGCTGCTTCTATCAGCCGCCAAAAGCTCCCTGAAGGTAGAGTCCCCAGCTGCTTCAGGCCATGGCGTGGCTGCCCATTCCCCTCACCTTTAGGCAGTCTCTTTCGGGCAATGGAAGCTCCCCAAGTGCAGTCACCAGCAACTTCGATCGGCCAGTAGAAGTGGCCTCGCGGTGAGGGGAGTGTGTGTGTGCGCTCGCCCCGAGGCTGCTTCTATTAGCCGATCAAAGTAGCTGGTGACTGCACTTGGGGAGCTTCCATTGCCCAAATGAGACTGCCTAAAGGCGGGGGCACATGGGCAGCCACACCTTGCCCTGAAGCGGCTGGGGACTCTGCCTTCAAGGGAGCTTTTGTCTGCCAATAGAAGTGGCCTCGTGGCGAGGGGAGTCTGTGTGTGAGCTCGCCCCAAGGCCGCTTCTACCAGTCGATCGAAGTGGCTGTTGACTGTATTTGGGAAGCTTCCATCGCCTGAAAGAGACTGTCTAAAGGCGAGGGGACATGGACAGTCATGCCACGCCCTGAAACAGCTGGGGACTCTGCCTTCAGTGAGCTTCTATCAGCTATCAGGGTATTCGAGCCTTGGCTACCTGCAGGGCCCTCCTAAAGGCAAGTTTTCTCCCCATCCCCCCGCCCTTCCCCCCCATTTCTCTCTACCTCGTGCAGTTCTAACGAATGATGTGAGAAATGGCGGGGAAATGCATGGTTTAAATAGACTTACATTTTGGGGGTGGGGCTTAATTTCACCTCATGCCGAGAAATCATTCTGGGCCTTCCTATTGGTGGAGGCCGTATTGTTGGAGAAACACGGTAGTACTTGGAAGCTGCTCTGCTTAATTGATACAACTAGATAATACCAGCTTCATACGGTATAAGGATAAGGGTCACTCTGGAGGACAAAACACTTCATTTGACAGAGACACTTCATTTGACAGTTAAAAGAGAAGCTAAAATATAATCAGAATAAGAATACATCGGGTGTATCTTTGACACTGCTTTAAGGAGGTCCCCTGTCTTGGAAAAGACCTAACCAAGAGATTGGCTTTAGACAAGTGATCAAATTCATATGTTTGAGCCATAAACCCTAACAGTTTACCAACTTCAGTTGCCAGAACTTTGTCTAAAATCTATAAACAAGCCATGAAAGAATTAGCTCAATAAGCCAGCTGATTGATGAAATTCCTAGTCTCTGTTAGAACTTCTGGAAGGTTACATAACCAAGATCAGGCTGTAGCCTTTCTGAACCCATTTGATGCAATCAGTGTTCAGCTGTCTCAGTGAAAATCTTCCTATGATCAATGACATTCAGTATTTGTGAAAAATGCTGAAAATTATCCCACCAGATCAACTAATAATGCTTCCTCTGAAAAAACAACCAAAATTGCAAGACTGCTTTTTCTGAAAGTAAGAATGGGGACAAGATGATCCAATTTTAGGATTGGATCAGCTTGTTTTCTTAACAAGAGAAGAGAAAGATGAGAGCGAGGCATGGACTTCAGACTCTGAGCTATCATTCCTAAGAGGATTCTGACATTAACAAACAGGTATTTAAATAATTTGAACAGGTTCTGAAACTAAAAAGGAAAACATCCTTTACTTCTATAAAAGAAAATATATCAAGTATGTCTGAAAAAGGTAATAGTTTTAAGTCTGTGTTATCTGACATTGATCAGGCAGCTTTTCTATCATATGATTAGGAACAAAACAAATCCCTCTAGCATAAAAAATGGGGGAAAATATGTTAAAATACCTCTGCAAATGTTGAAGATTTTAACAAATAAAATCTTCATGGTGAAAAAATTGAGAATAACAACATGATAGATATGATATCAAAGATATGGATCAAAACTCAGTATCTGTATTTGTGTAAAAATAAAATGGTCATCCACACAGAATTAAAAAAAAACACTTTTGCAAAGTTGAAAACAATTAAGAGCTATCATAATTAAATTTCTTAGTTGAACATAACTGATGTACATTACTCAGAAGCCTGCAAACTGAAGGAAATAAACTGAGAATGAAAAAAAAAACTTTGGTTTTTCATTATTCAAACTACTTGGTAAAGCAAGAATTGTATTAGTGTCTCGAACATGAATGTTGATAAAAATAGAAATTTGTAATTAACAAGGATTTAATTCAAATTGATTTTATTTCTTTGTTCATTTTTAACAAATTGATATGG
Organism: Laticauda colubrina; assembly: GCA_015471245.1. Lineage (NCBI taxonomy): Eukaryota > Metazoa > Chordata > Lepidosauria > Squamata > Elapidae > Laticauda > Laticauda colubrina. Next base: position 36,193,517 of record BLBF01000011.1, read on the forward strand.
CCACCTATCTCACAAAAAGTCACTCTGGGCAGTTTACAAGCAAAATAACTATTAGAACCATATCACAATATTAAAAAAAAAAAACATCAGACATAAATAACTGCAAAAATAATAAAGACAAAAGGGACCCTAGGAGAGTAAGAGGACAAGCATTATTTAGTTTAATTCAACCAGGCTCACCAGTGTTGATGGAAGAGTTACACTTCACAGGCTTTCCAGAAGGCTAAAATAAATGGGGCTAACCTCACCCCAGGGGAAATGATGTTCCAGAGGGCACAAGCTACACTAGAAAAGGTGCCTTTCCTGGATCCAGCCAGATAGAACTCCAGATGGGATTTGGAGCATACCTCTGCTGCTGCACTTCATAGGATGGGCAGATGTAACCAGGAAGAGATAGTCCTTCAAATAACTTGGTCCCATACCATGTAAGGCTATAAAAATCAAAATAAGCATTTTGAATTGTACCTGGAAGCAAAGTAACAATCAATGCAGCTCATGAAACAGAGGTGTAAAATATGCTATCCTAGAGGCAGACATACCTATCCATGCAGTTGCACTTTACACTGGATGCTCTTCAAGGGCAGCCCCATGTAGAGCATGTAGTAGTAATCCATTCTAGAGGTGATCAGGATATGAGTGACACTGAGGCTCTACTCATTTACATTTAGTACAACCTCAGGGCATGAGCCATAATAAGTAGAGCTGCATTAAGTAAAGCCTTATACTTTTAAAATCTCAAGGAGTAGAGATAATTCCTTCATAGTCAAGATATTAAAATTTTGCTGACTTGAAGAAGACACCATCTAGTGCTGGTAAAATGAATTACCTTTGAGATTAAAATAAGTAGACACAAGTGCAAAAGAAAGATTACAGAATTCTAACAAAACAACCGGAAAGTAAGTGGGGAGGAACATAATCTTATTATATTGACCAGTTATAAATCTGGCACAGTAAGTACAACTTTAGCTTGCAATAGGACTTCAGAAACTTTTGATGGAAAGCCATGAAAGTAATAAGAGGAGAATATATTGATCAAAGAGATACCCAGATTCTCCCTTTACAAAATCTGAATTTTGGCTTTAAAGAAATATCAGTTAACTTAGTAAAATATTCAATTCTGTTTAAAGCTAGGTTTGTTCATAAAGTATCCATCTGAGCCCTGCATGGAATAAGTGGCTCTTGGGGGTTCTTTGGGACAATCTTCTTGTGATTTTTCCCGTCTTCTCAAAACTAAAGATACTGAAGAAAGGGAGACTAAGAAAGAATATGACATATTGTTCTTCTTTTCCCATGCCAACAGGACTTAGAGCCAATTGGGAGGGGGGGCCTGGGTAGAACCTATAGTATTTTCTAGAAAAGAGATCAACACTAATCACTGCTCCACTTAGTGGCAAAGAAGTCCCCCTCCCATTGCAAACAGCTTTGATTGCTGATGTAGCTTAGCGCATAAGAATGGCCAGGCAGAGTTTTTCTATTTCCTATACAAATGGCAACCTTGGCTGTTATTCCTTGCACAGAGTTATACAACCATGCACTAAACATGTGATTCTTTCAAGACCTGGGTGCAGCCATCAAAGTACTTCCCAAAGTTGCCACAAAATTATAATGCATTAAAGTGCCTGGTAGGGTAACATTATTAAATGTACTGGGACATTCTCATGACAACTATATTTAATTAATTTTATTAGCCTTACATTTAAATTAAAACACATCCAGGTTTCATCCTAGTTTTATCTCATTCTTTGTCTTTCTCGTACCTACAAGGACTGCTTCTCCTAGCATAGTATTCAAAGATAAACTCAGCCTTTACAGTACAGTACAACAGACCTGAAAAAAGATAAACATTTTCCCTTCCCTGTGTCCAAGTGTGAGAAGTGGTACTCATTTCCATTTCCTAGCTGAGGGAGTCAGTGTTGTCCAAAAATGCTTCCATGGTCACATGGCCAGAATGACTACACATTGAGGTGTATGGAATACTGTTACCTTCCCACCGAAGTGGTGCCTGTTTATCTACTTGCATTCACATGCTTTCAAATTGCAATTTCTTGCAACTCCAAGCAGCACAACTAATGATGAAGCGTACTAACAAAAGGCTTCAATAGCTCAATATCTGGGAGTGCAGCAAGCTCTCTATGCCTGATGCTTACTAATATGTGAACAAAATGTACTTAGAAATACAAACCATCCATATATACTTATCTTGACAGACAGTTGTGAATAGCTGCAATACTTTTTATTGCAAGCTGAGTAATATGTGAAAATGCCCCTAAATTCTGATAAAACCAAAGTATTGATCCGTGTGTCTGGGATATAAATTCATTCTCTCTGTCAGGCTTCTGTAAAAAAAGAGAAGTTTCCCATGAAGACAGGATTGTCACGTTGTCTACAGACATGAGAAAAGGCTTGGCAAGGTGAGAGGTTAGTTTTAAATTGGTCAGAGGATAGTGAAAAATAGAGACAAAATTGTTTGAATCCATTTCCAAGTTCTCCTCTAACAACTGATGCTATTCAGTTATCAATTTTGGATACTAATCTTGTTTGCAATAAAGAGTACTCCTGGCTATCTTGAAATTCCTAGAAGAAACAACTGAAGTGAAGTTCCTGAACCAGAGAGTTTGACTCACTCCCAGATTAACATTAATTCTGGCCAGATTCTCTCCTGGAAAATCAGATTATGCTTGTAGTCATAAATGCTTTGCATTCCTTTAATCCAGTAAACTGGCTGTGTGCCTCTTCCTGAAAAGAAAAAAAATCTGGTGTCCGTAATCATACATAATGACTAAACAATTTATTTTTCTAATTGTATCTGAAGCTTTTGATACCAAATGGGTGGCTTGCTTAGTGATAGGGTATTTATACATTTCCATAGATGATTCTTATTAGCATTAATGTTAGCTTCTGTATACAAAACAAACTGCTGTCCATTATCTATAATCCCTTACATGGAGAAAAACATAGCTCTTATGCTAAACATTGTTCATTTTGAAAATAGATGCCCTTGTATTCCAGAATATTAAAGACAATCACGATTCCTACTTGGGGTTTCTAGTCACCTATTGAAAACAGCATTTGAACTGCTCTCAAAAAGAGCTTCCAACCTTTCCTTTATTTCTGCTCATCCCAACCACAATATTTATTGTTTGTCTTGAATCACAAAGATGTATCTTGAATGAATAGAAACCCTCAGACAGATTATAGCAGAAAGATTATTGGATTATAAAAAGACCAAACCAGAACAAAATGGCTGGCCTGGACCCATTGAAGTCATGAAGATCAAAGTCTATTAGCCTTGATGGCAGTGTGGCTATCTGTAAAGACTATCTAATCGGAGATTAGCGGGCTTCCTTGTGCATTTGGTTGGCCACTATGAGAACAGACTGCTGGACTAGATAGACCAAGGATCCAATCCAGCAGGGCACTGTTTATATTCTTATAAAATGCAAAAGGGTGTATACCACATCTAACATAAAACGCCATGTGTACTAACCGCTATATAACAGACAGACAGAACTTAAGGTACTATAACAGGCAGAGCTTAACATTCTATAACTCAACTGTATAATTACATTGATAAAGGCATATACATTTATTTCTCCTCACTTTCTGAAGCCCTCAAATCAATCTGTATTTTTAATATCCATTTTGTCACTCCAAAATTATGGCCCACTAAGGAAACAAATGGAAATTTAAAAAAATTAAATTTCAAACTTGTAAAATTGCCTAAAGCCCATGTCACACTGGCCAACAGATGCAAAAAGGACACAGCGGACGAGCAAAATGTTCCATCCGTTGTTATCCGCTCTCAAAAGGGGCAAAAATTTGCATAACCGGAGTGGATAACACGGATGCGGGGAGGACGCAGGGCGGATGCAAAGCGGATGTGGAACGGAAGCCCAGCGGATGGAAGTGGATGGGAGCGGATGGCACATCCGCTGGGCTTCCGGGGGGGCTCAGCGAAGCGGACGCGGAACGGATACAGCAGATGCAGAACGGACGCCGAACGGATGAAGCGGATGCACAGCGGATGCAGAGCAGAAGCCTAGCGGATGCCTGGCGTTAATTGCGCATGCGGGGAGGATGCATTGCGTCAGCCCTGCGGATATAACGGAAGCAGGTCGCCATTCAGAGGAAAGACCTGCTGCCGGATACATCGACTGCCTTGCCTGGCCTGCCTGCATGTCTGCCTGCCAGCCTTGCTACCAGCCTTGCTGCCAGCCTTGGTTCCTGCCAGCCTCCCTGCCAGCCAGCAACCCCACAACCATGCGGAAGCACAGCAAGCCTCAGCCATCTGCTGCCAGCCCTGGCAAGAGGGACAGGGCTACCATCCCGCCCCCTGGCCCTCACTCTGGTTCTGCTGGGGCTTCTGCAGCACGGGCTCGCTCTTCTGGAGCTGGCGCTTCTGCTGCTTCTGCTTCTGGAGGAGCTGATGACAAGCACTCCAGCACCAGCCACCTCCACAGCACCTGGACCCTTCACCCCTGAGACTGAGCGACCAAGAGGAGTGCCAGAGACTCATTTTTGTTTTATAGCTTCTTGTTAGTAAAGTCTATTTATGATTCACACACTTGCTTCATTTCTTTTTTTTAATAAAGTCTTGGTGGAAACTTTTAGAAATGGTTTAAGCCTTTGCATGCTTGTGGGATGGGTTAAGATAGCTGTGGGATGGGCAGGGATACCTGTGGGATGGACAGGGATACCTTTGGGATGGGTAATAGCTGTGGGATAGATAAACCTCCAGTGCAAGCATAGTAGGACTGTATGGTCCACCCTCCCAGGTGCCACACCTATGGCCCTTTATTATCAATAACAATATAATCAATCATCCACACATGTCAACATAAACACAACTCTTTATTAAATGCCCTGTTCATTGTAGGGCCACTCAACATACATGGCCCAATCTCATCCGTGTGATGAGACAGGCTGAAGGAAGCATCCATTAAGCATTTACCATCCTGTCTTGCCACTCCACTGCTCCAGCTGGGGAGTTGCACCAGTGTTTCAGGAGGTTGCGCTGCTTCTTCGCCTCACATGAGGCTCTGTTGGGGCCTTGCACATCCTGAGTGTCGATCAGGTTTTGCCCTTACCTCCATTCCCCAGCCTCCATGTCCCCATTGCCATGGTGATGGTCCACAAGCCTGTTCTGCAAGACTGGGTAGCGGGTGCGCATGAGATTGTGCAGGATGCAGCAAGCTTCCACGATCCTCCTCATGGTCTCTGGGCTATGCTGCATGTTTATGAGAAGTACCTGGAACCTGTTGGCCAGGATGCCAAAGGCGTTCTCCACCACCTGTCTTGCCCTGGACAGCCTGTAGTTGAAGATCCTCTCTTCACGGGTGAGGTATTTGAAGGTGTAGGGCTTCATGAGGTAGGTTGTGAGGGAGAAGGCGTCATCCCCCACGATGAAGTAGGGCACATCTTGTGTGTCATTGGGCAGCGGGTCTGGATCTGAGAAGCCCACCATGAGGTTGCCTTCCAGCCCCTCCTTGAGGTGACTGGCGTTGTATACCTGGGCATCTGAAGATGAGACGTTGCCTGAAGCATCGATGTACATGAACTTATAGTCAGCATCGACCATGGCGAAGAGGATGATGCTGAAGAAGCCCTTGTAGTTGTGATAAGTGGACCCCAACTTGGCTGGTGCTTTGCAGGCCAGGTGCTTCCCATCTATGGCTCCAACGGTGTGGGGGAAGTTCCACTTCTGATACCACTGCTCTGCAACTTTCTTCCATCCTTCTTCAGTGGAGGGGCAGTGGAGGAGCTCCTCCATGTACTCTTCAATGATGGCCTGCACCACTTCTCTGACCACAAAGCTGATGGTGCTGGGTGGCACCCTCCAGCCGTACTGCATGCTCCTGTAGGTGGTCCCTGAGGCCAGGTGGTGCAGAGTGAGTGCCACCTTGAGCCCAGGTTCCAGGCTGGGTGGGAAGTTGGTGTTTGTCTTGCTCAACCTGGGTGTCAGGCGCCGCACAACTTCGTCAAACATGGCTGGAGGCATCCTCATGAAGTTCTGGAATGCCCGAGTGTCTTCGCTCCTGAGGTCCACCATCAGCTTGTTGTACAGTCCGCCCTCTGCTCTTCTGGCAAACCATCTTTGGACCCAGACTTTTTTTGGATGCCTCCTTTTCTTCCCATAGTAGAGTTCACAGAGCCTGTAGATGGTTTCGCACTGTTGCAGAAGGATGGTGGCTGCCGAAAGGACTTTGTCACAATCCACGGTAGACATGACTGGATGCTGTGGAAGAGGAAGAGGCAGATGAAGGCTGCAGAGGTCTGCACCGCTGGGCTGCTGTTCTGAAAGTGCGATGCAGGCGAGTTGCTCCCCCTTTTTATAGGCAGTATAGGTTTTCCGCTAGGCATCCTATAGGCATCCTATAGGCATCCTAAAGACATCCTTAATATCCGAGATAGGTCCCCTCTGCGAACGTTTTTTTCGCTTTAAACGCTTTGTTTCCATGCTGCATCCATTCTGCATCCGTTCTGCGTCCATTCCGCTTCCTCCCTGCGTCCGGGCGGATGCGCGTTGCGCGGATGCGGAACGGATGCCTAACGGATATAGCGGATGCGTAGCGGATGCGTAGCGGATGCGTAGCGGATGCAGAACGGATGAAATGGATACATTTTCCGCGCAAAAGTTTTAGGCAGCCCAAAACTTTTGGAGCGGATGAAACGTCCATAAACGGATGCTGGACGGATAGAGAGGAAGCAAAACGGAGACAGTGAGTTCAGAACGGATACATCGCGTTAACCAACGGATGGCAAGGTTTTTTGTCCGTTTTACATCCTCTTTGCATCCGTTGGTTCAGTGTGACATGGGCTTAAGGAAGTTTCCATGCGCATTTTATTCAGTGGAATTTAATGTTTATAAATATTGACAATGCAAAACATTGCAACTTTATATGTAACAAAAGTTTTCTTATCTGGTAAAAGAAAATTAAGCATAATATTCACAAAATCAACCTGGAGCATTTAAAATAATAAAGAAATAAAAATTAGCTTATTTACTGTCATTATTAAACGAACTATGAACTATGGGACTCAGAAGGCACTGATCTCAGGAGATGGTTGGTGTGTCCATTCTTCCTTCTTTTGATCTCTCAATAGCATTCAGTACCATCAATAATGGTATCCTTCTGGACTGGTGCTGGGGGGTTGGGCATGGACAACACACAGTGTTTTGTTGGTCCTTCCTTTTGCCCTAGAGCCAAAACCAATCAGTGTTGATAGGAGAGGAGAGATCCAGCTTGCAGCCTATGTGATGTGGGGTGCTGCAGAGTTTAGTACTTTTTCCTCTCTTATTTAATATTTACATTAAGCTACTGAGTGAGTTGGTTTTGGGTAAGATATCATTAGTATGCAGATGATACCTAGTTATATACCTCCATCCTAGACTGTCCACATGATGCTGTCTCTGTGACTGGGGACTGTGGGGAGTCTATATGAGGAACAATGAGCTTCAGTTCAATCCATATAAGACCAAGTGGCTTTGAGTTTTAGGATCCCTTAGTTCTGGGGACCCTCCATCTCTTGTTTTGGATGGGGTTGCACTGCCTCCTGTGTGCAATCTGGGGTTCATCTGGGACCCATAACTCCTGCCTGATGAACAGGTGGCAGCTCTGGCTAAGGGGCCTTAACACAGTTTTATGTCATGTGGCAGTTCCACCTGGATCATTTCTTTGAGAGAATGTCACCTGTCAGGGCCCAGGAAGGGAGCTTTACTGCTGTGGCATCCATATTCTGGAACATCATCCCTGAGAAATTAGATGTCAGCCGTTTGTCCGATATTGAGGGGGTGAACAATAAGATACCAACTCACTTGTGTAACTTCAGTGAAGTTTTTATTCATCTCCCACACCACAGCAACAGGTAACAGTGATCAAATTCTGTTTGAAGTCAGCTCTGGTTTTCAGAGCTGTATTTACATATGTTATACCTTGGATAATAACATAATTACTATAACCACCTTCAGGCTGCCTTCGCTGCTTAACATCCAACATCCTTAAATTAAAGAAACATGGTAACTGCACCTTTCCCTTGTTTGATGAGTCCATACACCCCTGTGACAATTCACCCCATTCCCCATTTGCCCAACACCATTACTACAACACCACCCCTTGACATCCAGTCATGAATCATCATTATTGCACCACTCCTTGTCAGGAAGTCGATGTCAGTCATTTGAGAAATTTTCATCATAACGTTGACATTGTAACACAATCAATGTAAGGTAAGTAAAAGACTAGGGTCATATTGCATCTTGGCTGTCTCGGCTCCAGTCTGTTCTTCATTGGAGTCATGACATTAGACTTACCCAACTCTGCTGGCCTTTTGCAATGCACTAAAAATCTGGCTTTGCTCGCAACTTTAGGATCCTGATAGCATGGGTAAGCTCAATTCACAGTTGGGGGGGGGGGTTGAGCGTCCTCAGCTGCTATTTTTGTTGTTTTTGTTTGTTTAAATTCAATTTCAGTTGTTTTTTATAATCCAAAACAGGTGATGAGCAGTCTATTAATAAAATAAATATGTCTTAAATAAGAGCACTTGAGAACCAGCAAAATATTTAAAGAAACTTGCTCTCCTCAGGATGAACATAGCATCTTTCAAAGCCAGATATCTTACCATTTACAGTGTTGCAAGGCAAATTCTCCAAAACCCCATTAAAGGCCCGGTCCCACTGGCCGACGGACGCAAAACGTATGCATAAAGGACACAGCGGATGAGCAAAATTTCGGGGGTGGCTCCATCCATTGTCATCCGCTCCAAAAAGTGGTGAAAATTTGCATAAACAGAACAGAAAAGAATGGAAAAGAACAGACGTGGGTAGTATGTAGTGGGGATGTTAAACGGATGTTCATAGGAAGCCTAGAGGATGACAGCAGATGGAAGCGGATGACACATCCGAAGGGGTTCCGGGGGAGAATTTTGAAGCGGACACATAGCGGAAGGGGCGGATGCATAGCATAGGAAACAAAGGGGATGCCGCGCGGATGTATATCGGATGCAAAGTGTTCACTGCACATGCGGGGAGTATGAATTGCGTCAGCTCCGCGGATATAAAAGGATGCAGCACGCATGCAGTCAGCATACAGGGGAAAGACATGCTGCCACATACATCTAGCAGGAACACCATGGTTCATCAGTCAGGCAAGAAGAGGAAGCCTGTGCCTACTCGTTCCAGCCCTGGCAAGAAGGCCAGAACCAGCATCCCACCCCCTGGCACTGAATCTGAAGCTGCTGCTGCTGCTGCTGCTGCTGCTGCTGCTGCTGCTGCTGCTGCTGTGGTAGACCAGCTCCAAGCCCCTCAAAGCCCTGCTGCTGAAGGCCCTGCTGCTCAAGCCCCTGAAGGCCCTGCTGAAGCCTCTGCCAGAGGGAGGAAGAGGCAAGGGAAGGAGAAGGGAGAGAGGAAACAGTACACCGTTTCCGAGGAGCATGAGGATGAGGTGCTGGAATGGCTGAGGGAGAACGAGTATCTCTGGAGAAAGGGCCACAGACTCTATCGCGACACCAAGAAGAAGCAGTCAGCTTGGAGAGACAAGGCAGAGAGCCTGGAGTACACTGCAGAAGTACTCCTTGGATGGTGGAAGCACATGCACACCTGGTATGGCAAGCTACACCTCAAGAAATCCAGGCAGGCTGCTGTAAAAATCACTGACCGGGAGATATATGTCATGGCCAAGTGCAGTTTCCTGGAGGGTGAGATCCGCAACCGAGGAGCAGCCCCTCTGAGACCCCTCTCCCTCAGAAAGCCCACAGACAGCCAGTCCTCTTCCAGCCAGGAGCCAGCTACCCTGTCCAGGCAGGTGTGTTCAGAGGGCCCCATAGCAGAGACCTCCCCAACAGCTGCACTCCCCATGCCGGCAGACTTGGACGATCCCGTGGATGATGAGGCCCTGCTGTCACAAATGGAGGAAGAAGCAGCAGCCACCAGAGGCCAACCCCCCCCCACCCCCAGCTCCAGAGGATGCAGGCAGAGGCAGACTGGAGACCCAGGACCACAGTGTGCTGTTGGAGATCAGGACACAATGAAGACCAGCACAGAACTTCTCTCTCAGCTGGTCCACAGCGACATACCATCCTCGGGCTGGAAGCCCTTCATCACCTACGTGAGCCAGACCCTCATGGACCTGCCTGAGGCCCAGTACCAGGTGATGAAGCAGAAGATCACAGCACTTCTGCACAACCCTCAAGGCCCAGCTGAAGCTGCTCCTACCCAGTCCAGGTCTGCTCCTCCACTCCAGGCGATGTCACAGCCCTTCCACAGCTTTCAACAGCCCCTCACCTACCAAGGCTACAACTACCAGGACTTCCCACAGCAGAAGCAGAACTTCCCAGTCCAGGCCCAGGTTTATCACATGCCACAGACGCCACTCCTCACCAGCTGCAGACCAGACAGCCCCACTACACTCCTCCTTCCTCCACCCCACAGCCAAGCCCATCAACGGACAATCTGTCATCAGTATTGGGCCTGACATCTCAAGTCCTTGATGAGGGGCCTCTCAACTTCACGGGACTGAGTCAGCTCTCGGACAGCTTCCTGAACACACCATCCCCTGTTGTACCCTCGGGGCCAAGCACCCCAATGGTGCCTCAGACCAGCACTCAAGCCACAGCCACCTCCACAGTCCCTGCCCGCTTAACAGCTGAGACCATGGACATGCCTCAGAGTGACTGAGAATAGTGCCAGAGACTGAGTTGTACTTCTTTACTTAAGACACTTTACTTGGTTCATTTTGCTTTTTTAATAACGTCATAAAGTTTACCTAAGAAAGTTAAGAAAGGTTATCTTTGCTTAACACACTTAATACAGTTTATTTGGTTCATTTTGCTTATTTAATAAAGTCATAAAGTTAAGAAAGTTAATAAAGGTTATCTTTGCTTAAGACACTTGGTTCATTTTTTTTACTTAATAAAGTGTTGGTGAAAACTTTGAAAAAATGGTTAAGCCTTTGCATGCTTGTGGGATAGATAAGGATAGTTGTGGGATAGAAAAACCTCCAGTGCAAGCATAGTGGGACTGTATGGTCCATCCTCCCAGGCGCCACACCTATGGCCCTTTATTATCAATAACGATATAATCAATCATCCACACATGTCAACATAAACACAACTCTTTATTAAACGCCCTGTTCATTGTTGGCCAACCAAACATACATGGCCCAATCTCATCCGTGTGATGAGACAGTCTCAAGAAAGCATCCATTAATCATCTATCATCCTGTCTTGCCACTCCACTGCTCCAGCTGGAGAGTTGCACCAGTGTCTCAGTAGGTTGCGCTGCTTCTTCCTTTCACGTGAAGCTCTGTTGGGGCCTTATACATCCACAATGTCTATCAGGTTTCGTCCTTGCCTCCATTCACCAGGCTCCATGTCCCCATTCCCTTGTTGACGGTCGACAAGTCTGTTCTGCAACACTGGGTAGCGGGTGCGCATGAGATTGTGCAGGATGCAGCAAGCTTCCACGATGTTCCTCACGGTCTGTGGGTGATGCTGCATGGTGGTGAGAAGTATCTGGAACCTGTTGGCCAGGATGCCAAAGGCGTTCTCCACCACCCGTCTTGCCCTGAACAGCCTGTAGTTGAAGATCCTCTCTTCACGGGTGAGGTATCTTGAAGTATACGGCTTCATGAGGTAGGCTCTGAGGGAGAACGCGTCATCACCAACGATGAAGTAGGGCACATCTTGTGTGTCATTGGGTAGGGGATCTGGACCTGGAAAACCCATGATGAGGTTGCATTCCAGCCCATCCTTGAGGTCACTTGCCTTGTATACCTGGCCATCTGAAGCCGACCCGTTGCCTGAAGCATCGATGTAGATGAACTTGTAGTCAGCATCAACCATGGCAAAGAAGATACTGAAGAAGCCCTTGTAGTTGTAATAAGTAGACCCTGAGTTGGCTGGAGCTTTGCAGGCCAGGTGCTTCCCATCTATGGCTCCAACGGTGTAGGGAAAGTTCCACCTCTGATATCACTGCTCTGCAACTTTCTTCCAGCCTTCTTCAGTGGTGGGACAATGGAGGAGCTCCTCCTTCGATAATGGCCTGCACCACTTCTCTGACCACTTTGCTAATGCTGTTGTGTGGCACCCTCCATGTATACTGCATGTTTCTGTATGTGGTTCCAGAGGCCAGGTGGCGCAGAGTCAGTGCCACCTTCAGTCCACGGTCCAGGTTGGGACGGAAATTGGTGCTAGGCTTGGTCAACCTGGGTCTCAGATGCTCTACAAGTTTGTCAAACATGGCTGGTGGCATCCTCATGAAGTGATGAAATGCATGAGGGTTTTCATTCCTCAGCTCCATCATCAACTGGTCATACAGTCCAAACTCCATTCTTCTCACGATCCATCCTCGGACCCACACAGCTCTTGGACATCTCCTTCTTCTCCTTCTGTATAAAAGTTGAAAAAGTCTGAACAGGTTTTGGTTCTGGTGATGAATGAGCGCAGCTATCATACGGACTGTGTCATGATCCATGGTGGAGAACAATTGATGATGTTGAAGACCAAGACCAAGGGTGAAGAGGTCTGTACACCATGGCTGTTGGACTCATACTGAGATCCAGATGATTTTCTCCCCCTTTTTATTGGAAATATCGGTTGTCCGCAAGGTGTCCTTCTACATACTCTAGACATACTGCAGACATCTTAAATATACGAGATACATCCTAGATACAAACATTTTGTCCGTTTTTAATCCTTTATATATGAGATGTATACGCTTACATCCTTTCTATTTCCGTGCTACTAACGCTGTGTAGACTTTCCGTGCACCTTTTGTTTCCTCCCTCTTTCCGTTTTCAGCTGCAGTGGATGTGAGTTAAGGCCAGAGGATGCAGAGAGGATACAGTGGATGTTTAACAGATGATAACGGACATAGAACGTTTGTTGCCCGTATATGTTGCGGATGTACATTTTACGTGGCGGAAAGTTCATCCGTTCACAAAGTTTTGTGCAGGTCAAAACTTCTTGCACGGATGAAATCTCAGTGGACAGATGCTTGACGGATAGAGCGTATGAAACACTTATGCAATGAGTACACAATGGATGCATCGCATTTTCCAACGGATAGCAAGCTTTTTTTTTAACATTTTACATCCTCTTTGCATCCATAAGTGCAGTGGGACCGGGCCTTAAGCAAGTGCACCTACCCGTGTGGTGACAAAAAGATTGAAACCATTCCTCAAACATTCTTACATCATGAATTATATATGGATATTAGGTGTACTTATATTCTACCCTTAATATTTAAATTCCTGGGAAAGCCAAACAACTTCTGTGTGAATCACCTTCTAAAAGATTTGAAACCCTTTATTACAGTACTTGCTCTGTAGTCAATTTTTGTGTTACTGCAATAAAAATAAGGTGTAACTGCTCCCACAAAAAAACAACTTCTGATTTATTTTTCACTCCAGATGCAATTTGCAGATTCTGCTGTTACATAAGTTGTTTTGTTTTCGGTGACATGCAATTTTATTTCACAGACTACAATCTTACACTTATCCTTGCACCATTATTATATATTATATATAATATAGTACATTTTTATTTGACATATTCTCTCTAAAAAAAAACCTGTCATATAGGACAAAGATTAAATAGACTTATGAGTAGAAAATGGTTATATGTCAGTAATCCATTATTCCTACAGCCTTTACACTTGGACATCTCCAAAAGGATAACAGCATACTCAAACAGATCTTATGTAGCAAGAGATGGAACAGGAATATTTGGGAAGTGTAAAATACTGTCAGGTGCTGACTGTGAATCTATCCATCAGCTATTAGCTGTAGAAATACACATCAAACTGAAAAAGACTAGAGGAAACCCAATCTCAGTCAGATGTAACCTAGAAGAAGAATACATAACAGAGATTAGAAACAGATTTAAATATTGGATTTAGCATAGAGAGCCTGAGGAATCTGTGCGAAGATGTTCTAGTGTTCACAAAAGGAAGTTGGAAGCACATAATAAAGAGCCAGAATGGAATGCCAATCACACTGGTATAACAGAATAATAGAATAACAGAACTGGAAGGAATCTTGGAGGTTGTTGTAACTATGTATCATTTATGTGCTTTCAATTGTATATCAATGCAACTATGGATCATTCAGACATTTCAACATTGTATCATTTTACGTGTAATCATTAAGCTTCTGTCTTCTCAGTGACCTTTTACAGGGCGCGTACAGGGACAAGGAGTCAAATATTTGCAAGAAATGGTTTATTCACTTGGGATTACATTGTCTGGCAGGCAGCTTGGTAAAGAAGTAATATCCTGATCAAATATAATTCCTGCCATCCTGTCTGTCCTGATATCCTGCTGTTTTCTGAGTCATTGTTAAATTTGTATATTCCGTCTGACCTAGGCTTAACCTAGGTTCTGAATAAACAATCACCCTCCTTTGAAAAAGCATAATAAAAGAGCTTGTACCCAGCCATTCTGGGCGCACTCATCTCGAGGAACTTCGTCTCCTGTCGTTTTTTCTCTCCTTCGCTCCCTGTCATGAGGCGCCCATCTGATGCGGGATAGCAGATACCGCAGGAGGTCTTCTAGTCCAACTTCCTGCTCAGGCAGTAACACCTATCCTATACCATTTCAGACAAATCGTTGTCCAATCACTTCTTTAAAACTCCCAGTGTTGGAGAATTCACAATTTTTGGAGGCAAATTGTTCCACTGAATCATTATTCTAGCTGTCAGGAAATTTCTCCTTAGTTCTAGGTTGATTCTCTCCTTCATTAGTTTCCATCCATTGCTTCTTGTCCTGCCTTCCGATGCTTTGGAGAATAGCTTGACTCCTCTTCTTTGTGGCAACCTCATAGATATTGGAACACTGTTATATCAACCCTAATTTTTCTTTTCATTAGACATACCCAATTCCAGCAACTGTTTTTTATGTTTTAGACTCCAGTCCCCTAATTATCTTTGTTGCTCTTTTCTGCACTCTTTCGTGAGTCTCAACATCTTCTTTACATTTACTGCAAGCAAAACTGGTTGCAGTATTCCAAGAGTGGCATTGTAAAGTATCAACACTTCACGTGACTTGGTTCTACTCCTCTGTTAATGCAGCCTAGGATTGTGTTGGCTTTTTTTGGCAGCTGCAGCACACTGCTGGCTCATATTTAAGTGATTGTTCACTAGGAGTCCAAGATCCCTTCAACAATTACTACTATTGAACCAAGTATACCATACCCATGCATTTGGTTTTTCTTGCCTAAATATAAGAAGCAGCAATCAAAGCAAGCTATAGAAATAACTAAGATTGGCAAACACCAGAGGTGATCCAGGGAAAATTAAGAGATGAAGAGAAAACTGTGCAATCTTCAGATGACAGAAGAAATAAAGAGATATCTCTGAATTCAGAGTGTGGACTATACAAGAAAATAACAGATCAGGGAAACCAAGGGGATTAAGTAGACATCACTAAGTGATGGTCTCTAAATTAGAGATCATACCTTGTATAGAATTGCTACCGTAGGCCCAGGGCTTTTGTTGTCTTGGCATATTGATCCAAATGTGACAAAATATAAAGCAGGAAATGATGTATGCAGCACACATGATTAAGGCCATAAATTTAGTTGACACTTTTTTTTACTGAATGGTACTATGTGAAAGTAGTAGTCCAATAATTTTCCCCGTGACCATTATAAAATTACAATGTATGTCATACAAACTCAGCATTTACAGATTCCTGTTAACAGTGCAGTATTTATTTCACAAATTCTCCTCTTGTACTTTTTTGAAATATCCTCCTGTAAATTTTCATGAAAAGTTATCCAATAGGATTATAGCGTTTATTGTAATATGGTAACTTTTTCTTTAACTGATGTTTGAACTGTATGCTTTTTAAAAATTGCAGTGGTCATTCTTTCAAAACAGGAAAGCTTTGAACCTTGATCCGTTCAAAGGAACGGAGAAAGAGGGGGAGAATGCCTCCCCGGAGCCCAAGAACAAAGGAATGTAATCTGGGAAATAATAAACGAATACGAGGCAAAGAAAAGAGGACGTCTATTTAGGATTTCTGATCAATAAGAGTGCAAACTCCCACACCGTAGTCTTAGCTTTCCTTAATTCCGGCTTTCTTCTTTTGTGAAGACCGATCAATTAAAACCGCAACCCTTTGAAAGAAAAACGCAACGGCAAACGGCAGCGTTTCTCTCGCACGTCCCACAGCCAGCCCCGCCCTTCAAAAGCCGGCAAGCACCCAGAATGCTTTTCTCCTCCCAGATCGTTTTCCTTCCTCCTGCCTGCGCGCCTCCCCTTTCTAACACCTCCCCTTTGAAGCACAACTCTCGAGGGCACAGGAGCGGCGGGACTACGAATCCCACAATGCAGCGGGACGTGGGACGCGCGTGCGTGAGATGGCGCTCTCTCGGGAAGCGCGTGAGGTTGAAGCTGCAAAGACGAGCTCCATGGAAACCAGGCCCCGCGGGCCATCAGGGTCTGTCGGGTGAGGTCCTGGAAAAAGGGGCTGAGGAGGGCGGCTTTGCAGGGCCAGGCCGAAGCGCTTGAGGGCGTGGGCGGAGAGAAAGCAACGAAGATGAACGGCTTCTTTTGATGCTACGAAACTCCCGCCTTCCTAACGAATCTCCTTTTTTTGGTCATTTTTAGGACTTAACGATCCGAAGGGGCTTCCGGCCTGCCAGCTCTTATCAAGGCCGACAGAGCTTCCCTTTGTAAGGGAAGATGATCGGCGCTGAAGCTGGAGCCTCCAGTTGCAGGCAGGCTTGACAACTGAGATGCTGACTCTCCCTTGGTAATCAGTTTTGAAGGGTCCCATGCTGCTCTAAAAGTATAGCCGGTGGCACGGAGGGAGACGTTTCTTGATTCCAGCTTAATGTCGAGTTGAATGAAAAGAAGGACGAGGGATGACATGATAGCAGTATCCAATATTTATAGGGCTGCCATAAAGAACGGGAGGGTGGTGGTGGTGGTTGTCAACCTATTCTTCGAAGTCATCTGAGGGCAGGACAAGAAGCAATGGGTGGAAACTAATCGAGAGAAGCAACCTACAACGAAGGATAAATTTTCTGAAAGTGAGAACAATGAATCAGTGGAATGGCTTGCCTCCAGAAGTTTTGGATGCTCCATCACTGGAGGTTTTTAAGAAGAGCTTGGACAACCATTTGTCTGAAATGGTATAAGTTTCCTTCTTGGCCAGGGGCTTGGACTAGAAGACCTCCAAGGTTCCTTCCAACTCTGTTAAGGCCCTGTCACACTGGCCGATGGATGCAAAACATTTGTAAAAAGGACACAGCGGACGAGAAAAATGTTCCATCCGTTGTTATCCGCTCTCAAAAGGGGCAAAAACTTGCATAACCAGAGCGGAAAACACGGAAAGGAACGGACGGGGGGAGGACGCAGAGCGGATGGAAAGCGGATGCGGAACGGAAGCATCCTTTTGCCTCCTCTAGGCATCCTCTAGACATCCTTAATATCCGAGATAGGTCCCCTCTGCGAACGTTTTTTCCATTTTAAATGCTTTCTTTGCGTGCTGCATCCGCTTTCGTCCTTTCTCCGTCCGTGCTACTAACGCTTTGTGTCCGTTCCGCTTCCGTTCCGCTTCCTCCCTGTGTCTGTTTTCCGCTGGAGCGGATGCGAGTTGCGCGGATGCGAAGCGGATGCCTAGTGGATATAGCGGATGCGTAACGGATGCAGAACGGATGTCCCCCGTATGCCTAGCGGATGCAGAATGGATGCATTGGATACATTTTCCGCTCAAAAGTTTTGAGCAGCTCAAAACCTTCTGAGTGGATGAAATGTCAGTAGATGGATGCTGGACGGATAGAGAGGAAGCAAAACGGAGGCAGTGAGTACAGAACGGAAGCATCGCGTTAACCAACAGATGGCAAGTGTTTTTCTCCATTTTACATCCTCTTTCCATCCGTTGGTGCAGTGTGACACGGGCTTTATTCTGTTATCTGATTTCCTCACCAGTTTGTTGCTATTTCTCTGTGCCTTTGAGTCCTGATGTGAAGAGTAAGCTCTCTCTTCCTCCTGGCAACATCTTTAATCATGCTTTCAGCTGCTGACATAGTGTGGACTTTCTTAATAATAGCAATAGCACTTAGACTTGTATGCCGCTTCATCGTGCTTTACAGCATTCTTTAAGCGGTTGTGTTCATGATGGCAAGTCCTACTGGTTGAGCAGTAGGAGCATTGTACTTAACCACTATGAAAAGATTAACACAACTGGCCTTTTTTTTTTTTTTTTTGGCTGAGTTATAGTATTGCTTTCCTGGATGTGACGAATCCACCCTCACCAACAGCACAATAGCATTGGGTCTTCCCACTTCTATACAGGGTCGATCTTCCACTCGCTGCAGTTATTAAAGAGCAATCTTTGCTCATGTATATTTTTACATCAGAAAAGGAACTTTTCTGGGTCATACAAGAAGTAACACAGAACAAAATATCAGTTTAAAAAAAGGCAATTCTTCTATAATTTCTGCATTAACAGCCCCCAAAGTTTAGAAGATTGATCCTGCCATTTAGTTTTGTTAAGCTTCTTCTATGTAGTAGAATGAGTGATTTTTAATCAGTTCTGGAGCTTTTTTTTTTTTTTTAAAGGAAAATGAAAACTTCAGAATTGTCAAATATATCAGTTTTTAAAACAAGCTGAATTTTGAGTGCATCCCATGGCTTCGATAGGGATTTAATATCAAATTAAATATACACCAGAAAATTAAAATCAGATTTGGATGGAACAGCATATCAGACAAAAGGGATGAGTCGTCATGATATTAGTGATAATGTAACTTTGGAAACGTTATCTCTACTGTAAGTCTCTCCATCAAGACTAGGAAGGCTTATAGTGAAATTATTTACTGTAAACAATCAGTTTCATTAAAACATGTGCTTGGGGCACATGTAATCTCCAATCCTCGCTCTTGAAGCTGCTTCTGACTAAAAAAGCTAAAACTTGAAAGCAGTTTCTTGCAATTCTGAGTTTGGAAACATAAAAATATAGTGTCCTATAACTGACATTTAGAAGAAAAACCAGAGGAAAAAAGCCAGAAATCTTAGCACTATCTAACTCTAATTTTTATCACACTTATTCACTCTAATTTTTATCACACCTATTCCATTTCCATGCGCAATATAGTGTGTGGCAGCTGACTATAAAATTATCTATTTTCACTACTTTTAAAATATATGTACATTATAAAACCATTTTATCATTTCTCTCTGCAGATATCGCTTTTTCAGTGATTAATGAGTTGGTTTTAAGAGCACTCATAACTACTACCTCTAAATGTATGGTAATTGTTTTTAAATCAGATATTAGTTGAAAGCTGAGATTGTGATGGCAAGACCAGTAATTTCCCCAATGGATGTCCAACCAACGGCTCCTGAAACCTTTGTTGTATTGAACCAAAGAATGAAAGTAGTTGAAGAGGAGACAAACACACTGTTGAATGATCTGCATAAAATGGGAGTGAGCAGACCCAGGTATGATTGAAATGGATCTTGCACAATCTTGGGTATGTTTTGCTTGGAAGTAAGTTCCATGGTAATTTAATGAGACTTGTTTTTAAGAAAATTTATTTAAGAACTCTAGTTTAATTCTAAGGTTGCCTTCTTCCGTATCCTTTTCTCTTTCTGAGCTTCATGTTGCTTCTTCCCTTAATACTTAATTATCAACAGGGTTTTTCTATTCTAATTTATTCTGGTTGCTGAATTAATGTAATTTGACAAATGAGAAATAGATTTTGTGGCTTTGTTGTGTTCCAGATTGTAGCTAATTGCATGGCATGTTGATGAGATGCCAGTGATGATTCCAAACAAGTAGGTATTCCTCTGGTCTTTTTCCAGCATGGAACAATTAGCTGCAATCCATCCCGTGCACTCTGAGGACCACCGATCCATCAGCCCTGTCCAAGTTCGAACAGCATTTGTTGGAGCAAATAACTCACTGTGGAGAACCTGTGAAACTCTGGTGAATCGAATATGCCGGCTTGAGAGTGTCATCCAGACCATAAAACTGAACATGTTCCGATTACAAACAGAAAAAGAATTGAATCCAAAGCATGCAGGTATCATAGAAAGACAATGGAAAACTGTAGCAATGTACATATCTATTAGAGGTAGTCCTCGACTTAAAACCATTCATTTAGTGGCTGTTCAAAGTTGCATTAGCAGCACTGAAAAAAGAGGCTTATGACCATATTCACTCTTACAACCATTAAAGCATCCCCTTGGTCATGTGTTCAAAATTCAGAACATGTATTTAAAACAGTTGCAGTGTCATGGGGTCATGTGATCACTTTTTGTGACCTTCTGACAAAATCAATGGCGAAGCCAGATCCACTTGACAGTCATGTTACTAACTTAATGACTGCAGTGATTCATTTAGCAACTGTGGCAAGAAAGGTCATTACATGGAGGCAAAGCTCAACTGCCTTGCTTAGCAATGAAAATGTTAGGCTCAATTGTATAGATAGTCCTCTATTTATGACCACAATTGAGCCTAAAATTTATGTTGTTAAATGAGAAATTTGTTCAGTGAATTTAGCTCCATTTTATGATGTTTTCTTGCCACATTTGTTAAGTGAATCAGTGCACTTTTTAAATTAGTAACATGGTTGTTAAGTTGAATCTGGTTCCCCCATTGACTTTGCCTTGTCAGAAGGTTGCAAAAGGGGATCATAGGATCCTGGGCCATGCAGCCATTATAACTGTGAGTCAGTTGTCAAGCATCTAAATTTTGATCACGTGGGGATTCTGCAGAGGTTATAAGTGTGAAAAATGGTCACAAGTCACATTTTTTGGTGCTGTTCTAACTTTGAATGGCCACTAAGAAAACTTGTAAGTCAAGGACTACCTGTATATCTTCTTCCCTTTGTGCTAAGTCTATGGTCTTCAAAGCAGCAGTTGCTTGTGTAGCCTGAGAGTTTTATTGGGTAACCAAACAGTATGAATATAATATAGTTACGTAGAAAAGCAATTCACCTCTGTATGATTCGCTGTTCAGGAATTGGTAGGAGTTTGGTAACAAAGGACTGCAATTAATATTTGTGAGGAGAATGCAAAGTTGGTATATATGCAAAGAATGCAAACTTTAGGCCTGCATACGTATTTTTATATGTAATGGCTATAACTGTTTCCCATCATAACATGGCAAGAAAATGTGCTTTCAGCTTTTAGCAACCTTGAATTGAGGGATTTATGAGGACTGCAGTAAAGAGTAGGATAGGCAAATTGGATAGGCAATTTGAGAGCCCCAGTCAATGTTTACTGCTGTTTTTATATGATTGGATATACAGTAGGATCTCTTATTACCATCCAAAATAGCACTACATCAGGATAATCTGTGATCCAAATCTCCAGTTCAGCATAATGCTTTCTATAAAACCAAAATAAGTATCCTTTGGATAGTGGGCAATTTTTTTTTCATCTTATAAACCTTTTTGAGTGCCTCTTATGAGGAGTTTGGGCAATTTTATTGACTATTACTATGCTTCCGTTCCTCCCTTACTATTTTGTAGCCAATTTGGAACAGCGGCTGAATACAATACAGGAGGAGCACATGGAGGAGCTAAAGGTGCTGCAAATGGAAGGGAGAATGCTGTGCCAGCAGCTGAAGGAGTCTCGAGAAGAGGAAGAAAAATCCAGAGATCAAGTGCAGAAGCTAAGCGCTGCCCTAGAAATTGCAACTGCAACAAAGGTGTATTTTTTTCTTTCTGTTACTTCTTTAATCTCCAGTTTAATGTAAATGGCTGCTACTACATTACTGATCTTAAAAGGAACGCTAAATCTGAATTCACACCATGTGGTAATCCATGATTTCTTTACTAAGGCAGAATTGGCTCAGTTCATTCATCTGCATTAATCGTTTTCGAATTACAATAGTTGGGTCCACATAGCACACTAAGCCAGTGCAAATAATTGTAGCTTGGTATTTGCATGGACCTAACTTAAAGAGAATAACTCATAGTATTCTCCTAACAGAAGAGAATATATATAGCTCAGGTGTTGTCTCTGAGCTTTCATTACCCAACTAGGTAATGAAAGGTGCAAGTGAATGGATTTTTACATACAGTTTTTGTAAGGGATGCAATTTATTCCTTTGGAATGAATGAAATTTTGTGAGCAAACAACCAGGCTCAGAAAGCACCAAGGATTCCACTTGTTTTTCCCACTGTTTATATCGTTTTTCTTGCTATTTACAGAGAAGTCAGAAATCATGGCTTTACTTGCACTGGACAGAGGAATATAAAATGCAGTGAGACACAGTGGCGCAGTGGTTAGAGTGCAGGCTACTTCTGCTGACTGACTGCAATTTGGCAGTTCAAATCTCACCAGGCTCAAGGTTGACTCAGCCTTCCATCCTTCCAAGATGGGTAAAATGAGGATCCAGGTTGTTGGGGGCAATATGATGACTTTGTAAACTGCTTAGAGAAGGCTGTAAAGCTCTGTGAAGCGGTATATAAGTCTAAGTGCTATTGCTATTGTCTCATACTTATTCCACCTGGATTGGTTATAATATTAGATGTATTAAGGCTATGAGATCACCATCATTCTAAAAGTGAAAAAAATGAAGTGATAGTCAATGTTATTTGTTCACTTTAAGTGAGGTAGCAGGGATGTTAAACGGATGTTCATCGGAAGCCTAGCGGATGGAAGTAGATGACACCTCCGAAGGGGTTCCGGGGGAGAATTTCATCCGCTATGCATCCGCTTTGAAATTCTCCCCCAGAACCCCTTCGGAGGTGTCATCTGCTTCGATCCGCTAGGCTTCCAATGAACATCCGTTTAACATCCCTGCTACATACTACCCACGTCCGTTCTTTTCCGTTCTGTTTATGCAAATTTTCATCACTTTTTGGAGCGGATGACAACAGATGGAGCCACCCCCGAAATTTTGCTCATCCGCTGTGTTCTTTATGCATACGTTTTGCGTCTGTCGGCCAATGGGACTGGGCCTTAAGGCCCTTCCCTTAAGGGACTGGCCCTACCCAGCCATATTAGCCTGGTCTCCCAACATCCTTTGGGGGGGTGAGGGAATGTTGCTGAGAATGTGGGATGGTATCAGATTTAGCTTTAGATGGGATCATGCTGTTCCAGAAAGAGCTGTTCTGGAACTTTAAGAAGTTTCTCCTGCTTCTGCTAGAACAGGTAGAAGCCATGGCAATGAATTTTCTGTGCCAGCAGTGCTGGCTGCCAGCCAACAAAATAGCATATTGGAGAAACTCAGGCAGAACTTTTAGAAGCAAAGAGTCTTTTTTAACTATAGCTAAAGATGGTCAAGGCTTGGCCTGGGTCAAGACTTTGAATCCAATTTAAAAAAAAAAACCACAAATCCAAGAGAGAAAATAATAGACATGGTGAGGTGGAATCCAAAGCTCAAAGCATGGCAGAACAAGGCAAACATGATAGAGCTGAGGCTTGAAAAATTATTCTTGGCATATTCTCTCAGGGATTGAGGCCAATGAATAAGCTATGCTGAGCCATCACCCAGATGTATAGCCAAGGAATATTACTCATTCGATGTTAGCCTACTTCTTGGACAGTGTCTCTGATATTCAGTATCCAGTACTGCAAGTGATGTTGCATTTTGAGTATATTTCTGCTTGAACTGATTGGATGACTCTCAGAATCTGAGAGGTTGTGAATGGGTTCAGGCAGGGAGTCCTGGGGGTTTGCTGGATCTGACTCAGGCAGAATCGAGTTACTGGCTTCGATTTTACTAGAAACACCCCTTCTAGGGCTGTTACCTTGAGAAGCCCCTGGTTGTATTTCCTCTTCCTTCTCATCAGAAGCCCAGCAGGGCAATAACAATGAGAGTCATTCTTCAGTTTTGTGCCAATTCCAGCCTTTCTTGGAATGAGTGGTGCAATGATGGTTATGTCTCTTCATGCTTGGATTATGTATCTTGTTCTACATGGGACTGCCCTTGAGGACCACTGAGAAATAGCAATAGCAATAGCACTTAGACTTATATACCACTTCACATTGCTTTACAGCCCTCTCTAAGTGGTTTACAGAGTCAGCATATTGTCCCCAGCAGTCTAGGTCCTCATTTTACTCACCTCAGAAGGAGAGAAGGCTGAGTCAACCTTGAACCTGGTGAGATTTGAATTGCCAAATCGCAGCCAGCCAGCAGTCAGCAGAAGTAGCCTGCAGTACTGCATTTTAACCACTGTACCACGGTGGCTCATATAATCTGTTATATACAGGAATAACCTGTTATTGTCATTTTACAGCAGTGTTCCCAGAGCTGTATTGGTTGCTGGTTTGCTTCCCAATTCCATTGAGGTTGCTGATCACAGCTATAAACCCCTATATGGTTGAGAGTCCAATTATATGCAGCTTTGCTTAGTCTAGGTAGAATTGCCTGCCCAAAAACTTCAGGCAAAGAATATGTGCTAAAAATCCTCAATCCCGTGAGGGGAGAAAGCCTTCTTTCTTGGAGTTTCCCTGTGGTGGAATAAAATATCCCTATAAAATAAGAATAGTCCAGGGATATTGGCAATGAGTGGTCAAAAAAGTGAAGATGATGGCTGCAGCAGTGTGATCAAGGTTCTGCCTGTTTTTTATGTGCCATAGGTAATGCATATTAAAAATAGGTGGTATTTCAGCTCTATCTTTGCAGCCCCCACCTTTTTTTTTTTTGACAATGTCCCATGGACACTTGTGGAATACAAGTGGAATCCTTGTTTAATGAATATAATTAGGACTAGCAATTCCATCTGTAACCAAAATAGCTGTTAAGTGACCATGCTAACTTACAATGGCAGTTCTAGCAGTCCCAGTTGCAGTCGTTAAAAAAAACCCTATTTGTTAAATGAGACATCATATGACTGCAATGTTTGACCTCCTGCTGGCTTCCCCATTGACTTTGCTTGTTGGAAGCTGGCTGGAAAAGTCACAAATAGCAATCATATGATCATAGGATGTTGCAACCGTTGTAAATGTACAATGATTGCCAAGTATCTGAATCACAAACATGATCATGGAAATGCTACAATGAGCACATTTTTGAAGACTGGTTATAAGTCACATTTTGGGGGGCTATTGAAATTTCAAACTGTCACTAAACAAATGGTTGTTAACTAAGAATTACCTATAGTCCAAAATATAACATTTTGATTTTTCCAAAGCAAGTAAAAAATCAATCTGTTTCAGAGAGCATTGGGGAATAAGGTATGAGTAAAGACTGCTGGCAAATAGCCTTGCTTATTGATTATATACTTTGCAATTTATAGATACATTTTTAATTCTCTTCATATTTATGATTCTATATTGGTGAAACCTGTATGTTGCATAGATTTCATTGATTTAAATGATATTGAGGTTGTAGGTTCAAAAATGAATTAATGGGAAAGATAGGTTTGAGTACTACAGGAGGTTTTAAGACAGCTATGTTGTATCCCATAAATCCAAATGCCAGAGGTTTATTGGAACTGCAAACATCACAACTAAAAGCTATAAAAAGTATTTTGAAAAAGTTTGTGCATTCTGTTAGAGTTGTCTAAAGGTTCTGCTTTGATCTTTGTAGAGAGATGTAACTATTTCAGCTGAAGAATTGAGAACAACAAAAGAAAAAATGAACAATAAACTCCAAGAGGTAAGAGCAGAAGAGAATTGGAGAGTAGTACATTTTAAAAAGTACAAGATAACACAGGGCTATAGGCACAAGGAAATACATGAGTTGAAGATTCTTAGACTATTCTTCAAGAGATCCTGTATCATTTGGGAAGAGGTTTTCCATTGAAAGGCCAGCATTATTTTTGCAAAGATAAGATAAAACCATTTCAGACTAAGAACATATGTTTTGTGTCCATCAACTATATTGTGGAAGTCTCTGTATTGTGATTTGTAAAGTGAAACTCCCAGATTTGTTTCCTGTGTTGCCTTTCTGCTTTGCATTGCTTTTTTTCAGATAATGGATAAATTATCCAAGGAGTCCAGCTCAAGGGAGTCTTTGGAACAAGGTCAGGTTGTTCTTCTTTATCAGATGCGTGATATGGAAGCAATGGTGGAAAAAGAACGAAAGCAGGTAATAGATGCCTTTCTGCAAGGATATGACCAAAGAATGTGCTTGTAGGATGCTGATATATAAAGTTGCAACAGCATGCCATTAAAATAGAATATTAAATTACTATTGCTGTTACAACCAGGCTTATTAAGACAATTTTCCAATGGAAACATTGATCTACATATATAAATGTTCATTTTTCTGCTATTAAGCAGATGCTGGAAGGCTATTTGTAATGTGCACATGATTGTTTATCATTAAGAAAAACTTCCTTTGCTAGCCCTTGATCACCTATGTTACTCATATTTGTGCAGCTTATGAGAATAGTCAGCATGCTGCAATTTGGAAAATATGTTTTTTTTTAACTAACAAGAAGTAATCATAGAATGTGACTACTGGGTAGTTGTCCAGCATCATAGCTTATATTACCTGGCTAATATGCCAGATTTTGACAGAGGTTATATAGGCTGCCTCATGAAAATCAACTAAATTCAATAATAAACAAATTATATGTGTATATTTTATTCCATTAGTATAATACATCAGATACAGTATTGTTATCAATCTAAATTAGGGTTGTCAAACTCGATTTCATTGAGGCCCGCATCAGAGTTGTGTGTGCGGTGTGGGCATGGCCAGGGTGGTCACTTGTGTCGGGAGCACCTGTGGTGGCCCGAGTGCTTTGCCAGCAAAAACGGAGTTTGGGATGCGGCCCTCCCAAGCTCCCTTTCTCTGTCAGAGGCACTATGAGCCAGTTCTTTGCTGTTTTCAGGGCAGGCATACGAGCCAGATCTAACCACCTTGTGGGCCAAATCTGGCCTGTGGGACTTGAGTTTGACACCCCTGGTATAAATGATGGATTTTAGGTCAGCTATCCTTGGAAATAGATGTCCATATCTGAGGTGAATAACAAATTCCACCCCTCATTTTGCAGTTTCCAAATCACACAAATCAAAATTTTACGGCAATCCCAATGATTTTCAACAGCATGGTATTCCTGCCACCCATCAAAATCCTCGAAAATTTACCTAAGCCTCTCCCCCCACCCCCAAAATCTTCCTCTTCCCATGACATCAATACATACTTATTGCTGCCTTTGGACACCATTTTTTTTTTAATTTTAAAAATATAGCCGTGAGCCAGCATTCAAATCTGCTCTTGAATTATTTTTCAAATTTATTGGTCTTCCCATCCTGATCCTCAAGGATAGTAATCTGCATGATAAGCTATTCAACTGAATGATTTAATTTCATTTACAGGTTGTTTGTTTTTTTCTATTTCTTATTTATTTTAAGAAATGCCTGTATTTTACAGAATGCATATTTCAAATGTCATTACAGGTTCAAATTCTGCAGCAGGATTGTAACATTCTACGACATAATATTCAGCTATCTCAGGAGACATTACAGAAAGAACAAGAGAAAATAGTTCAATTAGAGCAGGAATGTGTACATCTTAAAAATGATCTAGGTATTGGATTCAAAGCATTGGATGTTTTATATTTCTTAAACCAACTTTGGTTATCATTTGATGATCAATGATAGATAAGTTAATTAGAATTATCTTTAATTACTGTTTTTTTAACTTCTTTTAAGCTGTAACTGTTTTTCAAGGAAACAAAGGAAGAGTTTTGTTGAACAAAGAAAGTATAGGTCATCATTCTAAGATAGTTGCATGAAGTTTATCCCTAGTCAGTGAAGTGGAAAATATATCTTATCAGGCATGAAATCCAAATATAGGAAGGCTTCTATATTTAAACAAAAATAAATGCTAGTCCACATTTAGAATGAAATGAATACAAGAGGAATATCTGAGCAAACTAAAAAATCACATTAATTGCTGCCTTTTAGAAAGACAGAAAATTATCATATACTTGAAAAATCATAAATATTTTATTTTATTCATAAAATAAATGAGAAATTGGTTATTAACCACTCAGTCTACTGTAATTCCAGAGGCAGAATATTATCAAGAAAATCATATCTTTCCCCAATGAAGGTCTTCATTGGAGGAAGCCACCTCTCCTCTTATGAACTGATTGCATTATTTATCTGCTATTACAATAATTTTAAAATGGTTTCATGATGGAACCAGCTATCTAAGTGATCTATTGATATATGTCTTCAAAAAAAAATAATTAGGCCACCTGTGGTAGATTTAAACAGAATAGCATTATAATTCATATAAGTAGCTATAGATGTTACAGGAAATGCCTTGGAGATGCTCTCATGAAATCAGCTTGCAAGTTTAAATCTACATGCAGAAAAATGTTATTTTGGATTTCGTAAGTGCGTACAGTAATCTGTAGAGATATCTTCAGTGTATTACTCAAAAATACAGTTTGCTTGGAGTGTAAAAGATTTGTATCTGTTTTGGTGTTATTGTTATTAGGGAAGAATATTAAACAGTTATATATCTGATTAAAATAGCTAGCTGCATTTTAATTTTTTTGTAGAATCACGAGACAAGACCATTTCCAAGCTAAGAGAAAAAGTCCAAGTAAGTATAAGAAGAAAATCAGTGGGTCAAAAATATAGAATTTCTTTTTATAAGTGTCTGACTTTTAACTACACGACAAAAGAAGGCTTTTCACTAATACATAAAGAGTTGTGCTGGAGAGAACTATTAAGTAAAATACAAGATATATTGATGACCAGCCCTTGTCTGTTTTAAAATATTTTTTCCTAAAGACAACCTTATTTTCTTCTAGGCTACACAGCTATCTTTGAATACAGCACAAGAAAAGAATGCAAAGTTTCGGTCAAAAATATTTACTTTACAAGAGGTAGCAAGTAAGGCACAGGTAGGAAATATTCCTGTTATTATAAGCTTGTCTTAAATTACTGGTAGTCCTCTTTTGGTGTCTATAACTGGGACCAGCAATTTGGTCATTAAGCAAATCCATAAATAGACACACACACACACTTCAATTCCATGGAATCGTATCAGTTTATTGTCAAAAGGCAAGCAGCCTGGGAAGATTCTTATCGGTAAAATA
Source organism: Laticauda colubrina (assembly GCA_015471245.1). Classification (NCBI taxonomy): domain Eukaryota; kingdom Metazoa; phylum Chordata; class Lepidosauria; order Squamata; family Elapidae; genus Laticauda; species Laticauda colubrina. The sequence goes on from BLBF01000011.1 coordinate 36,222,490, forward strand.
CGAAAAACAATATCACCCATCTATGAACAAAACCCTAGGACTTGATGTTTATTTCTTTTAAAAGGTAGAAGCCAAAACTAGTCATCTTGTCAGGGAACATGTGTCTATTGCTGCAGAAAATCTGTTTTCTTTTTCAGAAACTTAATGAGCAATTGGCTCAACAGTGCACAGATCTAAGTGGTGCTCTTCAAAAAGCTACTGTGGAAAATGCTCAGCTTACTTCAGAACATCAGGCTGCTCTTCAGGTATGGAGTACATTAGAATATAAATGTACTTTAAGTTGACTGTTAAAAGCAATGAATGGTTAGCTTCAGGTGCATGGCCTAGCCTTCTTTTTATTCATTTTATGTATTCATATGGCCACCCATCCTGCTTATGTAATTGTGGATGGTTGTACAGATAAGAATCAAACCATGTTTTGTAATAGAACAACTAGATGGAACCAATGTGGTAGACCATGGAGAACCTGTGTGTTAGTTTAAATAACTGAGATTTCAAGACTTCTCCATCAGAATATATTGTTAAATCTATGAAGAAGAAAAGGGAGGGCATAGAAATGGCTGATGTTTGAGATCTGTCTTGTAGCAATCTCACAAACATTTTATTGTATATTGCACAGGATCCCCTTTTGAGGGAGATAGGCAGTTCAAAAATTTGAAAAATAATAATAAACTAAAAAACTTGCTGAAAGAAAAGTCAAGCAAATGATTGCTGGTACCTCATTTCTGCTAATGTCAGGATTTGTTTATTCACTGTGAAGTCAGAAACAGAAGAGAAATTAGCTGGGCAGATCTTACACTGACAAAGTTGGGGAATTTCAAGTGCTGATCTAGTTTGTTTTGGAAACTAGTTCATCATTTCATACCTTTATTTTCGGTTTTCTTGCTTGCTTAGCATTTTGGAGCATTTGTTACTCCAATGCAGAGGGCTTCTGAATAGCTTCCATTCCTCTCCTTTAATAAGAAAATTAAAAGAGCAAAACAATATTAGAAAGATCATCAGTCAGTTACCCAAAGTTACTGTGGCTATTGAACAATAAGTATCCAAACACAACTCAAGTGGGCCCCAAACTCATTCAAGTTTCCTTCCCAAAGCTTTTTTTTTTTTTAAAGCAATTTTTTTACACTTTTCGTAAAACTCTAGAGAGTTAGGCTATTTTGATCTCAGGAACTAAACTATTCAAGTGAAGAGGGCTGCAACTGAGAAGGCCCAACTTCTGGACCCTGTAGAAAATCTCTAAGAGAAGGGACCTGAAGCAAGCTTATTCAGTCCTTTTGAATGGGCATGTGTAACTGGGAGGAGACAGGCCAAAGATATCCAAGTTCTGAACTGTAAAGGGCTTTGATGAATTCTAGACCTTGAATTGCACTTGAAGCCAACTAGCAATCAGTGCATTCTGGACATAGGAGTGTTAGATGTTAATTTGGTATTTCTGTTGGTTGAAGCAGCCTGTAACAAGCTTCTGAATAGTGTTTGAATCAGCTCCATGGAGAGGAAATTAAAGCATGAACCTCCCAATTCAGAATGGTCATAGCTGATATAGCAGATATAACTGATTGGTTGGTTGATTTTTATCCTGCTCTCATTATTTTATAAATAACAAGATAGTAAACATACCTAATACTCTTTCCTCCTCTGATTTTCCCCACAACAACCCTGTGAGGTGAGAAGGGTTGAGAAAGAAGGACTGGACCATAGTCACCCATGCTTTCATTGCAAAGGCAGGATTGGAACTCACAATCTCTTGGTTTCTACCCTGGTGCCTTAAACTGAACTGGCTTTCATTATTGTTATTTATGTTCATAAATTCTTTCCCCCCTTTTTTTTTCCATCAAGGTGGAACAGGAAAAAATGCACCAGAAACTGAAAGAACAAGACTTGATTTTGGATGCTGCTCGAACCAGTGTTATGGAAGAGCTGCAGATTGTGCAGAAAGAAAAAGCTCAGCTCCAGAAAGAAGTGTGAGAGGCAATTGAAATTTGTATGGTTGTTCCCCAAGTGTGATCCACTTTCTTTCCCATCCTGCTGTTTTCTGTATTTGTCCCTTAGTTTAGCACAAGCTATATTTTATTCAGCTTCTTGCACTGTTTTCTGAAATTTTTGAAGAATATAGAGGATAATAGGATTGCCACACAGTTGTGTTTATTCTGCAGAGAAGACTTGCGAACTGAGCATGCTGAATGCAAGAAGAGAGACTATAAAGAAGACACCATTCCTACAGAAAAAAACATTCTGGAGCGTATAGTTTCCCAGACCCAAAATGAAATGGAGACAATTCTACAGGAGCGAAATTCTTTGCTGGAGGAGAAAAAGATACTTGAAGAAGAGGTATAGTGGCTATTTATTGTGGTTTTACAGTAAAACCCACATTTTTGTTAGTAGGAGATTACATGTTCATTACAGCAAGGCAGACTTTTGTTTGCAATCTTAGTTTAAAAAAACAAAACAAGACAACCTTTCTTGCTTTGTATAATATACCAAAATGGCACATACATGTGGTCCTTTACTTACAACTGCAAATGAGGCCAAAATTTCCATTGTTAAGTAAGACAATTAAGTTAATTTTGTCCCATTTTACGATGCCACAGTTGTTAAGTGAATCACTGCAATTGTTATGTGAATCATTCAGTCATTAAGCGAATGTGGCTTCCTCCATTGACTTTGCAACTGTCATACGTGCTAGTTGCCAAGCATCTGACTTTTGATCATGGAACCAGAGAGATGCTGCAACAGTCGTCAGTGTGACAATTCGTCATAAGTCACTTTTTTCAGTGCTGTTGTAACTTCGAACGGTCACTAAGCAAATGATTGTAAGTTGAGGACTACCTACAGTATGTGCAGGATTTGAATTGACTGAAAATAATATTTTCGTGCTGGATTTTTTAATAAAATTTGCCCCAGAAAATAGCATAGAAAACCACTATAGTCTACATGGTATTTGATGAGTTGTCGCTAATCATTGCTGATTCAGATTTTTAAAAAAGTAATCATTCCTAATGTACATCAAGAAAAATATGTATAATAGATTAGATTTTTCTTGAAGCGTTTGGCAAAAAAACTGTTTTAATTCTTAATGGCAGTCGCAGCAAACAATACAAGAAAAAAGAAGAATGATTGAAAAGTTGGAAGCCGAAGTAACAGAAAAAAAGGTACAACATTATATACAAGGGTTGAAAGTATTGAGGGTTGAAAGTATTGGCCAAAGGGTTGAAAGTATTGGCCAACAGTTAAGTCTATTAGTTGATTTGCAATTCATTGGATGATCCAGATTAGCTTGGAACAAACTTGGAAAAACATAGGAGGCATCCCTAAATCTGGCCTCTTACTTTTAACCTCTGTTTAGTTCAAGGTATCAAGCACTTCTTCAGTGAAATGATCCAGTAGCTTAAGGTTATTTTAAAATTCTGAACAAAATACAGTTTCTAGGTAAATGCATGATAACCACAGCAAAGATGTTAATTTTAAGCTGATATTTATAAATAGAAGTTTAATTATTTATCATTTTATCATTTATCATTTTATATATTAGCACCTGGTGCTATGTATAACTAGCAATTGTCTGGCTGCTGCTAGAGAAATATCTAGACACATTTCATTTACCAGATGATGCAAACTATGAGCAAATTAACCATGTTTTATGTCACCTGAAATATAGTCTTTGTTTCTTTAAGTTGGAAATTAATCGTCTACAAGAGTCAGTCAGAGCACTAGAGAAAGAAAAAAGGGAATTTTTGGAGCAGGATGCTGCACTTAGGCACCAAAAGGTATGCAACTGAAAAAGTATAATGTGTCATAAAAATATAAAATCATTTGATTAGACATCTCCTCTCCTCTCCAATAAAAGAATAATCCTCAACAAAAAGAAATGTTAAGGGGGGAAGAAACCAATGCTTTTTTGCAGTTTCATTGGAAGTAAACATTTCTTTTAAACATATCTGCGGTTTTCACAGCATCTGTTTCATTTGACTTAGTTCCCCATTTTATGTTTACATTCAGGAATGGTCTTGTGTCTCAGGCAAAGAGAAATTTAGAAATAATTTTTCACCTGTTTCCTGTCAACTCTGCAGGTTCACTGTTGTTAGAGGACATTGCTGTGTTAACTCAGTCACCTGCTTGTTCTCTAAGTTTTATTGGGCATTATCTTGTGGTCAGCATTAAAATGAGATTCTGCAGCCAAGATATGACTTGAACTAAGGTGTACTGGGCCATTATCATCTCCCACTTCTGGTTCCCTTCATGAGTCTCCACATAAATCCTTGAATCCAGGAAACTGATCTCCTTACTATAAGGGAACGGGACTGAGTCAGTAACAACAGTTGCTTCTATGTGCAACCTATTCAGCTTTTCTTCTCAAAAAGCAACATAGCTGTCCATGCAAAAATGCCAAGGGAATTCAGAACCTTATCATCTGAGATAAGATCGGTGGACTTCAACTCCCAGAATTCTCCAACCATCATTCTGATAAGGAATTCTGGAACTTGAAGCCCACACCTCTTAACTTTGCTGAGATTTGAGAAATAATCTATACTCTCGTATAAGCCCATCTGCAGATGACCAACCCTCAAAATGTTAACCAAAATACCATGAAAAATGTGCCACCTGTAGATATGTGACATTTACATTTTTGTATCTTTTTAACGTTCACAATTAGCTTATTTGTGAATAACACATTTTTCATAATTTTTTGGTTAATTATCCATGGCTGGGCGTATCTGCAATTGTATATGGGACATATAGCTAATTTTTAAAAGTATTAAAATACTGTATACAGTACTTGCTAGTGGGCCATGGTGGTGCAGTGGTTAGAGTGCAGTACTGCAGGTTACTTCTCCTGATTGCCGGCTGCCTGCAATTTGGCAGTTCAAATCTCACCAGGCTCAAGATTGACTCAGCCTTACGAGGCAGATAAAATGAGGGCTCAAATAAGTTGGGAGCAATATGCTCATTCTGTAAACTGCTTAGAGAGGGCTGTAAAGCACTGTAAAGCAACATATAAATCTATATGCTATTGCTATTGCAGATAAGCCAAATACATTTTTGGATATATTTTGGCATCTAAAACTCTTGTTGTTTTTCTTGGGAAGAAGAGTATTTGAAAGAATTTTTCTTTTAGTTTATGGGTAGTGATGCACCCTGAGATTTTTAGGGCAAACTATAAATACTTCATAAATAAATTGAAACAATGTTTTGAAGAAAAGAAACATTTACTCTAGGTATCTCCAGAATGGAAGGCCTAACTATCCAAACTGTAGTTTCAATATCCTTGAATATCCTATTTTATATAATATCCTATATAAAGGATATATATCAATATCCTTTACAGAAACCAGGCTCCTTTGTTTTATCTTGGTAAAACTCCAACCAGTCTTTTCTTTTTTATTATGGTTTGAGCTAATGCTGAAAATTTATGACTGCTTCATTTCTTCACCATTTGCTAAAAACACTGGAATCACAGTTGCATGAAAGCAAAGAAAGAGGAGAGAGAAATTTCTAACCCTGAGTGGGGAAAGCCACGTGCTTTAGCTTAGTGAGCATAAGACAATGACTGGCCCATCAGCCAGTAAAACAAATTTGAAAAGTTAAAGGGTAACAAAAAGGAGCATATGCTAAAGGGAAAATTCAGATATCTAAATTGTTGAAAGGAGGATCATTCTTGAGCTTCTTATTCACCTTTTACTTTCTCATGATCATTAGATCTATACTGTGTTTCAGCATAATCCCTTTAGAGCCACTTCCTGTCTGAACAATCCTCTTTTTGTTTCTGGAGATGAGTAGGAAGAATAAAATCTGTTTTTGAGAATGTTTAATCCATCCTATGTTTTCTATCATTGAATCCTGTTCTTCATGAAGACAACTCATAAATGTGTCCATAAATGTAAAAAAGACCTCTTCAAGATGAAGCATGATAGACTGTGACTCTGGTGTCTTTTTAAAAAATGTGTTTATCAAGCTTATTTATGGGGGGGGGGAGGCAAGCAAGTGAAAAGAGAAATAGTAATTGCTTCTAGTATCTTCGAATTTTTACCACATTTGTATGTTAGAATGTTATGAAAAAGAGACATTTGGCTTGAAAGCTTAGAAACATTTTTGGGCAGTTTTCTTTTAAACCAGAAGTGAGAAATCCATATCTGATCTCTTTAAGTCTTATACCTCATCCCACTGCTGCAATGTTTAAAGCCATTCTTGATTTTAAGACGCAAGCAAGTGCTATTCCCTCACTTCACAATCTCAGACTTAAAAAAATTACAGCTGCAGCACAGAAAGTGGCTTCTGTGGTACTTCTGGAGCACTTGAACATTATCTGAAATTTCTCTTTCAGATTCTTATCATGAATTTCCAAAAACTGTTTTTGTTTGAAACATATTATAAACAAACAGCTTATAGGCCTGAAAACTAAACAAAGAATAGAAATACAAAGATAGGTTTTATAGACACAAAGTTGATCATTTTTGTGGCACAGGAATAAAAAAAATGACTTGATTGTGTTGTCTAGGAGACTATGGATATTTTTGGATGACAATGAAGAAGAGGAACAGGAAATAAGTAACACTGAAGACATACCTAGGAATAATGACATTTTAGTCTTTGTATTGATAATGTCACAATTGATACTCTAATCCTATAAATGCTTTACTTGAAAATATCACCTTACAGATAGTATTTGCTTAACAATGCTAATTGGAATTGAAAACACTATTATTAAGCAATGCAGTCATATGTTGAACAACTATGTGACTGCACTGCTTAGCAAAGGCAGACTGAGTTGTCTTTGTTAAGCTGGTCATTAAGTGAGAATCTCATGTGACTGTGACTTTTGATTTCTTGCCATCTTTCCCATTGATTTTGCTCGTGGGAAGTTGGCAGGGAAGGTCATAAATGCTATGGAAGAGAGGACCAATGGCTGAAATGTAGCCTCATGACTTTGGAGGTGCTGTAACAACCAAAACTTCAAGGACTGCAAATGAGTGCCACTCGTTCAGCACTGTTAAGTGCTCAAACAGACATTAAATGAGGACCACTTGTAATTTCAATAAACTGTCCTGAATTGGCAGTCAATTTAATATTGCAAGAAGAGTTAGAAAGGATGCTCAATAAAAAATAAAGCATATGCCTAAATTTGCAAAAATATATATCCTATATATTAAATACATATATGTATATATGTATATGTGTGTGTGTATATATATATATATATATGTGTGTTTTCTTAGGCTTTCGCGGGTACTTACATGTGTGCTGTTTAGCTTCCTTCGGGTATTATCCCACGTCATTGTAGTTCTGTTAAAGTTGTAGCAACGTTTCAGCAGAATCCCATCTGCCATCATCAGGCTTCTGTATGGATATGGGTCTTACAGCTCCTGGTTTTAAATATGAGGCTGGTCCATTCTGATTGGCTGGGAGCCTGGACCTGTGTTCATTGGACTTGGAGTTTGATTGATTGGTGTTTCTGGTTTCTTCTGTCTGTTTTGTGGCTTTGATTGGCTGGCAACACTCTGTTCTTGTGGTGGAGGCTTTCAGTGTAGCTTGGCTCCGTGTGAAGGGACGGCTGCTCTTCATTAGCAAGCTGCTATTCATTAGCAAGCTGGGTTTCACCTGGGTGCCTGGTGGGGGGGGTGTTTGAGTTGGAGGCATCAGAGGGAGTCTGTTTGTGCTCAGGTGTTTGTCTGTTTTGTGGTGTGGAGATCTTTCTATTTGAGAGTGCAGGCTTCCAAATGATTGACAGTCTGCTGGAATCATCTCTTCTATTCATGCTTTCAGGTCTTTTTTCAATCTCTATGGCTTCTCTGATGATTCTGTGGTTTGGGTTTTCTATAGTGGCTAGGGTTTTAGTGCCATTGAAGTTGATGTTGTGACCTGTGGTTTTCATGTGTTGGGACTAGTGAGGTGTGTTCCAGCTTTTTTACTGCATTTTTGTGTTCATCTAGGCGGGTACTTATTCTTCTATTGGTCTGTCCAATGTATGTGGCCGGGCATGATGCACAGGGAACTTCGTATATGCCTTGGTTTTCCAGGTCAATTTTACATTTGGGGTTTCTGAGGATGGCTGCTATTTTTTTGTCTGTTTTGAAGGCAGTCTTGATGTGATGCCTGTGTAGTATCTTACTGATTTTATCTGTAGTACCTCTTATGTAGGGCAAGACAGCTGTTCCATAGGTCTGTTGGTCTTCTAGGTCTCTGTTAT
>BLBF01000011.1:36246434-36289034 GCA_015471245.1 Laticauda colubrina
ATCTATCTATCTATCTATCTATCTATCTATCTATCTATCTATCTATCTATCTATCTATCTATCTATCTATCAACATATCCAACACACCTTTCTCCTCCTATTTTCCCCACAACAATCCTATGAGGTGAGTTGGGCTGAGAGCGAGCGACTGGCCCAAAATCACCCAGCTAGCTTTCATGGCTAAGGTAGGATTTGAACTCACAGTCTCCTGCTTTCTAGCCTGGCATTTTGCAAACGGACTATTGGGAGGGCCATGCCCATTCACAAAATGGTTGTCACAGCAAGTGCAGTATGTCAAATGAAGCATTTTAAATATACGAAACACAGTTGGTGCAGAAATCCTGGCAAATGCCAAGTGAAGCATTTTGGGGCACATTGGCTTTGTAGTAATTGGCTGCATTTCACACAATTCTTGTCACCATGTGTTTTTTTCCATACTATGAAAGATGAACTCACTTCGTAAAGCCCTGGAAACATCCAAATTGGACAAGAAGAAGCTTATTCAAAATTTAGAGCAAATTCTGCAGACCAATAGTGCCTTGGAAAGCAAACTCTCTCTTGTTCAAGATGAGCTGGAAAGCAAAGAAGCAGAATGCCAGCAATTAGTGCAATGCAGGTCAGATTGTTACTTATATATACATTTCCGCTGCCTTATAGAACCTGTAGGTGATAATACAACAAAATTAAATTTTACAATCCAATTATAAACATAAACCTATTGGTGTTGTTAATTAATCCCCAGAGATCCTCCCCCCAAAAATCCCCAGTTATTTCAAGCATTCAGAAGGTTGCCTTTGCCTTGGAAGGATTGACAAAAAACAAAATGAAAAGAAGAGAAAATCTCATGCACATTTTGGAATAAAATGTGTCTATTTGAGAATTATATTTTCAAAACTGAAGAGATGGACTGATGTCCTGTAAGAATTCCTTTTCCCTCTTCAAAGGGATCAGCTCATTGAAGAAACCAAGAGGGAGACAAAGTTCTATGCAGATCGTCTGGAGACTCTGAAGAAACAGTTTCAGACTGAACGAGAAGTGGCGAAGAAATCAGGCCAAAAAGAATCAGCCGAGGTGAGGAAAGGGAACGGCTCTGAAGTGAGTTCTTGATAAAATTCCACTCCAATGAGGAAGAAAATAATGGTCCTGTGTCTCCATTGCATTGTAGTTGCAATAGATAGTCCTTGAATCACAGCACTAATTTAGACCAGGATTTCCATCACTGAGTGATACAGTCATAAAGTACAATGTCATACGACCTCATCACTTAGTGTTGACAATCCAGGCAGTCCCAGTTATCACTGCTGGACAGGTCATCAAGTGGAAAGCAGAGGGAGTTCCAGGTAGGGAGCATGGGGGTGCCACGGGAGTGGGGGAAGCCTGGCATAGTCTACAGGCGAGCTAGGGAGATGCTTGGTGCAGCACGAGCTAGTAAGGTTGGAGAACAAGGATGTGGGATACATCTGATTGTAGGGAGGCCATGGAAAGAGGACATGAAGGTGAGTGCATCTGCAATAAGACCATGGAAGCAGGGTGCAAGCATGTGTAAAATCTCAGGGACATCATAGGTGTTGTGTGCATGTGTACAGGGCAACCATGAAGAGTGCACAGGGTGTGTGCAATCACAGGGAGTTAATGGAAGGAGAGCACAGAACATGTATGTGCAATCACAAGGAAGTTGTAGAAAAGAGGCACAGGGTAGGTGTAATTGCAGGAGGTAAGGAGGCTGCAGTGCAGGCAAGTGAAAAAAGGCCATTGGGGGGGGGGGGTCCCTTAGTGACTTGTGACCTTCCCTGCCAGCTTCCCCTAGAGAAGCCAGTAGGGAAGGCTGTAAATGGCAATCACATGATTGTCAGATGCTTTGGGCACCTGGGTTCTGAACTTGGCAATCTGAACTTTGGGAATGGTCATAAGTTCCTTCATTCAGCGCTTGTTGTAATTTTTGAATGGTTGCTGAACAATGCTCTTAATTCAAGTGCTACCTGTAACATGCTTTCTTTGGGATTCATACCAGTGGTATTAAAGAACCTAAGAAGATGCAGTTAACCCTGGTTTATGTCACTCTTTCCTAAGGAGGGGCCATAGACCGCTTCAGAATCCTCTGCATTCCAATCATGAATGGTGGATCCAATACCTCTAACAGAAAGACTCTAGGATTTGAGCAGAGATTCCTAATACTCTAAAAAAGCTTTATATCACTAAATAGAAGCCAGACAAAAATTATTCGGCAAGCAGGAAACCAAAATCTATGAGCTTTTAGAGTGAAGGGACAAAATAAAAACTCAGAAATGGGCTTTACCTTCTGCATTTTTTCAGATGAATATGAATTGCCTCTGTCTCTACCCAATAGGTTAAAAAAGCTCTTGAAGAGGCTTGTTCTAAGTCTACCGAAATACTACGTTGCAACAAAGAACTGCGGGCAAAAGTGATAGATCTAGAAGCTGCATTGACAACTCAGAAGGAGAAGGTAAAAAAGCAGAAAATACTAATCACCCAGTACTTCAACTCCAAGACCAACAATACACACAATGCAGAGAAAATCAAGGTAAGTTGATGGATTTGATTTCCTTTGCCTGGCAAACAGTTTTTTGTATGGCCTGCATCTGCCTTTACTGCAGCTGTTATCAGTGGGACATCATATATAAAGTTAAAATGGAAATTTTACAGAAAACAATAAATATGGTCTGGATGCAAAATCTCTCTACCTATGAAATGATTGGCCCCATAGCAGTGCTTAGACAAAACTAAGGTTTTTTTTAAGTAAGTTTTTTTTTTAAGTTCTTTTTTTTAAGTGTTCATTTTCTCTCCATAGAGGATTTAGATTAATAAAACCAATCATAGTTTCCCGCAAAGCATGGGAAACCTGGCAGTACTGTGACAGCCAGAAAGGATAAATGAATAGGTGTGGTTTGCTCATTATGAGCAAAACTCATCATTTCATAAGGGTTAGGGTGGGATGGGCCCAGAAATCCATACAAAAGTTAGTTTTAATAGCTAAATTTTAATTGTGGTTTTCCATTGCTGCTGTACTGCAACTGATTGCTGGCAGCTGATGCAGGCAAAGTGGAGAGCAAAGCCTTAATTTGATGTTTCTGTTTTCTCTGGGCAAGCCTGGTCAGGATCACAATAATAATTGCAGACTCTCTCTAATTTTCTGAAAAGGAGGAGCCTTCCCAGTAGTCTGAGCCTACTTTATGAATTGTTTTAAAATCACATAACTTATAAAACCTGTATTTTTGAGAGTCCTACCATGGATTTATTTTCAGAATTTCTGCTTGTTTGAAATACTTTAGGTGAAGTGGTAAATAGGAACAAGGGTAGATGAAGAAATGTGCTTGGGGCTGCCAACAGTACCACTTAAATTCTGGGCCTTTAGTATCTTGCAGCATCATATTGGAAGAAGGGCTAGTGGAAAAGATTCCCCACTATGTAGCTATTAAGGCCCTTTATATTAAAGGTCTTGACATTCCTAGATATGATGGGGGCCAGTGCAAAGGAGTGTGATTTTCTTCCTCCAGATCTCTGTGCCACTTTTAAATTTTGTTTATTTTTGAGGAAATGCTAGACGACAGCCCTGGAGCAGTCTTTTATTTTCTGAATTTTTACTATAGGGTTGTGCTCCCTGGAGCAGTCATTGTAAAATTGAAATACCTGCCTGCTTGTTTTATGCAGCAGCCTGAAAACAGAATGAGTACTTTGGAGTTTTGATATCTGGCAGATGAGAGCAGGCACTGTCATTTAGTATAGGTGTATTCTGACACAGTAGATGCCTGGATGCTTTCCTCTCATTGTTGTGAAATACTTTCAGGAGATTGAATTGGAATTGAAGCAAATGGAAGAGCTGAAGGATTTATACCAGAAGAAAAACTACGAGCAGGTAGCATCAACTTTTTATGGCAAGTTAAGTATTGACTAAGCTAAAATAGTTGATTTGGTCATGGAGTCTGATTCCTCTTTTTTCTAGTCCCATAGTATCAAACAATTTGCCACCGAATTAACAAGCCTACAAAGTGAAATGCAGCAACTGGCCAAAAATCAGCAAGTGATGGAAAATCAACTGGAAGAAGAAAGAAAGAAACGGAAACAGCTTGAAGAAGAATGCCAAGTAATCTCTTTTGAGCTCAATTTACTTCAACTATCTTATATTTTGCCTTTAGTGACAGCTAGTGACCTATCTAATGTTCCTCTTTTTCTGACCTTTGATTTGCATTTTTGTGCTCCTTTAGACTTTGGAAGATACCATTAAGGAGCTCAAGAAATGCAAGGAGGCTACTGAAGAGAAACTAAAAGAAGCCAGCATTGAGTCTCAACAAGTAAGATGCAGAGACAAAGAGGGGAAAAATCCTGGGGCATAGTTGCCATTTTGCTTGAAATTATATGCTTGCAAAGGAATTAAGTTTTACAGATCAGAATAAAACTGGCTTGGCTTTCTTGAACTTCTCATTACTGAAGAGCTAATTTTATGATTTGATTTAAATTTTAGGAATTTACCAGTATTCTAATACTTATCATATATTAGCAATTACTGTTGTGAAGGCCTAGGAAAATGACACTCTTTTTTTATAATCAGTAAGCAGTATTTCTCTGCTTTAGATATCTGCTAACCTAGAAGAAGCTCATTACTGGTTCAAATCCAAGTTTGATATTCTGCAGCGGGAGCTTGTCAAAAACCGAAAACCAAAGCTGAGTGAAGAAAGTGAAGAGGAGGTCAGTATTGGAACAATGTCCACAAATGAAATACTTGCTGTTGATCTCATGTATATATACCATGCCTATTTGAGAGCACTGACTTTGCACATCAGGCTAAGCCATAGTATGGCTTATTTTGTCTTAACTGTGGACTCATTAAGTATCATATATTCAGTCAACTAATAGGGAACAAACATTGGCACACTCTAGGACTGTTCCTAGGGGTGAACATTATACACCAGTATCAGCAGCTGTTAAAATTCAGTGCTGATCATTGCAAAGAAGAACTGTGGAAAACTCTAAAGAGATAGAGTTTAACTTAAAAAAAGTTAGGAAACACTGAAGAATTCACCAAAGATAGGTTTTCCAGCTGATTATAAGAGCTGCCTGAGGGAAGAAATTCAACAAATGCAGATTTCATAACCTGAGAGTGGAACTGCACACTGTTGACATTGGACTTCTCAAGTCTCTTCAAATGTTAGATGTTTTATGCAGAGAAAAATATATCTTACTGCTGATTTGGAACATTTACTATGTTGTATCATCATTCAAAAATGAAAAAAAGAGAAAACTGAGTACATATCAGTTGCATTTAACACATATATAAGATCATTTCTTGGACTACCTTCCCCTTATCTGAGACTACTTTAAAAAACTAGAATTGAGGCTAGGGTCAACTTTTTGAGGCTTGAGGAAAATAAGACATGACTTACTGGGCTGGAGGAAAAAGTTGGCAAAATCGTAAATTTTGCTTTTATATCAGCCAGGGCTCATTTACTCATATTGATTGGTTCTAAATTAATTGCTTTCCCAGCTTAAAAAAAATCTGACTTCAGGTATAATTTAAATTTCACCAACAGCTATTTTAAAGAAAAAAATATTCTGAAAATTAAGATTGATAACTGTTTCTGAAGTTTCTCCCAAGAACGCAGAGATGTAAATACTAGATTTTTGGAACTCAAATGCTTGTACATGTTAGTTTTAGCAGATACATATTTCATTTTGGACAGATTAGAATCAAAGTATGAGGTCCTCAGTAGATTTGGCATTTTCTGGTAATTCTCAGCTTTGACCAAATGTTCTATCAACAGAATAAGCCAGTGAGGATCCCTAGCCAGGCCTGCCTGAAGCGGTGGGAGACTAAAAATCACCTGAAGCACATCTCCAGGAAATATTTAACAGAACAAAATAATTGATGATCTGCTTACCCAGGAGGTTCCAGGATGTAAAAGATGACCCTGCACCTGTGAACATCGTGTCTCAGATCTAGGGCCCCAAGAATGGTGATGTACCTGGAAGGAGCCAAATGGTAGATCATTTCAGCATGATCCTCCACATACTGATGTTAACAGAGGAGATCTTATATGGACTAGGAATGCTCTACACTAATGGAGAAAAGTCCTCTAAACTTTAGGTACTAGGTCTCAACTACCAAGTCTTTAAAATGCCTGTGTGGAACTTTTCAGACCGGAGAACTTCAAGTTTTATGAAAAATAAATTATGTGCCTCAATCTTAAACTTCCTGAGCAAATAACTTCCATTTTTAAAGTTACACATTGGATTCAAATCTACACGGGGATAAGTATACAGAGTCAACTTTGTAATGCTATATACACACTGTACATCATGATATAATTTGAATATCTTGTATATTAACAGTTGTGCTTTATTTGCAATTCAAGAAAGGAAACCTATTTGGATTTCTTTCTTTTTAAATGGCAAGTCTGAAGCCTTGACCAGGCTAAATTTTATAGAGAGTAAGGTTGGCATCCAAATACATTTTTCACAAAGGGGGTCTTCATGAGTCCTTTCAATACAAGGCATAGTTTGAGCAAATACATCACCACCAGAGATAAACTGCCATGAGAGGAAAGATTTAGGACAGAAATACTTTCATCACTACTAAAATTATCGTAACAAAATTCATAATTCAGTCGACTATTTTTCACACAAAAATATTTTACTATCTGCTCTTACCTATTTGTCCTAATCCTCATCCATCATTATCTGGGAATTGAACTATTCGGTATGAGGTGAGAAAACAATATAAAAGCCAGAAAGTTAGTAGCCTTTTACAACGTTGGTGATTTTCATATTTACGTACATGAAGTACAAAAATCATTTCATTAAAAACCTTAAGTATGTCATTTGACAATTCACCGAACTATAAAATATTTGCTCACATTTCCAAATAAAACTCTTATTTGGTTCATAAATATCAAAACAACTGACCTTTCCAAATATTTTCACCCTAAATTAACCTTTTCTTACTTTAGTGTCTTCCAGACTTCAACTCCCAGAATTTTCAGAAATTATCTGGTAACTAGTATTCAGAAATAGAAATGACAAGGGAATCCAAATTGAGGAAGATTACCACAAATCATGGATAACAATTACATATTTTTGAACTTTCTCTATTCTAGATAACCACTGTATAGTATATAAGCATGCTATATATCTTGTAGGGATGTGGGATTTGTTTTTAAGAATAAAACATCCACTTTTTTATAAGTTGCAGTTTGTATTTTATTGTTCCAAAAAAAGATTCCTCTTCTTAAGCTATAAAATGTACTACAAATCAATATTGTTTATTTTTCTTCGGAAATACTTTGACATATAGAATAGTTCAGTAGTGGGATTCAATTTTTTTTTTAACTACCATTCTGTGGGCGTGGCTTGGTGGGTGTGGCAGGGGAAGGATACTGTAAAATCTCCAGTCAGGTGGTATTTGCAGGTACTCAAATTTCCACTCCTGGTTCTCCAGAACTGATCAGAACCTGCTGAATACCACCTCTGGAACAGTTACTTTAGACTGCCACATCTTTATAATAAAATCATTTTCAATAGGTTGTTAAATGTAAAGAAATAGAACCTGATTTTGCCCTTTGTTTTATTATCATATCCTGAAATAACAGTTAAAACAGTTTCTTTTCTGTATCCTTTTTAAATAAGAAAAATACACATAATAATGTGAATGTTCATTTCTTCCAAATGAAGAAGCAGAAGCTGCTAAGAATTCACCATTCTTATGAACAATAATGTACTCTAATAGAACAAGGGGCATAACAATCTCAACTGTGGCCTAAACATTGTAGGTTTGTACATATTGTAACGGTTGGTAAGAGGCAGTACTTTTCTGGAATAAGTTTTGTGCATCAAAAAGCTCTTGATTCCTGTACAGATTCAAATTGGCCGTTGGTTAGAGGGTTAGGATTAAGTTTCCCAGAGAAAACAGCTCAACTTTCAACTCTTATCAAGAAAGTTCTTAGACTTCTTCTACCGAGGAAGTATTAAGTCGTCTTGTATTTCTCATTCAGTTTTAAGGAGAATCAGAGTGTTGAATTATATGATTCAAAGGCTGCAATCCATTTATAATGTCTCTGTCTTGATCATTTTCCATCAGTCTCTTCCAAGTCTCTCCATAAAAGCAAAAAGCAGACATTGTTCATAGAACTGCTTCTTCTTTAGAATTAAGGAAAGGAATTCATCTCAATGACCAAGTGTATAACTGTCCTCATACAGTTCCATATGTATACAACAGTTTGCGAGCCATTTGAATATTTCCACTGCTGTGATAAATGAGCGACAAATTGAAGGCGATATCTTTTCGTAAGTCTGTCTGGTCAGCTTCTATTCCCTAGTTTAAAGAAAAAAAATCTATTTTAACAAGTCACGAAATATCTTTTTCCCAGAATTCATATACATAAATTTATATATGACTTTCTAATTTATTTTTTAAAAAATTTAAGAAAGTTAAAAAAGAAATATAAATTAAGAAAAATCAAAATATAGAGAAATCTAAAAGTGCAGAAAGGGGAAAAAAAGTAGACAAATAGAATAGAAAAAGATACAAATAAGATGCTACCAATCTGCTTTATAGTGTTATAAATAGAATTTATAACGTGGACTCTTTATATAATCTTACAACTCTTTATATAATCTTACAACGTGGACTCTATATAATCTACCTTATCTGATCATCAAAACCATTTTAAGTTAATTTTTTTCTAGATATGGAAAAAGCACATAAGCAGTTTCTGGTCAGCAATAAACATAAATATTGTCTTTCCCTGAATCCAAATCTTTAGAATAATTTAATTTTGAAAAAAAAAATACTGCACATGGAAATGTAATATGGCAATTAATTTTCTGGAATTTTCTAAAACAAGTAGGGGTAAATCTTTTATCTCAGCATATTGCAAAATTGACTACCGTATGTACACGCATATAAGCCGACTTTAGAACACTTTTTTTTTCCCCAAAAATTTGGGGGTTGGCTTATACGCGCATAAATCTGATTTGCTGGAGCAAGTCGCCACACTAAGTCGCTGCTGCAGCCCTCGCCTGGACCTTTGCAGCCTTTCTCCCTGAACGGACGATGAGCCGCAACTTTTGCCCTGCCGACTTTTCCCTCTTATTTATTTCCCTCTAATTTAATGCGCGTTTTTTCAAAATGCCTCATTTTGGGGCAGTTTTTTAAGGGTCAGCTTATATGCGAGATCGGCTTATATGCGAGTATATACGGTATATTCTGCTTGGTCTTTTCAAAGGTTTTAAATGACATGTGACCACACTTGGAACAGTAGTAAAATATGTTGGTTTTAGTTACGATTTTCTAAAATTTCAGAGCAGAGGTTGGAATCATAAATGCTTTGTGGGATAGGCCAGAGAAGACAAAGCAGGTTCCCTCCAAACAGTTTGGGGAATTGTTTCAGTGCTATCAGGAAAACCATAAATACTTAAAGACATGAAAGGGAAGAGATTTGGCATTGGATATATGAATGGTCAAATTGAAACTGGATGATGTTGGGGGATCCAACTGAAAGGGGCAGCTTGTCAAATGCTGATTTATTCTTTTCATCAAGAAGCTCACGAGACAATCAACATTCACTTTATAAAATATGTATGGTTTTAAGTCTCACGTGTTTAAACTAACAAACATGTCAGAGTTTAAAACAGAAATATTTTATAAACATCTTTGCATAATTATCCTAAGATGCCAACATGGGTATGCATATTCTGTCTATTACTGGTGATGAAAACAGAATTGGAAATGGGGGGATACAGAAATAGGTGAGCCTATAGTGGGTAGCATTTTGTGGGAATGTTCATGTGTCTTAACATTCAAATCCTAATCAAATTCTGTTCCATACAGTACCTCTAGGACCAATGGAGGTAATTCCAGGGCCTTTTTGTAATAGTGAATAGCAAGATGTACTAATCCCAGTTGATGAAGGGCACGTCCTAAGTTGTAATAAGATTCTTGACAAGAACCACGAAGGCTCAGGTATCGTTGCAGGAATGAAAACCCCTAAATACAAAAGGACTTAAATTCACATATGGCCATCATTAAATACAGTAAAATATCTCATATTAATTTTATTCCATATGATACACTTTGGAAGCAAAAGCTGGACTTTGAAGCAGGAGGCTAGGAAGACAATTAAAGCTTTGGAAATTTAGTGTTGGAGAAGACTTTCTGATAAGACCACAGGCAGCCAAGAAAAATGGATCATGGAATTATCAACCTAGAATTTTCTTTCAAGACACAAATTATGAAGCTCAAATTATCTTACTTTGAACATACTATGTGAAGACTAGCTCTTTGGAAAAGGCTCTAGGAAGGATGGAAGGAAAGAGAAAAAAGAACCAGCAGCATTGAAAAAATATAGGTGCTTAAATGCCATTAAATGATTGCATTTAATCAGTCCCCACAATGTACATAAATATTCCACAAAGTATTTTGCAGTAGTACATCTCCCACCAGTAAGACTATTAAACTTCACTAGTTTATAAGTCTTGGAAAATGTAGATAACAAATAATAATGGGATTGAAAGATATTGTTGATTATCTTTTCTTCTGAAACACTGCACCAAAAGAAAAAACAAAATAAACATTCCCAGAACAATTGATAATACTGATCAACCTGCTCACAACCCAGCTCCAAACATAAAAGATGTTTCATGCAATGTAACTTTTACAAGAATGTATGGATTATTTTTACGGTCAATTCTTGAAGGGAATTTTATGTCGTTTAGCATGAGATAAGGGCGTGCAGATGAAAGTTGTAAGAGAAAGACAACAGACCTGTATTATGAGGGCATGCCTTTTTAACACATACTTCTGAGATGCCATGTGGATGAAAATCAAGCCTATGCAAAGACTATATAGGGGTTCATCTGGGTTAGTACGGAACGCTTGTACATATTGTCCTGCAAAAAAAAACAAGCAGCGAAGATTTTAGAATGTCATTTATTACCACATATATTTTACTGAAAAAGCTTTCAAACAAATTTAAACCAGCAGTACATCTATGGACCATTTTACTTTTTGAAGTTAAAAAACAGCCTGGGCATTTTTGACAGAATGGTTGTAGTGGAGTTTGCTTATCGAGTGGGAAAACTCAACTACATATGGGCAAGTTGGGAATGACAAATCACAAAGCCCTCATTTACCGCAAGGCATATTGATAAGGCTGCTGTCCATCACTTATCCCCTCTGCTGTTTCATCATAGAATGATGAAATGGTCTTGCTTTAATCCAAAGCATTGGTTGCAGCTATTCTCCATTTTTGTTTTTGCAAAATAATAAAACCACAGCTTCTAGTATGCCAGTTTCATACACAAGACATAATTCTACATACATCTTCACAAACTGCAATTGCAATTTTTTAATTAATAACAGTAAAAATCATACCAAGGGCGTGCTTGAAACAACCGGACACAAAAGCATTGTGGCCGTTTAAAACACACAGTGCATGATTGTCTGGGTTCTTCAACAGTAATCGCAAACAGAAGCGATGGTGCCGAACATCTTGGGAATGCATGGTGATTTGGTTAAAGATATTCCAAAGCTGAGGCTTACTGACATGTTCCATTACCATTATCCTACAGAAGAAACAGGTGCTTTTCAGATTGCTCGCAAATGACAGAAAAGTTCAGTCTACAATCACTGAGGACAGCGGTGTGATCTAGTCACAAGATGGCCTCTCTTTCATCCCTTTTGTATGTCTTAGAATAGGGTATTCTGAAGATATGGCACATAGGTAGGTTTGCTTGAGGCAAGTCCTTAGTAGAAACAAAATATCTAAATTATCTAACAAAATACTGTATCAGTAAATAAGGTTTTAATTTAAAGAGGATTTGAAATGAATTTTCCTTAATCCAATGTGATTGTTGAGATGACCCACCTGATATAATTATAAGCTTTTCTAAAATTCTTGTCTAAAACTGCTGCAGAGAGACCAAAGTATTCCAGTTCTTTGCGCTTCTGCCGATCATCATAGAATGAATAATACTCCAGTGAGGAGTCCACTAGCAGTTCTGCCTCCTTGTATCGTGAAAGGTCACACAATGCATAGATTGCCTTAAGGAGAAGGTTCCACCAATCGTCTTTTGTCAGAACACTTGTAAGCACCAAAAATATTGCTAGGGTGCAATCATAAATCACTGTTAATTTTTACACAGACCAGAACATAAAACTAAAACACAATTAAAAACATTAAATAAAATGTGCTCAAAGCCGACTTAACAAAGGTCAGTTTATCAACATTTATAAACTGCAATAGACAACTGTTTCCACAATTTGAACAATTTAAATTGCCTTACCTTTCTTTGTTGTTTCTTGGTCATCATTATCAGAGATTTTATCTCTTGAAACTTTTATCAGATAGAGATGTCTTTCTCCTGATTTTGAGCTAGATATTAAACATACCTGAGCTCTGTTCATGGCTACCTGAAAATTGAATGTTTAAAACACATCTGAAAATAAGAAATACCCTACAGTAGCCCATTCTTTGTTTTCAAATAGTTTATTGATTTTTCCGTTTGTAACTGCATCCCAGACTTAACAAAGTAAACAATAAAAAGTGCCAAAGATCTATGACACAGTTGGCTTGATCCAATTACAAAGCAGACTAAATTTACTAAAAATCATAAATTTTCATTGTCTGAAGTCACCCATAGATAAAACTGTCACAGCTCAAAACAGAAAGACTCATATCTGAAACACAATACCTTTCAAATGTACTTTTTCTCTTATTCTGCCAAAATACCACACGTTTATTTAATGTATATTTCTATGCTATTTCCTATATAATCTCATATTGAAGAGACTTACATAAAAGCTATTAAAATAATTACAAAATAATTACACAAAACAATAATAAAGTACTAGCTCATTACCCATGCTTCGCTACAAAACTATGTGGTCGGGCTTAGTTTTTGGGAAGGAAAATAAGGGGAAAAAATTTCTGCCTCTGCCTACCAGCATCCATTGGTATTCATCTGGCTAGCATCCTGTCAGTGTGTGAGAGTTGAGGGCTGTTTGGAAACTGAAACAGTTTTTGCTATGTGAGCAAGGAAACAGCAAGGAGCCTGGGCATGGCTTAGTTCAACTGTTCTATACTAAAGCAGTTTGGTGTTGTGAAACTGAAATTGTGTTTTGCATTTGGAACAGATTTCTTTTCAGGTGGGGAGGGGGAGTAGAACTCCTTAGCATCAGAGCGTGTTAATAATAATATACGAAATACTAATGCTCTGATGGTCATTTCAAAAAAATCCTTTCTTAGTGAGCACCTAGAAGCCAAGAGGAACATATGTGTCAAATTTCAATTTTGTAGGCTTTAGGGTTCTGGAAATTTTGTGATAATGCATGAGTGGTATTTTGCTTTACATACATAGATTTGTATTAAAATAGGTGGGGAGGAAAAAAAAAAGACAAAAATATTTCAAAATTCATAATCTTCATCAGATACCTAAAAAGGGAAAATGGGGACCTCACACACTTCAGACAGGGCACTTGTTACCCTCAGAGGAGTCCTTTCACTAAGTCTATTGCGATGAAAGATTTCTTGGCCTCAAGTTGTTTGCAATCTTATATAACAAACTAAATCCTTAACCTGAAACAATGGCTACAGCTATAATAACAGCAACCTCATATGCATGTTCCAATCAGCAATCTGACTCCTACATTCTTACCCAACTAAATTCTGGACCAAGTGTAATGGCAGTTTGTACAATATACATTACAATCATCTAAAGCCTATGATGACTAGGGCATGAACAACTATGATAAGAAGTTTGATTCTAGAAAAGGGCATAGTTGGTAAGCAAACTAATCAAGGAGAGAACCAACTGGAATTAAGGGGTAAATTTCTGACAGTTAAACCAATTTAAGTGGAATTTAAGTGGAAATTTAAGTGGAACAACTTGCCTCCAGAAGTTGAGGGTGCTCCAACACTGGAGATTTTTAAGGAGAGATTGGACAGCCAATTGTCTCAAATGATATAGAGTTTCCTGCGTGAGTAAGGTGTTGGACTGGAATACCTCCAAGGTCCCTTCCAACTCTGTGATTCTGTTATTCTGCATGCTATAGACAGTAACATCAAGTGGTGCTAAGAGATGAACAAAGTTGCATTCCTTTAAAACAAAACATCAGAATGGCTGGAGCCAATTCTGTCTTGAAACCAGGACTGAACCAGAATGAAAAGAACTGAGATAATAAATAAGGAATCTGCAGCTATTTAGGCAGATCTTCGCCTAAAAAACCCAGGATATTTGTATCTGGTTAGCATAATCTTATAGATCTACAATAGCTTCTTCAGAAGAAAACAGATCACTGTCTTCTCTAGAGTAGATAGTATTACTCCATCTCCCAAGCAATTGAACTCTTTTGACTAGCTTGAATAAATCAAGCAAGGTACCTATAACCCCCACTAATATTGTGTCACTCGTTTCATATCTTAAAGCAAAAAGTAGACTATGTTCTGCTTTATAAATTAGTGTGACGACAGTATGAAACTGTCTATAGCTATCATAGATGACACGAAATCACAGATCTTCTCTAATAAAATAGCCCCAGGATGAATATTGGCATCTTCTGTAGCCACTTAAGGAGGGTTCTACAACATTACATTGGGGAACAGGTAATCAGGGAAGTGGTTGAGCATTAGAATGGGTGATCCTCGTCTTTCTCATTGAACTAGATGAGAAAGAAACACATGAGCAGTGTGACGGAAGAGGTATAAGAATTAACTTACCTTTAACAGCATGGCTAACATGGTGAGCAAAGAATCTACATAACCGTACATGTTGCCCTGAGAAAACAGCAATGTTGATCGATGAAGCAGCAATTTTAATTCCTAAATACAGAAAATTGGGTTACAAAGGCAAGAAGATCATTAGCTGTTTCCTATCTGGATCCCAGATCTTGGGAAAGAGTTCCCTCCCCAGCATTTTTTCATTCCAGCATCTTGTTTCATTCTTTGAGCAATTTAGCCCTCCCATCTCAGATTTCAGAATAGAATTAACACCGTAAGAGAAATGCTTACTTGCTGAGCAGCATTGGCATCCTGTGCCAGGGTATCTGGATCATACATGGGCTCAAGTGCTTCTAGAGCTTTCTCAGGCCGGCCCAATTGCTGTTGGAGGGTAGAGAGAGAGATCCTTGCATCCAGATGCAAAGGGGTAAGGTCAACCACTTTGGCATAGCTCTCTGCAGCACGATCTATATAGCCCAGTGCTTTCAAGCATTCTAGAAAGGAAAGGCCCTTTTTATAGTTTGTGTTCTGAAGAAGGAGCACAGAATCTTTAATTTTATTTATTATACAAGGATTTCTTTAAAGCCAGTCAGTAATATTCAGTTTCCACAGCTAAAATGGTCACAAATATAATTAACACCTATGATTCTAAACATGAACGACTGAATTCCCATCTCTTATCTTAGAAGAAGGGAGCTGGACAAAACATGGGCATCATAAGGAAAATGTTAATGGGAGTTAGGAACTCTAATAATTAAGAAACATGAGTATAAGTAAGTAGCAGGGAAAAAAGCTATGCCCATTAGTCTTATTTATTAAAAAAGCATCACACAGAAGAATGATGAGACTCCAAAACATTATCATTAAAGGAATAGCAATTAACTGTTACAGCTTCATGCACATTACTTAAAGAGAGCAACTGATGTTCATTAATATGACACAACAATTAAAAAGTGCTTAGCACTTGATAGTAC
This sequence comes from Laticauda colubrina, assembly GCA_015471245.1. Classification (NCBI taxonomy): domain Eukaryota; kingdom Metazoa; phylum Chordata; class Lepidosauria; order Squamata; family Elapidae; genus Laticauda; species Laticauda colubrina. Next base: position 36,262,135 of record BLBF01000011.1, read on the forward strand.
CTCAGTCTCTCTTCCATTGTTTTGTAAAATAAGTTAGCATTATTATAGACTAATAAATAGAAAGAATGACTACGGTCCCCTGCTAGGTTTATGAACCTGACAAAATCTGAATCTGGGCAGCTTGTTTTTAGACACTACTTTGAACTGAATTCAATAATCAGGTACAGTAATTACTAATTACATATAATAACCATACTTCAATTATTTTGTTCAAGAAATAGTTAACAGACCAAAAATCATGCCAACAGATAATAGAACTTAAGTTGTTGAAGGTTCAGTCTTAAGTAATGGTTTTTCATATTTTGTCTTTCAGAGCTTTTAAGGGCAGAGAAGCACTTTAATTGTGATCATTTTATTACATAATTAAGGATAGATAACATGCTACTGTAACACCTCATTCAATCAAACTGTAAATACAACTATTATGACTGGGCAGATTGCCCTTAATGAAAGCAATAAGGATTCGATATCATGGATAACAATTTACAGAATGGGCAAATAGAATTTTTTCACAAGACTATTTTATTAGGGGAAAGCAGAGGGAAATAAATGGGACACATTTATTCTCCAGTTTTAATTAACATCTATTTTCGATGTGTGTATTTTAGTATACTTAGGAATAATATTTTGTTCAAAAATTGCAGCTATTCTCCAATACTATGTTTTAAATAAATGGTCTTTCAAAATTGACTGATGCTTACATATAAAAATTTCGTACATAATCAAGTCACAGAAGTACCATATACAAAAATGTAAATGCATGCTTAGTGCCAGGAAAATCTAACATCCCTTTCAAGACACATGAATAGAGAGAGTCCCATTCAGATATCACCTTGGGGTGGTTCCCAGCAAAGTGCACACTCAACTGCAACTTTAATTTATAAAATGCAGAATGTGTTACTGAGCCAGAAAATAACTTATCACATATTAGGATGAAACAGTTACCTGCATGTCGGAGCCAAACAACAGCTAAATTATATCTTTCAGAGCACACCAGGGAACTCAGGAGAGGGAGGGCCAAATCGTATTTTCCAACATCAAGAAATGCTTCTGCAACATCAAGGTACAAATCTCCCATATCCTCGGGATTCTGTTCCACTAAGATAGTCAAAAGGAACTTGCAAAAAATAGAAAAATTAAGGATACAACTAAAGAAATAGATCCATTGCTTCCTAAGACAGGAACACTAAGCAGAAGAGTTAGGCTTACACTTCCTTGAAAAGTTAGAAAAGACTTAAAATATATGTATTATAAACACCAGAAGATTTGGAAGACATTAAGCTTGGAAGGCTGCAGGTTGGACCTAACAATTTCAAGGCCAAATATTACCATGAAAGTATCCTAGCTTAAAGGATACTTTAAAACTTGCACAACATATAAATTATTCCTATAGTAATCATCCTGGTGGGTCCAGTTTCTCCCTATGTATTTCATTTTTCCTTGCCCACCAGATCCCTTTGGAGAGTCTGGTCTTTTTCACACCAACTCCAAACCTAAAACAAAGTCCATACAAGTGTATCCTATCACTTGTAGCAATTGCTTCTTGAATCCCCACTTATCATTACAAGAGGTCCCTGGAATTGTCTGACTTTTTGCTATGTAAAAGTATAGTTTGCCGCTAGAACATTTTAAAAAAGGAAATGTAGCTCAGGGTTTACTTAAGTGTCTGCTATTTCAAAAGCAACTCCATAGTCACATAGCAAACTGAGAGGATTTCAAAAGTAAGTTTTGCAATTTTTCAGATACATCACTTTCCAAACGGAAAAAAGGGGGAATTCCTTAGTTTAATTAAAATTCTAAATGAGCTAGTACAGGCTTTCACTTTCATTCAGTTTTTCCTCAACAGAATGCAACAAGATTGCATAATAAATTATTTATATTTTTCTTAATTTGGTTCTTGACTTACATTGAGTGGCTCCAAGATATTCAGGTGAATCAAACATACCATGAGTTTCACAGTAATATCAATGGGAACACCATCAGGTATAGAGCATGTAATTTTTTCTGAAGCTAGAAAATAACAGGATCATTATATTACAAAAATATTTACATTATATTGTAAATATTTTACTATATATCATGTACATTATATTTTTCTCAACTACTTTCTCCAAATAAATATAGGCAGTCCTTATTTAATGACAATTCAGTTGTCAAGTGAAGCAGTCACTAAGTGAAACCATGACCATGCTCATAATTTTACTTCAGCTTTCCCTTGCTTTACAGACCTGTGAAGATCATAAATATGAAGACTGGTCACAAAGATACTTTTTTGTCACCACATAACTGGAAATGATTGTTCAACAAGGCAGTTACTCGAATGAGGACTACCTACAATCCATAAATTTAAAGGGGGAGTTTTGAACCATTAATAAATTTTGTTTCTGCACACAAAAATACACTTTTCATAAAACAGACGTTTGTCTCAGAATAAATGTGAAAGAGTTCAATCTATTGCAAGAATAAATATTCAAACACTAGACTTAGTACTCTTTATTTTAGTTTTCTTTTATGTGCCTTTATCCAATATTTATTTACTCGTTTTCCCAATATAAGATGGTGTAAAGAAAAAAACAAATCATATTCATAAAATATATTCCGTACAGTTAATAAGATTGGACACACTGGCATACAGTATTTGCAATTTACTCTTCTGAGCCTTGAAGCAGGTGTTCCTATATTGTCTTAGTCTTACTATATAATTTGTCCTCTGATTTTGTTAATCTTGGAAAAAAATTGTAAAATATCTCAGTGCTTGTTTTGAGGCTAGATAACAGTGTCTGGAGGATTATAATCCAGAAACTTTTAAAAATTCAGTGCAGCTGTTTCTAACTTGCATGGGGCACAGCGGAAGGAACCAGCTGGCAGGACTCATGTGGACAGCTAACCTTAATAGAGGGCTGAAAAATGAAAACAAAACAATTTGCTTACAGAAGCAAGAGCCAGCTGCATTTATTTATACAGTGCCACTATTATGTCCAGGTATTTATATCCTGAGAGATGCAAACTGCCCATCTCAGCAATTTTTAAGAAATTGCATACTCACATGCAGAATTGGCTCCAGGTACAAATTGTTGTTGATCAATTGTTATTCCTGGATCTTCCTGACCTTCCATTGCCTCTACCATGGAACAAGAGGGAAGAACAGGAAAAATAAAGCACACACCGAGCTTATGAAAATCATTCAATAAATAAAAAATTACTCTGTATAAAATTACTCATCAATAGTCTTTTATCAATGGACATAAATACACATAAAGGGCGGGGGGCAACATATTTACCAAAGCACCTGAAGGTAAGAGAAGAAACAATAAATGTAAACTAATCAAGGAAAGAAGCAACCAGAACTAAGAGAACATTTCGAACAAAGTGAGAACAATCAACCAATTGCCTTTGGAAGTTGTGGGTGCCCCATCACCAAATGTTTTTAAGAACAGATTAGACAGACACTTGTCAGAAATAGTATAAATTTCCTGCATGAGCAGAGGGTTGGACAAAATAACCTCCAAGGTCCCTTCCAACTTTGTTACTGTTATTTATAAAGACTATGTGTATTTATTAATAACTACTATAATGCCAGTAAAGAGTTAATGGCACATCTATAATAACACCAGAAAGCCTGACTATTTCAGAAGATGTAACTGTTCCATATAGAGGTCAGCACAATGGTCCTCAATCACTCTAATACCTTTTTTATCTGCTGAAGTATCTTTTTCTGCTTCTTCCTTTTCAAGTACAATTCCTGAGCAATCTGTAATAACCTAAAAGAAGGAGAAATTATTTTGGTTGTCAAGAAATAAAAAGAATGAATCTAGAAAAGGGCAATTTAAGAGGGAAAGTACTTTGAGAACTAAGAGGTAATTTAATGATTCAGAGCGGCAAATGACAGAGTCACTACAGGGATGAAATAACTCAGGAAGTATGGGGAAAGTCACTGAGAGAGTGCTGCCTAACAGGAAAAAATATTAAAAGAAGATGTAAGAAATATGAACTCTCACCACTTCCTCCCTAGCAATAGCCTAAAAGCAACATAGTTGTCTGGAGATCACTAGCATAAGTTCATTTCAGCATAAAATATGGCTCTGGCACACTCAGTTTACCTCTAAAGAAAAGTTAATTCTGACCCATAACTTTGGACAAGAGGACAAAGACAAGAGTTTTAAAGCAACACAGAATGTTCTAATTTCAGAAAATGACAACTCATCCAAAAGCAGAACAAAAGATCTCCGTTTTTCTCCTAGATACTGATACTCTCTGGTCCAAAATCCACAGTTGGGAGGAGCTGATATTCTGTATACAACTTGGAGAGACATACTTTTCAACAACTATTCCTTTGGAATCTGTTAAGTGGGAAACCTTCATAGTAAGAGGCAACTCACAACTGGTAGAAGGGCAATCTTAATTCCTTGAATAACAGATAGTATTAGAAAGTGCACCTCTTTATCCATATGCATTTATATATTCCCTATACTACATACAGACAGCAATCAGGTTAATTTAATATGCTTACTGCTAATGCTTTATCATACTGCTTGTTGGAAATATACAGCTCAGCAGCTATATTAACGTCTTCCATGGATACAAGGCTTTGATGTTTCGTAAAAGCTTCTTCCATTATCTCAATAGCAGCAATGATATCATTTGCTTCATAATAACTTCTGTGGAACACATTAGTAATGGGGTAGTAGTAAATGCAAATCGTAATACATCTTCTGTATTAAAAATACATGAATTATTACAATATTTTCTGGTCAAGAAGAAAAACAATAATCCTCATTGAAAAACATTGTGAATATCAAAATCATGGTCTTTTTACATTTGTAAACTTAAAAGCAAGTAATGATTCTTCAACTCATAATTTATATGTTTTTATTCAAAATTAGGTTCAGCGAGAAAGAAATTAATGTCATTTCACCAATATACAACCTATACAGAGCAGCTGTGATTGATCCCAGGAAACAATCTGATTGATGACTCCTTATTATGTTGCTGAAACCCAAAACTCTAAGTCATCATAATTAGAATAAGTCTAAAGTCAGAAATCTGTAAACCTTTGCAAAATGTAATTTTCAAAAGTGAAAGCAAAAATTATTTCTTATGGCCAATACCAAAGATGGAGAATAGTGATGATAGACAAGCCTAGGGCAAAGCTATTTGAATTCATACCACTCTAAACCATGACTTGAGATAAGGTATGATCACAATCAATGGACTTGGCACCTGTTTTGCGATGTTGCAGCATCCCATGGTTGTGTGATTGCCATTTGAAATTTTCTTTGCCAATTTCAAACAAGCAAAGCCAATGGGGAAGCTAGCAGAAGTCACAAATAGCAACTACGTGATGTCTCGCTTAACTCAGGATGATTTGTTTAACAATGGCAATTGGGAATGCCAGAATTTCCACTGCTAGGAAGCAGTCACATGATGTTGCACTTTTTTATCGCCTGCTTAGCAATGGAAATTCTCGGCTCAATTGCAGTTGTTAAAGTGAGGACTATCTGCATTCCAAAGCATCCAATCAATCATAACATATCATTTCTGTATCCCGCAATAATTAACTATACCAACATGTAGAAGAAAAAAACCCTACTCCATTAGAAACTGATGTTTCATTTCAGTTCAGCATGACTAAGTGTTCCACTCTACTTACTTGGCCATATCTCTCGCCAAAAGCATAAAGCGTTCACCATCAAGAGGAGTCAGAAGATTTAAAATGCGTCTGTAGCCATCCATTGCTAGTTTGTGCTCCCCTAACTGTTTGTACAGATTTGATCTCTCCCATAAATAACGCACGTTAGTAGCATCATACTTCAGAGCTATAAAAATCGAAGTGGTATGATAAATCACTTTGACATTTTTAATTATTGGAAGCAATATGAAAAATGGAATAAATAAATTATGAATTTATTTATGTTATTCTGAACACTGCACAGACTGTTATCATAACAGTATATATAAGCAGTATATCTTTGAAGTAACAAAAAATAGGTTAAAAAAATTAAGTTAATTTATGGACTTCCAGTGACTATGGCTGACTGACCAGTTCAGAATGCTTCTTCTGGAACAAAGACTTTTCAAGTTACAAAAAAAAAGGACTGAGTTCCTTAACTTTATATAACTTCTGGGTTAGGGAGAGACCCCAAATCACTCCATAGGATCCTCCATACAGAGGCAACCTCCAAGGAATCTCTGGAGTAGCACTCTGAAGTAGCCAGATAAGCCTTTTAGCTGGGGATGTAGGGCTTCAATCATTTCAACCACCCACTTCGGAACTTATTTTTCAAACAGACAATAAGTCATACTTTTCATTTCTTAAATCTTTATTTACTAAGCTAAAAGAGACTTTTCAATCACAGCTTATTACTCCTTGTTGATGATCTGTGCCATTTTCAGGACATTGTTAATGTTGAATCACAAGGAGGAAGGTTGACACAGATGTGCTAAAAAAGATAGCACTGACTACTTTTTTATTTTGAGGAAGAAATGTAAAGATTTTTAAAAGTGTTAGTTTTATTTTGTCATTTTTATGAATTTTTCACCTTTGTTATTGGGAGTTACAATTTGCATTTCTTTATTTTTTGGCTGAAATCTTCCAATTTTAATAGATTTTGATTGGCTAGAAGATATCAGCTGATTTATAAAAAGCTTTCTTAAAAAAAGATTTATTCTTTGACCAAAAAGGGGGCTAAAGTACCGAAGATGAAAGAAAATAGAAGGTAATTAAAGCAGAGAGACAACATTGTTGTGGAGAAGTATTTAAACAAAACAATTCACTCCATAAATCAATTCTGTTCAAAAGATATCATGAAAAATGAGCAAGGGGAACAAATTATTTAAGCAATTTGAAGAAAGATTCTGTTGTTTTGTATGTATAAAGTGGGTTTGAAAATAGGTCTTTTTCCATTTTTTTTTATTTTTAAAGCTTGAGTAATTTTTAAAGCTTGCAAAATATTATTGAAAGTGAATTTGAAAGTACGTTCCTATATATTAAAATAAACTTTTAAAAATGTATTGGAATTTTAGTCAATTGTTATATTTCATTTCATATTATCTGCCACATCTTTGAGACATTGTAACTTAATATTCTCCCATACAATTTCATGCAGAGTACATGAAAAGCTTTCTAACAGAACACTGGCAAGCTATCATATAGCTTTTAAAAACAATGTACATTTTACCTGTCATATCAGGATTATCTATCACTTCGTACAAAATCAGTTTCCCATCTTGATTTGGTATGTCATAACAAAAGGCAAGGAGACTGTAAATATACTAACACACCTAAATCTCTCAACAAATTAACTTATGAGACAATCATCAAAATCTACTGAATGAAATTAAATTCAGCAAATACAAAGACTAATCTGTAATGAAAACAATATTCTGACACTTGCTGCAAAATAGACAGCAAAGCAAATGATCTATTATGACATTAATTGGTTTACCTTTAGAATAGCAAAAGACAGCCTGTTTAATATTGTCTTGCTCAAGTGACATTTCAGCTAGCCTGACCCATTCCTCTGTGTCACTGGGATTTAAGTGAGCAGCAATTAGTTCAAACTGCAAAGATTTTTCCATATCTCCTTGGTCTTCATAAATCATAGCAAGAGTAGAGAATGGCTCATAAGCAAGTGGAGCTGTTGGATGTCAACAGAAAAATGGGTTACAATTCATAATCATTTCAATAAAAATGCCTAAATTTGTACATCCTGCACCTAGAAACAATAATTATTTGAAAGTGTTTAAAGACAGATTAGCAGCTGATTTCTGAATATAATGCAAAATGCTGTTTTTGACCTGTAAAACTATAGCAGCTTAGACTGGAGGGACCATGAGAAGGATTTGCTGCATGGACCCACCCAACTGTTAAGATCTTACTTTGAGTCCCTGCTTTGAATGCTGTAGCCTAGAGAGAGGACAGATAGTTACAGAAATTGGGATCTTTTCCAAACTTTCTTCAATGACACCAAAAAAGCAAAATTTAAATCATTTGGTTGCCACTGATGTTATGTTAGGCAGGTTTTAATTTAAAAAAAACAAAAATGTCATTCAAATATGGGTATTTTTAAAGAAAAAGAAGCAGTTTATTTATTACAAATATCTGAAGGCTTCAGGGGAAAATGTGACTTTTCCCCATTTTTTCCCCTAAGCCTTTTTTACTCCTAAAAAAAGGAAAAAGAAAAAGATTTTAAAAATAACCTTCTGTTATTTAAGAATTATCATGGGAAAACTTTTATCTAGCACTATAGTTCTTATATTTAAGAAGATAAATAGTGCAATACAGCATGATGCACTAAAGTACGAAAGAAAGGATTCAGCTGTCTATATCTGACTTTTTATGTGAAGATCAGGGGGTCTGCTTCTTGTTAAGACTTCAAATAAAACTCTTTTACCATCAGGTTGATAGTTCCTCCTTCAACTTCTTTTTCTAATTTACAATCTGGCAAAATTAAGAGAGTCTGGATCTTTGGAGTTTCAGATTATAGATTTCCTTATAGAGAATATTCAAAACATTTTAAACAAAACACAGCAAATGTAGTTTCAGTATTGTCTGACTTAATTATTTTTTTACATTTATCAGTAATTGCTATGTCAAATACAGTTACTGTAAAACTAAACTAAACTATTCATATTGCACTGCAGATTGTTAAAATCGCAAAGTGAACTTAAATCAGTAGAGGCTAATATAAAAATAAATACAGCATATATTTTAACTTTCTCCAAAATTTCATTCAAAGGACAACGAAAACATTTTCTGAGCTTTCAAAATGTCCAGCAATGTAACATTTATACAGGGGAAAGCAAGTATAGGCAAAGCAAAAAGTGGTGATACATTAATTTTAAAGAGTACATTTTTAAAACCATCTATCCATGTATTTCCTTATGGGTTTATTTCTTCTATTCCACCTTCCTGAAAAGAAATGTTAAAAGTAAACTTTTCAAAGCTTGACAATAGCAGATTGAGACCCCAAAGTGTTCAGAAACATACAATATAATGTAACCAAAAGATCAGTGCTAGAGCAATATGGCTTTGAACCACACATTTTCTGTATTGGGAAAATTGAGAAGTTGCAAAAAAAAAACCCAGGAGAAAGTGTAGTTAGAAATAAAAACATAGAAGAGATTCAAGGTCAGCTCTATAATGACACTCTGAATTGTCTTGTATTAATGTTATGTGTCCCTTTTGTTTATTCTCAGTAACAAATCTCACCCAAAGAAGCATCCAAAGATACCTTGTCTTATGATCTCCATGCACATTAGAATGGCTTCTTCATGTTCCCCACGAGCAAATCTAATATTAGCTTCACCCATGAGGCCTCTCAGGGCACGAGGCAATTTACTGCGTGGACGTTTTTCCTAGAAACAGATTGATATCAATGTATTTCAATAAATTCAGTTTTTACTACTACTTACAAAAAATATTTTTACAATAATTTTACAATATTTTACAATTTTACAATATTAATATTTTACTTACAAAGAAATATATTTGAATTGAGGTTGTTTATTGAACTGTTGATTTAAATTGTTGTTTGTGCAATAGCCATGTCCATTATTTAATATTTAGTTTATATCATATACCCACACAGAACCCACTTAATCAAATTCTATCATAAGTATTTCCAATTAAGCAATAAGGATGTGCATGCTTCAAAAAGGGTTCAGAAGAAATGCTTCAGAATGCACATGAATGGGAATTCAATTTTCTTTGGGGCAACTAGGTCTTTTTTTTTTAGGCTTCCACATAAATCTGAAAAAAGATGTGGCTGCTTTAATGACTCTTATATTGCTTGCCTTCATCATTTTCTTAGTCTCTCTATTAAGCACCATCTCCAGTGCAAAAACATCGCCAGCTGTAGGTTGCTCAGAGATCTCATCATCTTCTTCCTCCTCTTCTTCTTCTTCATCATTCTCTCCCATCATGGAAGCAAAAACTCTATGGACAGATTTACTGATGCCATCTGATATCTCTTCTGCTCAGAGAGAAAAAGATTAATGATGTTATCTAATCAATCATGTAAAAGAAGGAAGTGGCCATAAAAACATAAAAGTTAATGTCAAACAAAGAGAGAAAGTTAGATAAAGGAAATAGCAAGAAGCAAAGAAAACTGAAGGAAAATGGTAAGCACAGTCATGGTCATGTGATTTTCACTTAGCAATTGCTTCACTTAATTACCCTCTTGTCAGTATCTGTTGAGGTAATTCCCTGTTAGGAGAATGAGCGCACACAGGGAGACGTAGTGAAAGTAGTGAAGAATAACACACACCAAGCACATTGATACATTGTGTAGTAAAATATAGGTTTTTACTTCCAATAAACGTTTAAGCAAAGTCCAAACAAGCAGTCCAAGTCATTCTCAGTTAAAGCAGTCAGTTTTCAGTTCCAGGAATAATCCAAATAACAAAGTCCAGTGTCAAAAACAGTTCAGTAACAGACTTGCATCAAACCCAAGAAGAACTATGATCAGTCACAGTCAATAAGGAACAGCAACATTCTCAGCAACAGGACAGAAACTAAACAACCCAGGTTTTTGGCTCTTATGGCCGTTTGAGGAACCACACCCAATTACACTTTTAGCATTCCCTTAAAGAGACAGTATTAAAATGTCTTTCCTGGTTTATATATTTTCCAACCCAACTGTTAGGTGACTTACATTCCTAACAGTATCAATTGTGGTCACTAAACAAGGAGTATTTGTATTAAGACATACATGTAATCAAACATCCACATAATCAATAAGAGTAATTCAAGTCTTTAAAATAAATAGGCAAGATTTTGGGGAGATAACAGGAATTAGCAAGAATCTACAATATTTCATCTTTACCAATCCTCACCTCAGAAACATAATGGCAGAAATAAAGTCAACTATTATTTTGCTTTCTTTTCATGGTCGCATAATATAATTCTTTTGTCATATGTTTTAACTTGAGTTATATATTGCTCACATAATTGGTATTGATTGTCTAGAAGTGCAATAAATTAGAATAACTAAAATCAGTTAAACAATAAATTAATGAAAATAAAAAAATTGAAAAATTACTTGAAAAATTAATGAAAAAAATAAAAAAGAAAAATCATTTGAACATATATGAATAATAACTAAATTCAAAAACTTCTTGCATTTGATTTATAGCTATCTCCTACTACTAAAGTTTTTATTATTCTATACAAAAGAATCTCTTCTGTTGTAATGGTCCTAGGCATGGGATTGATGTTTATAATTTGTTTAAGGTGATTATTTTGTTATGTTGATTTCATTGTTTATCCAATTGTTTTAGACTGAGAGGCTATGTGTCTGATCTTGATTTTTAGTTGTTTTTATGTTTGTTTTAGTTTTGTATATCACTTGGAGTAATAAATAATAACTTTCCAAAATTTCCTGCTTCTACAGATCATTTTCAGCCACAGAACAATCAACAAAGACTTCTCTGCCTATAAAAAGACAACCTAACAGTGGAGAAAAAAAATCTCCAAATCAATCCCATTCCCATTTTAAATTTTTTAATGGAACTCCCGAATATTCTAAGAGTATTGTTTCAATAAAGGCTTTGTAAGCATTCCAAGAATGGAGCAGTAATGTAATAAAATGAAAAACTATAAAATGTTTTCCTATCAACAAGGAATTTGAAGTGAGGGAGGGTCAATTTGGCCTAATGGCTAATACACCAAACTAGAAATCAAAAGACTAGTTCCAATTTCGGTACAAAGCCAACTGGGTGACCGGTCTACTCTTTCAGCCTCCAATCTTGTGGGCAAAGTTGAGCAACAAGCCAGTCAATCAACTCCTGTTGCAACCAATAGATCAATACTCAGTGGATCTGAAAAAAAAGGATCCAAAGAAAGCACAAAAAAATACCTTCTGCTTCCATATGTCCTTGTATTTCAGTAGACATTCCTTGCCCAGAAGTAGAGGGGCCATCGAGGTCGTCTTCATTTTCTTCAGTGAGGACATTTTGTCCCTGGAAAGATTAAACAGGAAATAACATTAATTTTATATTACAGGTAGCCCTTAACTTACAACCATTTGTTTAGTGACTGTTCGAAGTAAAAACAATACTGAAAAAAATGCCTTATGACTGTTTTTCACATACAATCATTGCAGAATCCCCATGGTCATGTGATTAAAATTTGGAATCTTTTTTTTTTTAATAAAGTTTTATTTGGGTTTTCACACATACAAAATACAAGTAAAACATCTTTTTTGAAAATAGCATGGTCCCGGGTTGAACTTCTTTATATAGACACAAAACTCAATTTCATGCTCCTTTTTGTGTTCTATTCCATATCTTATACTATTCTACATTTTCTATATAGTTTTTCCTCTCTTTTAATTTTCTCAATTTTATTTTGATTATCTCATCTCAATTCAAATCATTATATATATATATTTGTCTGTTCTGTTTCAATTTCATATTATCTTTTCTCATTAAACAAATTTTCTCTTGTAGTTACCAATTGGAGTATATCACCCTTATATCTTTTAATTACATCCATTCAACTCTTATTTAAACTTCAATATATACCTTAAGGTATATATACCTTCAATATAATACATAATATATAACTTCTAATCAAATTCTGCTTGGGACATTCTTATAATACACACTATATGCTTTTAAAAAAAAGATTATAAATATTTGTAATTATAAACCCTCATTCCATTCCAATTCAGTTCTATCATTACTAATCATTAAAATCTTAAGGCCAGGTTATATCGCCCGACGGATGCAAAACGTATGTAAAAAGGATACAGCGGACGAGCAAATTTTCCATCCGTTGTTATCCTCTCTCAAAAGTGCCCCAAATTTGCATAAACAGAGCGGACAACAACGGATGGGGGGAGGACGTATCACGGATGTAAAACGGATGCTCAACGGAAGCCTAGTGGATGAAAGCGGATGGAAGCGGATGGCACGTCCGAAGGGCTTCCGGGGGAGCATAGCAAAGCGGACGCATAGTGGAAAGAGCGGGTGCGTAGCAGATAAAGCGGATGCAGAACGGATGTGTCGCGGATGCATAGCGGATACAGAGTGGATGCGTAGCGGATGCCGCGGATGCGTAGCGGATGCAGAGCGGATGCCTAGTGGATCACTGCGCATGCGGGGAGGATGCATTGCGTCAGCCCCACGGATATAAAAGGAGGCAGCTCGCAAGCAGGTCACCATTCAGAGGAAAGACATGCTGCCAGAGACATCTTCATCAGAGACTATGGGGAAGAAGAGGAAGCCTGTGCCATCTTCTGCCAGCCCTGGCAAGAGGGATAGATCGACCATCTCACCCCCTGGCACTGACTCTGCTGCTGCTGCTGCTTCTGCTGCTGCTGCTCCTTCTGCTGCTGGTGCTGGTGCTGCTTCTTCTGATGCTGGTGCTGCTCCTGCTGTTGCTGCTGCTGGTGCTTCTCCTGCTGCTGGTGCTGCTTCTCCTGCTGCTGCTGTGGTGGACCAGCCCCAAAGCCCTGAAAGCCCTGATGCTGAAGGCCCTGCCAGAGGGAGGAAGAGGCAAGGCAAGGAGAAGGAGAAGGGAGAGAGGAAGCAGTACTCCATCGCAGAGGAGCATGAGGAGGAGGTGCTGGAGTGGTTGAGGGAGAACGAGTATATGTGGAGGAAGGGCCACAGGCTCTATCGAGACACCAAGCAAAAGCAGGCAGCTTGGAGACAGAAGGCGGAGAGCCTGGGCTACACTGCTGATGTCCTCCTCGGGTGGTGGAAGCATATGCACACCTGGTATGGGAAGCTGCACCTGAAGAACTCTGGCCAGGCCGCGGTCAAGCTCACTGACCGGGAGACCTATGTCATAGCAAAGTGCAGCTTCCTGGAGGGTAAGGTCTGCCACTGAGGAGCAGCCTCTCTGTCTACCCTCACTCTCAGGCAGCCCACAGACAGCCAGTTGTCTTCTGGCCAGGAGACAGCGACCGTGTCCGGGCAGGTGTCCACAGAGCGCCCCATGACAGAGACCCCCCCGACAGCTGCACACCCTATGCCGGAGGACGTGGAGGATTCTCTCACACACATGGAGCAAGAAGAAGCAGCGACCACCAGGGACCAAACCACACCCACCCTTAGCTCCACCTCCACAGAAAGCAGGCAGAGAGGCAGACCGGAGGGACAGAGACACACTGTCCTGCTGGAGATCAGGGACACCATCAAGACCAGTGCAGATCTCCTCTCTCAGCTGGTACACTTCAAGATTCCATCCTCAAACTGCAAGCCTTTCCTCACCTACGTGACCCAGACCCTCATGGTACTGGCCCGAGCCCCAGTACCGGGTGATGAAGGAGAGGATCACGGCGCTGCTGCACCACCCTCCAGGCCCAGCTGAAACTGCTCCCACCCACTCCAGGTCTGCTCCTCCGCCCAAGGCGATGTCACAGCCCTTCCAAGGCTTTCAACAGCCCCTCTCCTACCAAGGCTACGGTTACCAGGACTTCCCTCAACAGAGGCAGCCCTTCCTAGTCCAGACACAGGTTCCTCGCACGCCACAGGTGCCACCCATGCCACCGATGCCACAGACGCCACCGATGTCACCGATGCCACCGACGCCACAGATGCCACCAATGCCACAGATGTTTCCTTGCATGCCACAGATGCCTCACCTCGACCAGCTGCACACCAGACATCCCCACTACACTCCTCCTTCCTCCATCCAACAGCCAAGCCCGTCCTCAGAACATCTGTCATCGGTCCTGTGCCAGACATCCCAGGTCCTGGATGAAGGGCCTCTCCACCTCACTGGGCTGAGCCAGCTTTCTGAGAGCTTCCTGAACACACCACCTCCTATTGTCCTCTCGGGGCCAGGCACCCCAATGGCGCTTCAGACCAGCACTCCAGCCACTGCCAGCTCCACAGCCCCTGGACCCTTTACACCTGAGACCATGGACATACCTCAGAGTGACTGAGAACATTGCCAGAGACTGAGTTGTTACCTGTTGACTTTATCATTGCTTGGAACACTTTTCTTGATTCCTTTTGCTTTTTAAATAAAGTCCTACACTTTACTTAACTGTTATTAATAAAGGTTATCTTTGCTTCACACACTTGGTTCATTTCTTTTACTTAATAAAGTCTTGGTGGAAACTTTTAGAAAATGGTCAAGCCTTTGCATGCTTATGGGATGGGCAGGGGTACCTGTGGGATGGGTAATAGCTGTGGGATGGGCAGGGATACCTGTGGGATGGGTAATAGCTGTGGGATGGGCAGGGATACCTGTGGGATGGGTAATAGCTGTGGGATGGGCAAGGATACCTGTGGGATGGGTAATAACTGTGGGATGGGTAATAGCTGTGAGATAGATAAGACTCCAATGCAAGCATAGTGGGACTGTATGGTCCACCCTCCCAGGTGCCACACCTATGGCCCTTTATCAATAACAATTTAATCATTGATCCACACATTTCAACATAAACACAACTCTTTATTAATGCCCTATTCATTGTAAAGCCACTCAACATACATGGCACAATCTCATCAGTGTGATGAGACAGGCTGAAGGAAGCATCCATTAAGCATCTACCATCCTGTCTTGCCACTCCACTGCTCCAGCTGGGGAGTTGCACCAATGTTTCAGGAGGATGCGCTGCTTCTTCCCTTCACTTGAAGCTCTGTTGGGGCCTGGTACATCCACAGTGTCGATCAGGTTTCGCCCTTGCCTCCATTCACCAGGCTCCATGTCCCCAATGTCTCCATGTCCCAATGTTGGTGGTCCACAAGCCTGTTCTGCAACATTGGGTAGCGGATGCGCCTGAGATTCTGCAGGATGCAGCAAGCTTCCACGATGCTCCTCACGGTCCGTGGATGATGCTGCATGGTGGTGAGAAGTACCTGGAACCTGTTGGCCAGGATGCCAAAGGCGTTCTCCACCACCCGTCTTGCCCTGGACAGCCTGTAGTTGAAGATCCTCTCTTCATGGGTGAGGCATCTGGAAGTGTAGGGCTTCATGAGGTAGGTTCTGAGGGAGAAGGCATCATCCCCCACAATGAAGTAGGGCACATCTTGTGTGTCGTTGGGCAGGGAGTCTGGATCTGGGAAGCCCATGATGAGGTTGCGTCCCAGCCCATCCTTGAGGTCACTGGCATTGTATACCTGGGCATCTGAAGCTGACCCATTGCCTGAAGCATCGATGTACATGAACTTGTAGTCATCATCGACCATGGCGAAGAGGATGATGCTGAAGAAGCCCTTGTAGTTGAAATAAGTGGACCCTGACTTGACTGGAGCTTGGCAGGCCACGTGCTTCCCATCTATGGCTCCAATGGTGTGGGGGAAGTTCCACCTCTGATACCACTGTTCTGCAAGTTTCCTTCAGCCTTGTTCAGTGGAGGGACACTGGAGGAGCTCCTCCAGGTATTCTTCGATGATGGCCTGCACCAATTCTCTGACCACAATGCTGATGGTGTTGTGTGGCACCCTCCAGGCATACTGCATGTTTCTGTATGTGGTCCCGGAGGCCAGGTGGCGCAGAGTCAGTGCCACCTTCAGTCCAGGGTCCAGGCTGGGATGGAAGTTGGTGCTCTGCTTGGTCAACCTTGGTTTCAGACGCTCCACAACTTCGTCAAACATGGCTGGCGGCATCCTCATGAAGTACTGGAATGCACGAGGGTCTTCGTTCCTTAGCTCCACCATCAGCTTGTCACAGAGTCCAAACTCCGCTCTTCTCCCGATCCATTGTCGGACCCAGACACTTCTTGGCCGCCTCCTTTTCTTCCCGTAGAAAAGGTGAAAGAGCCTGAAGAGGGCTTGGTTCTGGTGTTGAATGATGACAGCTCTCAAAAGGAGCGTGCGATGATCCATGGTGGAGAAGAATGGATTCTGTTGAAGAGCAAGAGCAAGGCTGAAGAGGTCTGCACAGCAGGGCTGCTGGACTGAAAGTGAGATCCAGGTGATTTCCTCCCCCTTTTTATAGGAAATATCGGTTTTCCGCTAGGTGTCCTTCCACATACTCCAGGCATCCTCCAGACATCCTAAATATCCGAGATACGTCTCCTATATGAACGTTTTTCTGTTTTAATGCTTTATATCCGAGCTGCATCCGCTTTCATCCTTTCTACGTCTGTGCTACTAATGCTGTGTGTCCGTTTCGCTTCCGTTTCGCTTCCTCCCTGTGTCCGTTTTCTGCTGGAGCAGATGTGAGTTGCGTGGATGCGCAGCGGATGCCTAGCGGATATAGCGGATGCGTAACGGATGACGACGGACATAAAACGGATGTTCCCCGTATGCGTAGCGGATGTAGAATGGACGCATTGGATACTTCATCCGCTCAAAAAGTTTTGTGCAGCTCAAAACTTTTTGAGTGGATGAAATCACAGTAGACGGATGCTGGACGGATAGAGAGTATGAAACACGTATGCAGTGAGTACACAACGGATGCATCGCGTCTTTTTAATTCCAGGCAGTCTCCTCCCTTCCAGATCCTGCCCTTTTATTCTTTTTCTCTCCTTTCCTGTTTTCAAAAGCTTTTGATTATCCAGAAATCTTTATTATCCCTTTGACTTTTTATTTTCAGCATTAAATGCCTATTAATGTCAAAGTTGATTTTTTTCCAATTTCTTGCTTAAGTCTCTTAGCTGTCAGTATCAGAAAAGGAGAAAAAAAAACCAAATCTTTTCCCTTTTCTTTCTCCTTCGCAGTTTAAAAATCTTCTTAGAGAACAATGTGATTGTTTTTTTTTTTAATAGTTTCAATTCCAAGATACCTTATTTGTTGCTTGTACTGTTTGACCTGGTCAACCAAAACTTTCTCTTCTTATCTTCCTCCTGCACGTTCTTTTCTGGTCGAGTTCTTCTTTGTGGTAGCCATTTCTGACCACTGCTGCAACTGCCTTTGGGAAAGGGAGTAATGGCCAGCTGGGGAGGAGAGATGTGGCTCTCCTCAACCCTGTGGGTAGTCTCCCCCCTCTTCACCACCGCTACAGGGTGGCTTAGCCCCGAAACCAGCTGGCTCAGGGCGCTCCAGCGGCGAGCATGGAACGAAGCCTTGCAGAGATGAGGTTTCAGTCTGTCGCCGAAGAGGATCAAACCGGAAGTATGAAAATTTGGAATCTTGACAACTGGTGTGTTGCAATGTTCCAGGATCATGTCATCACCTTTTGTGATATTATGGCAAGCAATGCCAATGAGACAGCCAGATTCACTTAACAACCATGCTACTAACTTAACAACTGCAGTGATTCAGTGACAAAAAAGTCATAAAATGGGACAAAACTTACTCAAAAATTGTGTTACTTAAGAACAAAAATTTGGGTTCAACTGTGGTCATAATTCAAGGACTGCCAATATTGTGAATATTCAGTACTAAAATACATATCTGCTTAAGAAAAATGATACATTAGTGAGCAATTAATTGAACCTGAGGCTTCATTGTATGACTTATTTTGGAAGGGTTTATGAAAGTTAAATGGTCAATTTTTAAAAAATCTTCATTGAATCAGTCAATAGACAATAAAGCTACATAATGTAAAAACAGGCTCTGTGTATATAGATAAGTGCATATTATATCATTAACTGGACATATTCCTCAACTGACTGCACATTTTGCAAATGATTTAACAAAATTTAGCTACACTTTGGTTAGCAGAATAATGTGCATCTTACAGTAAACACCCTAAATATAACTGGTCAGAACAGAACAGTAATTTAAGTAAGTTGAACAAGAAGAACCTGTGCCAGCACAACATTCAGTAATGTAACAATGTGTTTTGCAGCTATCATAGTCCCTTTGACTTAGCTCAAACGGGATTCCCTTGTATTTTGTATTTACCCAAGTGCCCAAAATTACAACCTAAACCTAGCTTTTATGTCCCCACCCTAAACAGTAATGATAAGTCTCCAAACTCATGAAATCTGGACTGGGCTGCAAAAATCCGAATTAAACAGCGGCACACCCCGAAAATCCTACCGCATTGCTTCCACGTAGTGGTCAGTCGGATTTTTGTGCCCGAAAACGAGTCCTAGATCCAGTATTTGTTTTTATCAGGACAAACGAACACCATGAAATGATGCATAAGACGTATCCTTTCACGTACCTTGCGTATTCTATTAAACTTATTTTTAGGATTTTATCCTTATTTTAACATCTTTATTGAAAATGCAAGCAAGATATCGGATACCTGAGGACATACACACTACTGAAAACGAGGGGAGGACAAGCCATGAGGTTCCCCCTTGTCGATCTCATTGTAGAGCACAAAGAAAATTGTCAATAACTGCGAGGCAAAAAGAAGCCCCACCTTTTTTTCGCAGCTTTTACGCTCCTCTCGGCGACGCTCGAACTCCTCGAAAGAGATCTTCCCTTCCAGATATTCAATTAATTCGGGGCTGAACCCCGACATTTTATGATTCACGGAGGAAACAACCGTAACCCAGCATCGACAGCCGCTCCTGCGAACGGCGGGGACCCTATTTTGAAAGGACCGTAATTCCTCCGCCGAAAAGAGTCCGACTTGGAATGGAGACAACGGAGCCCCGCTGACTGCCTACCGCGCGTGCGCTCGTGGCCGAGGTTGCTGAGGGAGGAAGCGCTGAGAAATTTTTCCCTTTCTTGCATTCAAGCGCTTAAAATCGGAGGAAGGATTTCTCTCTTTAAAGGGGAAGACTATCAAGCAAATCAAATATTGTAATAAATGGTCGTTTTCTGTTCATACTACTGCCAGGCAGCTCTGTGGTTACCATGCTTTAGTACTACTGTGGGATCCACCTTTTTAACTTTGACAAGACTGGGCGTTTATCCTGGTACTTCATCAGCCTCGCTCAACTCAGTTGACTACCAGGAATTCTGGGAGATGTAGTCCAAAAATTGAAGGCTAGCAGCAATCACCTATCTCAGCACTGTCTCTTCTCTGAATCGCTTTTGGACTCTTGACTTTCCTCCAGGGGGTAATGGCAAGCAGAGTTTAATTCCTTCGATATATCTGGGGTGGAAAAAGAACAAAGAGAAGCGGGCAAGGTGAGATCCTGGATGAAGTTTGTCAGGGATGGAAAAGGAAAGATACTCTAGTCGAGGCGAAAGATTTCTGGATTTTTTTGTCGGAGGGGAGGGAGAACGATCCTTACCATTTTTTCTGGCAAAAGAAATGCAAAATATTTTCTGACATCCGGTTTTCAACATTCAATTGTAAATAACTAATACAGGGCCTTTTTTTCCCCCTTTTTTTTGAAAGACAAGCAAGGTTGCTTCAAAGAATCGGAGAGGAGATCATCCCAAATTACAGGAATACTGTTTTCCATCCATGGGGACTATGGATGATCTGCCTTTTCTCACTTTGCTTCTGTATTGGCTACTTCAAAAACGCCAGTCATTAGTTGCATCTGACTGATTTTTTATGAGTCTATCTGCAATACTGAATATAAGTACTATCCACAGAAAATATTCTAGAATAAAATTTGCTGCCCTCTTACCATTCACTAGCCTGTCTCAATTGCAAATCCAATAGCCTGTCTCTATTTCAAATCCAAAATGCTAATGGATTTTATAGCTGAAGCTGCCCTTGGATGGCTTTAAATAAGGGGAGGTGACTGCTATTGTAGAAAAGCCAATATGGTATAGTGGTCAAGGCGCTTAAGGGCATTAGGCTAAGCTGTGAGCTAGGCACAAAACCAGCTGGGTGACTTTGGCCAATCACTTCCTCTGAAGAATGGCAATTAGAAACTACTTCCGAGAATCTTGCCCAAAAAACTGGAGCAATCCCATAATCTCTCCAGTCTACTGAAAAGGCCATCTCCGTGTTTTTTCTGCCTCACATCAAAAGTAGTGTTTCCCACTTGTGCTGGCACAAACAGTGATGTTTCACTTGCTACATTTCACTCCATTGCATGTAAATGTTTATGCAATAGTACAGTGTATGCCCTTTCTTCTAGTCATTGGTTGCCACCAATATAGTTCATAGTATTATGGATTACTCCATTGCTGGTCCTCCTCTGAAATCCATGAATACTGGGACTACATGGTGATGATGGTTTCTTTTCTTTTCTTTGGGGGAGAGGTTTCATTTCTGGACTTTTTATGTATGGGAGTCAAACTGGACTAAAGACAGTAGTAAAAAAATAAAAAGAAAAGCTCATTGTTCATTTTTTTGGTTAGAATAAGGCTGGATTTTTTTTTGTCCTATTTTGAGAGAGTTTAATGGCACCCTTTTGGTTTTTGGTGACTCAAAACTCTCACACAATGTCAGGCGGAGCTCCATTCAAAATCCAGGAAAGAAATACTTAGACTCTTTAGTTTAGAGAAAAGATATCTTTTACTGAAAGTGAAGTAGTAGCAACCAAAGAATTCTGAATCTGAGAATTTAGGCGCGCAATTCACATATAGAAAGTGATGGAAATGTTCCCACCCCCAATAGTTCAAATGACACTTCCAATTAGAAGTTGTGGATATGATCATGTGGGCATCTTCAGGTGATGATGAGGCCTCTGTCCGTTGACCTTGGCATATTTTGATAACGGGTTGCAGTTGCGCAGAGAGAAGAAAGCTAAGCGAGAAATAGAAACCTAACTCTATTTTATGCTCCCCCCTCCCATTTATACATCAGACGAATGTAACACCTCCAGCTCATTTCCCAACTTATTCCTACCTCCCTTCCCCCCACCCGTTACTTATGGCAGTCTAAAAGATGCAAAGCAATAGCAGAAGATCTTGAAGACTGACATTCGGTCCTCCTAGAAAAAGGAAAATCATCAGTCCTAGAAGTCCTAGAAGAGAGAGAGGGGAAAATATAAAGACAATTATTAATCATTAAACAATTACAAAACAATACACTCCTAAGGCTTATCAGGATACTTGGAACGAAATGCTTTGATCAACTTAGGGGCTTTAACATCGGTTTCGTTAACCCATTCGGCTTGTGAAGAAGGGAAATGTTTCCAGGCTACAAGATACTGGAGTCGACCCCTCCATTTGCGAGAATCCAGAATTTCTTTAACTTCAAAATGTTGTTCGCCTTCAATCAATATTGGTATGGGAGGGTCAGTCTGGATGGGTCTTAGGTCAGAAGTACGTTCAGGTTTTAGCAAACTAACATGGAAAACCGAATGAATTCGTCAAAGAGTTTTGGGTAAGTTCAGCTGGACTGTTACAAGATTTATAATCCGTTCAATTGTGAATGGACCAATGTACTTAGGACCAAGCTTCTTTGACTTTTGAGTGGTCTGCAGGTATCTGGTGGACAGGAAAACCTTGTCACCCACTTTATATTCTTTCTGTGGGGATCTTTTCTTGTCTGCAAATTTCTTATGAGCTTGATGGGCCTCATCTAATGCTTTGCGTGTTACTGGCCAGTTAAGTTGGAGTTGAGTTATCCATTCATCCAACGAATGGATGTTAGGCTTTTCACGAGGAAGTTCAGGTATGGGAACGAAATCTTGTCCCGAAGCCACTTTAAATGGAGTAAATCCAGTACTGCTGTGTACGGAGTTGTTGTATGCCACTTCGGCAAATGGTAGTAATTTGGACCAATTATCTTGTTGATAATTTATGTAACATCTGAGATATTGTTCCAACACTACGTTAGTCCTCTCACAGGCCCCATTGGTTTGGGGGTGGTGAGCAGAGCTTAGCCCCTGGGAGGAGCCTATTAACTTCAGGAACTCTTTCAAAAAATTTGAGGTAAATTGGACCCCTCTGTCAGAGATTATGCGTTCCGGGACGCCATGTAACCTATAGATATGTGATATAAATAGTTTAGCCAGCGTCTTAGCAGAGGGAATCTTGGAACAAGGTATGCAATGTACTTGTTTGGAAAACAAATCAGTCACTACCCAGATGACCGTGTTTCCACCACTTTCGGGTAATTCTACTATAAAGTCCATAGAGATTTCCTTCCAGGGAGCCGTTGGTCTAGCTACATTTTGTAACAATCCTACTGGCTTACCAGGAGGTCTCTTTGCCGAAGCACAAATCGGACAGCTAGCTACATAAGCTTCAATGTCCTTCTTTAAAGTAGGCCACCAGAATTGCCACTTAACCAGATGTAAGGTCTTCACAAATCCGAAATGGCCAGCTGCTTTAGAATCATGAGCCTGTTGTAGTATTTGGCTCCTCAGTACCTGTGGCACATACAACTTGGCCCCCACCCAAGCCAAACCATCTCTAATTGTATAGTCACTTGAATGAGCCAGGAACCATTTGTCCAGTTTTAAAACTTCTTTTAATTGTTCAGTAAGGTCATTCGATAAAACCACTTCTTGGTTCTTCCTTTGGGCTCTGGGGACCACTGGGGCAGCTAGGAGTTTGGCTGAGACAATTGGGCTTATCACCTCCTGGCGCATACTATTATATTGAGGTAGTCTAGAGAGAGCATCTGCCATGAAGTTCTTCCCGCCTGGAATGTACTTCAATGAGAAATTGAATCGCTTGAAGTACTGGGCCCAGCGAACTTGTTTAGGGGACAGCTTCTGGGGCGTTTTTAAGGCTTCCAGATTCTTATGATCAGTCCATACCTCAAACGGGTGTTTTGCTCCTTCCAGGAAATGTCTCCAGGTCAGCAAGGCCCAACGAACTGCAAAAGCTTCTTTCTCCCAGACAGCCCATCTTCTCTCTGTTTCAGACAGCTTACGGGAGGTATACGCACAAGGCTGTAAGGTCCCTTTCTCGTTGATTTGAAGTAATACCGCTCCAATAGCTACATCACTTGCATCGGCTTGAATCACGAAAGGAGTGTCCATATTCGGGTGTTTCAGCACTGGTTCTGCAGCAAACAGTCGTTTTAGCTTTTCAAAAGCGGCTTGGCACTCCATGGACCACTCCAGCGGCTTTCCTGGCCTTGGCTTCACCTCCCCTTTTGTTTTCAAGAGATTTGTGATGGACATTGCTATCTTAGCAAACGTCAGGATGAATTGCCGATAAAAATTTGCAAATCCCAAAAAGCTTTGAAGTTGTTTTCTGGTGCGTGGTGGAGCCCACTCCAGAACGGCACGCACCTTCTCTGGATCCATCTCTATGCCTTCAGATGAAATGTGATATTCCAAATAGTCAATTTTGTCTTGGTGGAATTCACACTTTGACAATTTAGCATACAACTTAGCGGCACACAGTTTCTGTAAAACCGACCGCAGTAACTTCACATGTTCATCCAGGGTCTCCGTGTAGATAAGGATATCATCAAGATAAACCAACCCCCCCCCTGTATAAATGTTCATGTAACACTTGATTGATCATTTGCATGAATACAGCTGGGGCCCCTTGTAAACCAAAAGGAAGAACGTTGAATTGGAAACAACCCATCGGGCAGTTAAAAGCGGTCTTCCACTCATCCCCTTCCTTAATTCGAATTCGGTAGTATGCTTCTCTCAAATCCAACTTCGTGAAGATCTTTCCCTTCGCGAAATGGGCCAACATGTCCTTCATCAAAGGAAGGGGGTACACGTTTTCCACAGAAATAGCGTTCAAGTTTCTGTAATCCACCACCAAGCGTTTGGAACCATCTTTCTTTCCACGGAACAACACTGGGGCCGCTACCCAGGGTCTAGCAGGTTGAATGAAACCACATTCCAAATTTTTATCAATAAACAATCTTAGCTCTTCCAATTCCCGTGGGGTCATTGAGTACAACTTTGGTTTCGGGAGCTTCACCCCAGGCAAAATCTCAATAGCACAGTCTGTTGGCCGGTGAGGCGGAAGCTCATCCAAGGCCTTCTCACTGAACACTTCTTTTAAATCCCAATACTCTTTGGGAATTTTCTCCTCATCTTTTACGGGCTCAGTACCTGTGGAAGCTATTTCAATTAGGGCCCCAGGCTTTGGCTGAGATCTGGCCCCTCCTCCCGGTCGCTGCTTTATGCATATGCGCAACAACCCCTTTCACCAGTTAACCTGGGGGTTCCATTTCTGGAGCCAGGGCAATCCCAGTATTAATGGTTGCTCCATCCCAGGGACCACAATAAAATGCAGGGTCTCATCATGCTCTCCCATGATCATTTCTATAGGTTCCGTGACAAAACGTGCAGGGCAACCTCCAGCCACTGATCCATCTAGTTGGCAAAAGGAAATGGGCATCTTCAAAGGTTTTAACTTTAGGCCCATTTTCTTCACTACTTCCGTGTTTATTATACACCTGGTGCACCCAGAATCTAACAGGGCTAACATTTCCCCTTCAACCCCTGAATTGGGTACCCTCAACTTCACTGGAATGGTCATAGGGCCCACGCTTGGACTTACCAGGAAGTCTTCTTCCGAGTCAGAATCCTCCTCTTCAGGGGTCACTGGGGCTTCTCATTCCTCTCCTGCGGGAGGGGTGACTTCTGCTGTCTCTTCCGACTTTAGTGCTGTTTCGCGAGGCTTCGCTGGGGACTTTTCAGGTTTCTTTCCTTCCTTTGGTGCCCCCTTTGGCTCCAACTTGACTCTGCAGTTCACAGCCTGGTGACCTTCTTTCCCGCATCGAAAGCAGGCCGAGGGGTTGGGTCTTGCCGCCACTCCTCCCTTCTGAGGTTTAGGAGCCTCTTGAGGGCGCGAGGGGGAAAACTTGCTCCACCCATAACCTCCCCGCCGTTTACTTCAGATTAAATCAATCTCCACTTCTTCTGCCAGCAGGTACCACATCTGCAAGTCATTGGGGTCTCTTCTAGCAGTGCATCTCTGATACACATCTTCATTTAAACCATCTTTAAACAGTTCTATCAGGGCTTCTTGGGGCCAGCCTCGGAAATGGCCTGCTAACTGCCTAAATTCTTGAGTGTAATCAGCCAGAGACCTCCGCCCCTGTTTTATGGTTTTCATCCTAATTCGGGCCTTGCGCTCCGCCAGTGGGTCCTCAAACCTATCCCGCAGTGCAGCCATAAATAGGTTATAATTCAGCAACTGAGGAGCATTATCATTATGCAAGGTCACCATCCACTCTGCCGCTATTCCCTCCAGAGCCCTGGTAACACACCTCACTTTGGCTGCTTCTGAGGGAAAATCCTCCCCATACTCCTCCATATGGCTCCAAATTTGAGCTAAGAAAAATCCCAAGGCTTTGGGATCCCCTCCGTATTTTACTTCTAACGGAGGCAGCCTAGGAGCTCTACGCCTTCTAGGAATCACACATCCCGCTGAAGGCCCCGGGGCTGCTGCTGGATCGGGTTGATTTATGGGAGAGGGAGCTGCTCTGCTTCTTCTGGCTGGGGCTACTTCCCCTCCCCCTTCATACCTTTGTGCAGCTTGAGGTTGTTCAAAGGCTTCATTCAGGAGTTTCCTGGCTTGATCCAGCAAGAGTTCCCTCTTTTCCTTCTCTTGCCAAGGCTCCTCTTTTCCATGCCGGCGGGTAGTTGTGACCCTGGGGGGGGGGGGTGTCCTTCTCCAGATCTTTCAAACCAACTCCCACCGACCATCTGGGCTTTACAGCTGGATCCTCTTCCAGACTGAGCTCTGCTAGCGATTGGGCTTCCTGCACCAGCAAAGAATCTTGGCCTCCAATGGCTCCCAGATCCTCCTGGTCACTATTTGAAGATGACATGATGTCCAGGCCCCCTCAGAAGAAAATTGGGTATTCTCTCCGGGTGGGCAGGTGGAAGAGATTCAGAATAATGTCAGGCGGAGCTCCATTCAAAATCCAGGAAAGAAATACTTAGACTCTTTAGTTTAGGGAAAAGATATCTTTTACTGAAAGTGAAGTTGTAGCAACTAAAGAATTCTGAATCTGAGAATTTAGGCGCGCAATTCACATATAGAAAGTGATGGAAATGTTCCCACCCCCAATAGTTCAAATGACACTTCCAATTAGAAGTTGTGGATATGATCATGTGGCATCTTCAGGTGATGATGAGGCCTCTGTCCGTTGACCTTGGCATATTTTGATAACGGGTTGCAGTTGCGCAGAGAGAAGAAAGCTAAGCGAGAAATAGAAACTTAACTCTATTTTATACTCCCCCCTCCCATTTATACAACAGACGAATGTAACACCTCCAGCTCACTTCCCAACTTATTCCTACCTCCCC
>BLBF01000011.1:36289434-36347174 GCA_015471245.1 Laticauda colubrina
AAAATAAAAAGAAAAGCTCATTGTTCATTTTTTTGGTTAGAATAAGGTTGGATTTTTTTTTGTCCTATTTTGAGAGAGTTTAATGGCACCCTTTTGGTTTTTGGTGACTCAAAACTCTCACACAATGTCAGGCGGAGCTCCATTCAAAATCCAGGAAAGAAATACTTAGACTCTTTAGTTTAGAGAAAAGATATCTTTTACTGAAAGTGAAGTAGTAGCAACCAAAGAATTCTGAATCTGAGAATTTAGGCGCGCAATTCACATATAGAAAGTGATGGAAATGTTCCCACCCCCAATAGTTCAAATGACACTTCCAATTAGAAGTTGTGGATATGATCATGTGGCATCTTCAGGTGATGATGAGGCCTCTGTCCGTTGACCTTGGCATATTTTGATAACGGGTTGCAGTTGCGCAGAGAGAAGAAAGCTAAGCGAGAAATAGAAACCTAACTCTATTTTATGCTCCCCCCTCCCATTTATACATCAGACGAATGTAACACCTCCAGCTCATTTCCCAACTTATTCCTACCTCCCTTCCCCCCACCCGTTACTTATGGCAGTCTAAAAGATGCAAAGCAATAGCAGAAGATCTTGAAGACTGACATTATGCAAGAAATATTTATCTGTTTATAAATTTGCACATGTATTATTTCCAAATTGTGGGTAGTCACACACAAATTGACAGTGTATCTATGCAAGCCAAATAAATATTATTTCCATCCACAAGTTAGGTTTTATCATGAATTAATACAGTAATTGAATAAAAGAATCACAATGAAAATTGCACCTTACTTAGAATAGCCATTAATTAACTGCTTGTCATTTAACATGTTCTAAGATTATTTCAGGTCATTTGTCATTCTTCATCAAGAAATTGTTAGACATTAATGAAAGAAAAATATGATTAATGTCATATTGTTGTAGAACAGCGATGGTGAACCTTTTTGTTGTGGTGTGCCGAAAGCGTGCACATGCCGGTACCCACAATGCAATGTGCCCTGCCCCCCCACGCATACACGCACAACACCCCCCACCCTCTTACCTGCACTGTGCATGTGCACACCTCCCAGCTGATTTTCGGGCCGGTTGAGGCCATTTTCACCCTCCTGAGGCTCAAGGGAAGCCTCTGCTACCTCGGGAGGCCGAAAAATGGGCCTTCTGGAAATACCGGAAGTGCCTGTTTTCAGCCTCTGGAGCCCGGGGGAGGCCATTTTCACCCTCCCGGAGGCTCATTGGAAGCCTCTGGTGCCTTGGGAGGTTGAAAAAGAGCCCGTTTCAGCACTTCCAGTATTTCTGGAAGGTCTGTTTTTTGGCTTCCTGAGGCTGCAGAGGCTTCCCTCAAGCCTTGGGAGGGCAAAAACAGCCTCAAACGGGCCGAAAAGCATATGGAAGGCAGTGCAGGTTTTTGGCTGGTGCTCACGTGCTCAAGTAGGTTCGCCATCACGATTCTAGCACATCTGAATTGTGATTCTATACCAGCATAGATGAATTTAAATTACTTATAGTATACATATAGATAAATGCACACAAGAAAACACAAGTTAAGACCAATCTCTATCATCCAACCTTATTCCAGATATCCTGGAATTCTCAATTCCCCCAAATTGTTGCGTCTTTAAGAGTGAGAATTTGGTGGTTGTAATCCCAATCCATCTGGAGGATACCAAATTGAGAAAAACTGGTTTAAACAGATTGTTCCAAAGTTTTCCTTGCCAGATCTTTGTTCCTGGGGTTATCCAAATATTTCCATACTTCATCAGGCCTTACTTGAGGACCCTGAGGTAATTCTGTTGCTATCAGGATGGTACACAGAATCAGGATCAACAGCTTCCTGTTCATGCCAGAAAAACAGCTTCAACATGCCAGAAAAATTGGCAGACTGTGGGCAAGTAACAACAGCTCAAAGGATTCTCTGCCTGAATGTTTAGGACAATTTGAAGCAATTATGCAAGCTAGTTCATGAATTTATATAATTTGTCTCAAGCAATAATTAAAAGAAACTCTGACTACTCTACTGCAATATTCATTTGTAAGCAAATGAGCATCAGCAGCATAATTTGACTCTTAACTTCCTTATTCAAGCTTTTGTTCTTAAATTACCCATGCTATCCAGATGCTGAGTAAAATGATTCAGAAAAAAAATGAGAATCCTCCAGGTGTACAAATCTATAGTTTAAAAATAAAGCCTCTTAGAAATAAAACTTACCAATAAACATTGACTTTCCTTTCTCTGTTCAGCAGTTTACTAACTTGCAAGGTAAGTCAGATCTCCAACTTACAGTTTTTAGGAAAAAATGAAGGTCAAAAAATGAAGGTCAGACTATGACTTCCAAGCGGAATTTCAAAAGAGAGTAACAGATTCATATATACCTCCCCATTTTACTGACTCATTATCTAATGTGCATCAAAATAGTGATGGATCTCAAAACGATGAAACATTTCTGCCTCATCCATTATATCACTGATTAAAAATCTCTTACATGATAGAATAGCAGAAGACATGTTGTTTTTTAACATTAAAATGGCGTTTTTGCCCAGCTGAGTCTTCTGACAACATTTTGAACTTCAAATCCCAGAATTTGTTCACAGTCAGTATAGTAACCATAATAATTTGGTTAGATGGTTTTTGGTGTACCTTCCCAGCCAGTACCCATTTTTCATCTGAAAATTTGAAAGAAAGAACTTCAGTGCAGTCATTAACCAGCACAAGGGAATCAGTGTTTAAATAACCAAATTTAAATTGACCATATTAGGATACGTAGGAAAGGTATATACAAAGAATTTTGACTAAAAAAAAGTAAATGAAAAATACTAAAATGCTTGCTCAGGCTACACATGTGCAACAAATGAGGAAAGATTAAAATTAGCAATTCAGGGAGTATAAATTTTAAAATAGCGACATAAAATGCAAATACAAAAAAATCATAGATAAAACATTCAACTTATCCATAAGGGATTGAGGATTATAAACATATACACTGCTCAAAAAAATAAAGGGAACACAAAAATAAGACATCCTAGATCTGAATGAATTAAATATTCTCATTAAATACTTTGTTCATTACATAGTTGAATGTGCTGACATCAAAATCACACAAAAATTATCAATGGAAATTATATTTAGCAACCCATGGAGGTCTGGATTTGGAGTTACACTCAAAATTAAAATGGAAAAAAACACTACAGGCTGATCCAACTTTGATGTAGTGTTCTTAAAAACATGTCAAAACGAGGCTCAGTTGTGTGTGTGGCCTCCACGTGCCTGTATGACCTCCCTACAACGCCTGGGCATGCTCCTGATGAGGTGGCGGAGGGTCTCCTGAGAGATCTCCTCCCACACCTGGACTAAAGCATCCTCCAACTCCTGGATAGTCTGTGGTGCAACGTGGTGTTGGTGGATGGAGCGAGACATGATGTCCCAGATTTGCTCAATTGGATTCAGATCTGGGGAACAGGCAGGCCAGTCCATAGCATCAATGCCTTCGTCTTGCAGGAACTGCTGACATACTCCAGCCACATAAGGTCTAGCATTGTCTTGCATTCGAAGAAACCCAGGGCCAACTGCACCAGCATATGGTCTCACAAGGGGTCTGAGGATCTCATTTTGGTACCTAATGTCAGGCTACCTCTGGCGACCACATGGAGGGCTGTGTGGCCCCCTAAAGAAATGCCATCCCACACCATTACTGACCCACTGCCAAACCGGTCATGCTAGGGGATGTTGCAGGCAGCAGAACATTCTCCATGGCGTCTCCAGACCCTGTAACATCTGTCACATGTGCTCAGCGTGAACCTGCTTTCATCTGTGAAGAGCACAGGGTGCCAGTGGTGAATTTGCCAATTTTGGTTTTCTCTTGCAAATGCCAAATGTCCTGCACAGTGTTGGGCTGGAAGCACAACCCCCACCCGTGGACATTGGGCCCTCATATCCCCCTCATGGAGTCTTGTTTCCGACCATTTGAGCAGCCATATGCACATTTGTGGCCCGCTGGAGGTCATTTTGCAGGGCTCTGGCAGTGCTCCTCCTGTCCCTCCTTGCACAAAGGCAGAGGTAGCGGTCCTGATGCTGGGTTGTTGCCCTCCAAGGCCTCCTCCACATCTCCTGATGCACTGGCCTGTCTCCTGGTAGTGCCTCCATGCTCTGGACACTACGCTGACAGACACAGCAAACCTTCTTGCCACAGCTTGCATTGATGTGCCATCCTGGATGATCTGCACTACCTGAGCCACTTGTGTGGGTTGTAGACTCCGCCTCATTCTACCACTAGAGTGAAAGCACTGCTGGCATTCAAAAGTGACCGAACCATCAGCCAGAAAGCATAGGAACTGAGAAGTGGTCTGTGATCACCACCTGGAGAACCACTCCTTTATTGGGGATGGCTTGTGAACTGCTTCTGCTTTCCACCTGTTATCTATTCCATTTGCACAACAGCATGTGAAATTGATTGTCAATCAGTGTTGCTACCTAAGTGGACAGTTTGATTTCACAGAAGTGTGATTGACTTGGAGTTACATTGTGTTGTTTTAGCGTTCCCTTTATTTTTTTGAGCAGTGTATATATACAGATCTTCTTCAAAGCTGAGAATAGGCAGGCAGTCCTTGATTTATACCTATTTAAAAACTGTTAGTTATGACAGCATTGAAAAAGTAAGTTACAACCACATTTACAAACATTTCAGTGTCACATGATCAAAATTCAGCTAGTTGGCAACCAGCTTGTATTTACGACATTTGCAGCATCCTAGAGTTAGATGATTGCTGTCTCAACTCATGAAGCTTCCCTGACCCACTCATGAGTTGCCACGGGCAGGGGGCTGGGAAATCGCACCTCACAGCTGCACCAAGGAATTAATCCTCAGTCATAACACAATGCAGTCTGGTGGAGCAAATCAAGGCCCTCTCCAATGGATACCAGTAATGCCTGGAGGGAGTGACTTCTACAACCTGTGAAATTACCTTGTTGGGAAATGTGATGGGGGGAGAGGGAAACAGGATCAGAGGCAAGGCACAAAAAGGGTGAAGTCAGATTGGCTTCACCTAGGTAATGCTGACATGGTGCTCCTTATAAAAGACTGGATTTTTATTGCCAGATCGCTTGAGACTCTTAATTGCATTAGGGCACTGACTGGAACCCTGACATTAAGCTAACTCTCCCAAAACTAATTAAAAATTTCTGGGATTCCTGAGCCCTGGACTCTCCACCTGCTCTCCAATACCTGGGGTGTGTGGAGAGGAACACAAGATACCATGGTAGAAGGCAGGTTCTCCGAGGAAAGCCTGCTCCTGGCAACAGAGATAGAGGTAGTTCCTACTCCAAGTCAGGGAACTCTAGGAACCAGCAACCAAGTTGGAAGCCCAGTGCAGCCGTCGCTGACCATGGAAACTGAGACATATAGAATGCCCACCTCAACGACCAAAGTGGAAAGAGATGAATATTGGTGGAAAAAAGTCGCTAAAGCAGCCAAGATTGAGTTCCCCAACCCAAGCTACCATTTTAAGATGCAACCCTTAAGCAGGCTAGAGGGATTGAAGTGGAAGAGGGAGTGGGAAGAGATCAGAACCCCAAAGTTTGAAACCCGAAGTGAATCCCTGGAGCAATTGAGAAATTTGGTCAAGCCACCCTTCGTGATGAGGGGCCGTATTGCCAACCAAAGGAAAGGGGGGAAGAGATGAGGGTGCAGTCACTCCCTGAATAAAAGGGAAGCCTGATTCAACCCACCAAGCTCCAATTGCCCAGCCCTAAGCTCAGACTGGAATCAACCACGGAGGAGTTGTGAGTTGCCATTATTCCCTTAAAATAAAAGTAAATCCTTGAGGATAGATTTTCATTTATGTTGTGCATATTCCCATAGTGATAAGTTAGGTACATTTAAACCTATTTAATTGCTGTCTCAGCTACCTAACAATATAGCAGCAGAGTGATTTTGGACTAAAAATCTTTAAGGGAGTCTCTCTCATTACCTGGGAAATAAATGTACAGACATAAATACTAAACAGGATAATTATATTTAATTAAAACAAGGACATGCATCATTTGAGATTGCTAATCTACCAAATGATTTTCTAGCCATACAGAAGAAGAGGTGCTTGTGGGAAAATCACATTTATCTACCAGACAATATGCCAAATTAATTTTAAAAGAAGTAATTTTCTACAAAATGGGTGAATATGTATCATTTCATTTTTCTGGTTCACAGCAGTCAACAAAACTAAGTACTCTCCTCCCATGGACAGCTCATAGAAAAATATGAAATTCAAAAATTCAAAAAATATTCCTTCCATAAGTCATCATTTTTAGGAAAATAGCAGAAAGTAAATTAAGCTACTCTTTTCTTTCCCCCCTGAAGATAAAATTGAGATTGATTTAATGGAGCTTTCTGAACAATCTGGAATGGCTTGCTGCTAACCTTTGTTCCTTCATTCTTGTTAGCTGTATTTTTCCCCAGTCATTTCTGTTGGTCAATTAATAGTCCAAGTAATTCCAAGCTAAAAATCCTTACTATTTTTTCATATATCAATGTTTGTAATACAACATGTTACTGCTGAACAAAAGTGAACTAATTATGTATCAATAAAATGCTTTCAGAGCTAGTTCTACCCATTGCTTTAAAAACTGTGTGAAAATTGAAGCTAGTTTTATATTGCTGAAGAACACAGTAACCATTTATATTTTTTTCCTTTTATTAATACACAAAATATTAAAACTGAAAAAATACACTCAAATATTCAAACATAAAATACCTGAGCAGACTGAAGGCAAAAACACTCACCATTACATTCAAAAGCATTTGAGCAAAATAGAAATGCAGGTGACAATATTCACAGACTGCAGTAAATGGTCCCTTGAGTGGCACTTTTCATAAATTTCATGTATTCCATGAAAAAAACTAGTAAGATATTCAATACTATGATTTGTAATAGAACTTGATGTATAAAATATTGGAAAATTATGCACACCTACAACAGATTGCTTTAGATAATCATTTGGACATATAGAAGACTAAGTACTTTTTGAAGCAAAAAAAAGCTTTTATATCCATTCTGTGATTGCTGGCTTGATTGGAGCAAAATTGTTCTCAAAGAGCATATGCAGCTCCCTTTTCTGCAGGATGAAATACTTTTTTCAGTCTTAGGATGCCATCTTCTTCTGGGAGATCACATGTTGGCAGTTATTGATGGAGGAGCTGAAAGTCTCCACTAAGCATGTTTGGAACATTTAACTGCTCCCCCCCAAATTTCCAGAATTCCCATAACAGTAATTTATATTTGAATTGTATAATGTATAAACCACATTCAACACAGCTAAAGAAACCCCTACAAATCTAAATCTGAGGTAAAGAGCCTATTGCATCAACTTTTGATTTTGCAGATCTGTAATTGAAACTAAAATATAAGTATAAATTACACTGTTCAATATTGTTTCCTAATGTCAAATCCTATGTTTTACTTTCAAGTAATATCATGGTAACTTTTACTGTATAAAACAGAAAAAGCCAACAAAACTAGTCAAGTTTATTATGAAAATAAAGTTTTATGTTCTCATAAATGTAATCTTTTTCAGAGTTCTCAAGGAGCATGAAACAGATATTTATAATTCAGTGCAAAAACACTTGAGCAGAATTCTTTTGTAACAGAACAGTCCTGTCTTTCTTCTAAAATCTCTTTCTGAAATCTGCAGAATGTGCAATGTGACATTTGTAGAATGGAAGCTACAACTGAAATAAGTGATAGGCAGACATGGGAAGACAAGTCCACACTTCTTTCATCCTTGCATAATCCTATAATCAAGCCAGTGATTGTCTTAAGAAGTTAATAAGAAAAGTCAGATACAAAGAGAAACTAGTTATCAAAAAAGAATTATGTTAAGAACTCCAGATGAGGAATTTCTCTAGAAAGCCACATTTTAATTTTTACATTTGAAACAGAGAATTAAATTGAATAGTGTATATAGCACTCATCTACACCCATAAACACATATTTCAGAAATGAAAATATATTCAACTGTTGACAGAAATATGATATCCTTGAATCATTTAAGTGATGATTGACAGTAACTATCTTTCATTCAAATGTGTAATATTGCCTCAGGGAATGGAGTGGTTCCATTCAGAGAGCCACGCAGACTCAAAAATATGCACAGATATTGAATGCTGTGGCAGGATTCAATAAGAGTCCTTATTGAATAAGGTTCTTATTTCTCACCAATAAGAACATGGTGAGAAACTTAGCAAGGAACTGCATTTATGTACTGAAATTAGTAATCCATAAAAAGAGCACACTTATGAGACTGTAATTCTAGTATGTACCCACAACATCTGTATCTACAAGTAAGCATTTGACCATAGTAGCAAGGTTATTTAGAAACTGATCTTTATATTGTTAATTTGCACCAAAAATGAACTCTTCTAAGAAAAATGAAAAATATCTGTTTTTAAAAACTCAAAAATATATTTAATTCAGCTAATCATCAGTTTCACAAATTTTAATCATGGATATCTGTAAAAGACAACAAATCATATCCTAGCTTAAAAAATGACCCGACCCAAACCACTAAAAAATATAGAATAACTGACTTTGCATATCAATCTTCCCAGAAATGAAGAGAACCTCGTGTAACAGGAACACTAAGATATTGGCCATTCCATCAGTAGACTGTTTTATAACAGAAATGCCAATTATAATTGGTACATGGTTCTGGAAGCTGAAGAAGTCAGTGGAATTAAAAGATTCTGTTCAGAAAATTAACCTCCACTGGAACTGAATGAAGAGAACTACATGTCTTTCTTCTATGGCTCTTTTGGTATTATTCCCCAATAATAGTACCCAGCATAGCACTGTGCTTGTCAACATGTCTTCCAAGCTAACCAATTTCTTCCCCAACTTATTTGTGGTCTTTTATTAATAAGCTACAAGTAAGCTACTTTATTCTTTTAAAGTAAGCTACAAGAACCAGGACCAACCTATATTTCTAATGATGCCTCTGGGCCCTGAAAAATAAAGAGTATGTTTGTTTGTTTGTTTGTATGTGTGTGTAAAATCCAATGTTTGATTGCCTTCTCTTATGACTGGATCTGCCAACGATGGCAAACATTTCGTGGGAATGCCTGGAAACAGACTCTGAAAATTCCAAGTATGTCCACTGGCCACAATAGACTAAGGAACTCTGTCTTCAAGGAATTAGGAACATATAATTTGCAAGAGTCCCTGGGACTGAATTTTTTATGTATGTATTTATTTACTTATTCAATGTCTATGCTGCCCATCTCACTATTGAGCAACAATACAACTAAAATTTATTCTAAGAAAATTTACATTTTTGGTTTGTTGCTGTAAACATGTTCTGAAATTTATTTGCCTCCAACATTTGAAAATACTTTGGAAATACTATCTAATACTTTTATCTATCTGTTGTCTACATTTTAATTTTAATTTTTTTTTAGTAGAGGCAGGGCTTCAGCAGCAGGCAGGAATTCGCGATTGTGCACGGTTTCTGCCTGGGCTCGCTGCTGCAGTGCCCCAAGCCAGCTGGCTTCAGGGCTAAGCCACCCTGTAGAGGTGGTGAAGAGGGGAGAGACTCCAGCAGGGTCGAGGAAAGCTGCATCATTCCTCCTCAGCTGGCTAAACTCCCTTTCCCAAAGGCGGTAAGAGCGGCGGTCAGAAATGGCTGCCTAAAGAAGCACTCAGCTGGAAAAAAAAGTGCAGGAGGAAGTTAAGAAGTGAAAGTTTTGGCTGATCAGGATAAGAAGCAACAACTGAGATATCCTGGATTTTAAATTTGATAAAAGATACATTGCTCTCAAAGAAGATTCGGAAGCTGTGAATGAAAGTAGAAAGGGAAAGTTTTTTTTTCTTTCACTCTCCTTCCTTATGTTGACAGCGAAGAGAGAAGAATGAGAAATCGGAGAAACCCACTTTGGCATCAATAGGTAATTAAACTGGAAAATTAAATGTCAAGGGGACAATAAAGATTTCTGAACACTTAAAAAACTTGTGCTGTAAGTGGGAAGGGAGAGGAAAAGAATAAGAGCAAGATTTGGCAAGAGGAGGCTGCTTGGAATTTAAAAGAATCTTAAGTTAAATTGTAACAAGACTTCTAAAAGATATATCTTAACTGGAACTTTGTAACTAAACCCCAGGAGGAGAAAGTGAAAAAAGAAGAAATTGTTAAATGAAACAGTTCATGTCTATTTGGATTGTTTGGTGACTTTGGGACTTTTGGAAAATATATTTGAGTGATCAAAAACAATTGGGTGGTTGTTTAAAAAATTTTCTTTCTACAATGGCATCACTTATGAACTGAAAATGGAATTTAAAAAATATAAAGAAGAGGAACAAGAAGGGAAGGGCTCTCTTGGCTCTGTTTTTCACTTCTTAGAAATGGCGATTGGTACCTACGAGAAACTACAAGAAAAGACTGCGCAACAAGAAGACTGGGACAAAGAAGAAGCCATCTTTAATGAACAAATAACTTTATCTGGGGAAGAAAGGGGAAAGAGGGGAAAGAGAATGGAGAATTTAAGACCTAAAAAAAACAACCAAAAAAGGGAAAAATAAGGTGAAAAGTGGATATAATGTCAGAAAGCAACAGAAAAGGGGAACACAGAAGAGGGAAATGGAGGTGGAGAGGCAAGGGGGTAAAGAGGGCAGAATGAAGAAGCAAGGGAGGAAGGAAAGGAAGAGAAGCTACAAAGGTTTGGAACAAGATGTAAAGAAACAGGATTTATTTAGAGACAATGGGTAAAAATTTAACTGAAAAAGATTCTGCAAAGATACATAAGATTGTATTGTTATGCTTACTTTAGAAATAATGTTAGAAAATTGGAACAACATATGATTAAAAAGTGGGATAAAAATACTTAGTGTAATTTAGTGAAACTTTTTTGAATAAAATAAATGAAATGAAATAAATGAGAGAATTGAATTTAGGAAGGAATGGGAATACTTTAATTACACAATGTTTTAAAATATAAGCGAAATGGGGGAGAAGTAACTATGTAAAATTTATAATGGTTCCCATAGAAGTATGATTCCTATTTGAAAAGTAATGTGTGAAATGTTTAAGATTTAAATGAATATTAATTTTAATGATATAATTGAATTGGTATGGATTGTTGTTTTAATTATATATATTTATAATCTCTTCTTTTTTAAAATATTGTATGTAGCTTCAGAATGTACTAAGCAGAATCTAAATGAAAGTTATGTATTATATTAAGTGTTATAAATTTAGGGGAAAGATATAAAGGCGTCATACTCAGTGATTACAGGAAAAATTTTGCTTTGATGAGAAAAGATAATAGACAGCTGAAACAGGACAGACAAAGGATATAAGTATAATGATCTAAATTGAGATGAAATAAATAAAATAGAATTAAGAGAGTTAAAAGAGGAGAGAAGCTATATAGAAAATGTAGAATGGTAATAAGATATGGAACGGTATACAAAAATGAGCACGAACTTGAATTGGTGTCTGTACGAAGAGATGTAACCCAGGATCAGGCTGCTTTCAAAAAAGATGTTTTATGTTTTTTCATGTTTTATGTTTTGTTTGTGTATGTTTGTTGTTAAAAAAATCAATAAAACTTTTGGGAAAAAAAATAACTTTTTTTAGTAGATGGAAATCCTTACACATTTGTTTTAATCAATTGCTTATTTAATTTTTGATGAACCCTTTCTATATTTTGAAATTTTACTTGTTTACATGTAGGTATAATTAACTAGCTTGATACCCTTGCTTTGCTATGAAACTCTGGGGTTGGGCTTAGTTTTTGGGGAGAAAAATAGGGGGGGGGGAATTCTGCCTCTGCCTACCAGCATCCATCGTTATTCATCTGGCTAGCATTCTGTCAGTGTGTGAGAGTTGAGGGCTGTTTGGAAACTGAAACAGTGTTTGCTGTGTGAGCAAGGAGACAGCAAGGAGCCGGGGTGTGACTTAGCTCAACTATTCTGTACTAAAGCTGCTTGGTGCTGTGAAACTAAAACTGAAACTCCTCTCCTCAACTTGTGTTTTGCATTTGGAACAGATTATCTGTTCCAAGATTAAATGTTTAAATCTCTCAATCTCTCTCTCTCTCTCTCTTTTCTGAAGATGGAATCCTTTGCAACATGATTTTGTGCAAATTTTTGGAAAGGAAAAACATAGAAAATATTTAAAACACTGGCTGGACTTAGAAAAGTTTTTTTTTAATACCAAAGGGACAGGGGAGCAGAGGGAATTAAACATCTCTCCTCTTCCTAAACTTTAATTCTATTATATGTGATTTATCAGATTCTACCCTCCCTACCTTTTTACTATTTTTAAAAGTGTCATGCCAACCTTCTTAATGATAGCATATCAATAAAGTTTGACTTGATCCAGTGGCTTACAGAAAATAAACAATATGGGTAGTCCTTGATTTACAGCCTGTTGCTTAAGAAGGCAGGGCAGTCATATATATAATGACCTAACATCCTACCCCCTATGGTCATGTGATTGCACTTTGAGCATTCAGCAGCTGACACACAATTTATGATTTTTTGACAGAAAGTGGCATTTGTTTCCAGCAAAAAATGACCATTGTGGACAATGGCTTTGTTTAAGAACTGCGGCATTTGCTTAACAACCACTGCAAAAAGATACAGATAGTCTTCAACTTACAACAATTCACTTAGTGACTGTTTGAAGTTACAACAGCACTTAAAAAGTGACTCATGACCAGTTTTCACACTTACAACCATTGTAGCATCTCTATAATCACATGATCAAAATCTGAACAAGCTTGGCAATTGGTTCGTATTTATTATGGTTCCAGTGTCCCAGGATCACATGATCACCTTTTGCAACCTTCTCACAAGCAAACTCAGTGGGGAAGCCAGATTCCTTTAACAACTATTTTACTAACTTAACCACTGCAGTGATTCACTTAACAACCATGGCAAGAGAGGTCATAAAATGGGCAAAATTCGCTTAACCAATGTCTCACCTAATTACAAAAATTTTGGGCTCAATTGTGGTCATAAATTGAGGATTACTTGTACAAAACAGGGGATGGTCACATGGTGACATGGTTAATGACTAGCACAACTTATGACTTGTAATTCTGGGGTCATAAGATCATAAGTCAAGGACTAGATTTTGGAAACTGAGATCACAAATCTAGTTGCATCCCAGAGCTTCCACAAATACTCCTGTCACAATTTTGACTTCCCTCCATCCTTTGAAATATCATAATCTGCACTTTTAAAAAAATGTTATAAGCAACATATCATGCCCAGAAAGGAGAGCTATTATTAAAATTCAGGAAGCATATCTAGATGTTCAAGTTTAGTGGTTGGTATTGTGGAACAGGATTCATACTGATGGACTTTCAAATTGGATTCATTATGATAATATTATAACATATGCTCTTCTTCATGAGAAGATGGAAACCACTAAAACTGAATTAACTATAATGTTTTGCAAGTTGATTCACTAAAATGCAACTATTGAATAATCAAGCTACATTTTTTAAATGAATGAAAATATTTCAAGTATGTTTCTCACAATAAATATTTATCACACAGATTAGCATCAAGTTTAAAAAATCTATACAAATGAACTAAAATTGTATTCTTTGCCCATTCCAAAGCATGGGCAAGTTGTTCAATCATACTTCCTTGGCATAAATATCCAGAAATATATTAACAATTACAAATACTTCCAAAACAAACTTCATGTATCTCTAAAATAGTTAATGTTGTTCTAGCTGCATTATCTTATTTTCTAGAAAAAGGAAGCAAAAGATTAATATTGCAACTGAATAAGGATCTCTCAAGTTACAAAACTAAAAAAATTAACCTAAAATCTAGGCTACATAGGGACTAAAATATTTCATACTGTTCAGACTATATTGCAGTGGGCAGAAACATACTTTATTGCATGAACAGTACAGAGCCCATGCAGATGTTAAGAGCTATGTGTTGTGAAATGAATAATTTTATCAATCATATCATACAAGATGAGTCTGAGATCCAAGTGTGGAAACAGGTCATCCTTTACTACAAATTATTTCTTTGCTAGATTTTTTTTTGACAGATACTCATTTGTTTACAGGCACTAGAGATCAGAAATGATGATTGAAAGCTTAAGGATACATCTAGCATTTCTGAATAGAGGCGTTTATTGATCAATGTTTGAGGCATGTGTAGCCCACTGGCTAAGCAATATTAAAAAATTTAGCAGGTTCAAAAATCAAAGTTGCCCACTATATATGCTTAATGCATATTTCCAAGAGCTAAATAATTGGAACATGCCCTCCTTTCAACTGCAACCCTCCAGGCCCTTCTGAAATTTTTGACAGCCTGTTCAGTTTCTCATATTTTTAATACAGTAGTTACATGAGAAAGTTGCTATTCAGGAACCAGAATTTTAAAAAAGCCACTCCTTAATCACCTGCCCTAGGTATGGAAAATTTGAATCTGGTCCCTCCTTTTTTCTTATTAGTTTCTCCAACAGTTCTCATTATTGTTTAATCTTTCATGCCAATTGCACATGTAAGAATTCAAAATAAAAAGTTAACACCTGCAGAGTTTTATTCTTAAACTGTTCTTATCTCCCAATTGGTTTTCTGATCCAAAAGATATACAGAAGTCAATTTGAATCTTTAGGAAAAAGCATTTTCTCAAACTGAGGTGCAGTGGCTCAGTGCTTTTGTGAAACTGGTCTCTGCTCCAATAGTTTGAGCCCTAACACTGCATTGTGGGGTGAGCTCCCATCACTTGCCTCAGCTTCGGCCTGCCTAGCTGTTTGAAAACATGTTCTATACAAGTAGATATGTAAACAGATACTGCTTTGGTGTGGAGATGAGCTGGTACTTCACGCAGGTGATCAGATTCCTGCTTTTCTGAACCTTCCCAGTTGTGACACCCATTTGCAAGGTAGCACCAGTGGAAAGAGTGGGCCTTGGA
Organism: Laticauda colubrina; assembly: GCA_015471245.1. Lineage (NCBI taxonomy): Eukaryota > Metazoa > Chordata > Lepidosauria > Squamata > Elapidae > Laticauda > Laticauda colubrina. The sequence continues at coordinate 36,304,360 of BLBF01000011.1, forward strand.
TGAGGAAGAGCTGCTTATCTTTCTTTCTAGTGCAAACCTAGCTCACCTTCCTGTGGTGCACCTGAATGTGTACCACAACAGAGCTAGTAAATTGGCAGCCAAACTACTACTCTGTATTAGCATTGTATTCTCCTGGCTAATGTAACACTGCCATCTACTACTACTACGGATGATGATGATGATGTTTAATTCACTGTGAGAATTTAATTTAGCTGCTATTGTTGATTCCGGGTGTCAAACTCAATCTTATCATGTGATGTATCATGACATTTTTTGCCTTTGTGAAGCTGCAATGGCCATGGCCTGAGCATGATGCATTCAACCCATGGGCTGCCAGTTTGACCCCCCTGGCCTAGACTCTATTAAAAAGTAGTGATATTTTCATTTTAAAATTTCCTTAGACTACTTTCCTGAAATACCTACAGTCCTACACATAGTTGTATGTTTAACTGAAGAAAATCTCAAAGCACTCAAATGGGTTTTTTTTTAGTAGCCTGACTACAATTACAGGGCTTATTTTTTTTAATGGACACTGTAAATTAAAAGCAAAAAGAGAAGTGGATCCAAAATAGGAAAAAAGCAAAACATTTCAGATAAAAGTATAAGACTACTCTCAATATATAATCTAAAACTATAAATTATTAATATATGGGCAGGTACAAAAATATGTAAAAAGGATAATAAAAGTACTTCCTAAGTATGCACAATTCACATAGCATGTAAAATAGCATCCATTCACTAAGAATATGATTAGATATTTCTCAATTCAACTGTTTCTCATACACACGTATCAGACTACAATCAGCAGCTTTGATTTTCTAGTAATACATAAATCCATAATAGATTGTCCAGAGATGTCTTACAGATTCTAAAGGGTATTGGATAGCTCCTTAACTTCTAATGCTTTCAGTCTGAATAGACATAGATTATGAGCTGGTATGCAACAAGCTACCACCATGTTAATAAATATTAGCTACTATGACACACATATACCCACACCATATTCATTGCAAAATAGATAAAAAATTATACAATCAAACAGAGCCTTTACTAAAGCCCATTATATGATCTTTTAAAACATGAGGTTTTCATTGGCATCTGATTAGAATGATAACCTTCCCAGGAGATGCCAATGCATGAATTTGAAGAGAACTTTTGTGCTCTTAGCTTCTGCTTGAGAATGAATAATTTTGCAAGTACCATTTCCCTTGCTGTAGCACTGACAAGAGACAAAAGGTCACTGCCAAAATTCTATTTATCATAAAAATGCTTTCCAGTCAGTCTTCATTGAATGAGGTCTGAGAATAGATTGCATTACTTTGTGCTTTGCCAGCTGTTGGCAAAAAGCCCACTATAGCAGTAAAAAAGAAATTCATTGCAGATGTTTTAAGTCACTCAAGTAGGGCAGAGAGGACACAGATAGCTCAGTTTAGACACAGATAGCTCAGTTGAAAATTAGATATTGGAGGATTTTTTTGAAGAGACTTACCTAAGAATGTTTTAATAGCCTATTAAAAGGATGTCTGAATATCAACACTGTCTTGACCTTGAAGCATTCCATGTAAAGACAGTAACATGTAATACACATAGTACTATCTACTAAATTGTTAATATTACAGTACATGCCTATAAATATTTTTAATAAATTAGAAAAAAACAATGAAAAACAAAAGAGACAAATAACTAACCAAAGGCACTTAGGCAGGAATTATAGTGGATACAAGTAAGGAAAATATGTATTATACCTTTGTTTAGAGGAAGAATCTTTCCAGGAAGAGGAAATGAGCCATTATGTAAAAGATATACAATGATTGTCAAATTTTAAGTTCATGGTGATATGTAAAAGCAGCATAAATTTATCTCTGGATACGTTTTATTTAAAGAACCAAAATATTTGCTGCTTTTTAAATGGTTATATGTAATATCAACATAATTCTGCTCAAAGGCAGGTCCTTTTAAAACTTCTTTGTACACAGATAAGTACTGATTTCTTTGATGCCTACATTTTATCAGTCCAAATAATATTGAAACATTTTCCAATGAACTAGAAGTGCCTAGTTCTACACTAAGATGAGTTCTGATGGACCTGAATGATATTAGAAAAATGTTACTCTAATTAAATACTTCTAGGATGCATTTTTAAAATCTCTGTATATAGCTCTAGGGCAGTTTTCTGAATTGTATTGTTTGTCTGCCTTTAACCTGATCTTTCCAACATAGTTATTAGGAATATAAGAATGGCCTGATGATTTATCTAGAAAGGAATGTATTAGAGAAATGATCATTTACACAATGCACGGTTTCACTGCCCTTGAATAAAATGGCTTTTATGCAGAAAATACTCTATTAATATTCTATTTCTAGTGTGGCTGGATGTCTAATTCTTCAATTCTTTAATTCAAATAACTATGTAAAAGGTTTTGGATGTATGAAGTTGTTTTGCAATACATACTGATATCTTATTTACTCCAACAGTATTATTGCCAAAATAAATATGGGAGGGTGATTAAAAATTACTTTCTATATGCTTGTCCATAATGGCAGACTTTCCTCTGCATAGAAATAATCTGTAACTTCAGATTTTAATAGAAGAGATAGCATACAATCTACTTGTATGCTTACTAAATTATGTTATACTGAGTACACTTTTTCATACTGCTTTCAATTTTCTCATAAATTTGCAATCTTGGATATATCTTTGGATTTATCACCAACAATAGTGACACATTAGTATTATAGCTACTATAGACCCAAAGGAACTATATCAGTTGCCAATAATGGAGTGAGAACTTGTAATAATTTTTATCAGAAATTCAATTTTTTCTGGTTATCTGTTTAGAGTCACCTGTTGACTGAAGTAAGTACACAGAAGTATACCGGACATATAAACTTGTAATTTTAAAATAAATAAGTATAAGCCATTTGCTTCAATACCAAGAAACTGATGCAACCATGTTTTCCCTCAGTGTTAAGAACAAAGTGCTTACTGAGTAACAGATTTATGCATTTCCATTTCTGTTAAAAATTAGTAAGTAAAAATATTGTTTTCTTATCATGAAATATCCCTTTGGAAACCTAAAGCCTTTCCATTTTCTATCATTGATAGAAGATAATGCTTAGGTTTTCCTATATTATCTATACTTCCACATTTATTACTATTTTGGCCAGCTAAAGATTTTTATACAATGCTGCATAATGAATGTAAAAAAAGAGGAACTATTACAAAGTATGGCATTTGATATAAATAAACAGGTGCAAAAACTACAGCAGCAACAGCGAAAACAAGTGGAAAATATGCTGCAATCTTCAATAATTTACTGTAGGAAGAGAAAGAAAGAGAATAAAATAAAATAATTCAAGCAATAAGAGGTATGAGTACTTTTGTTAGTCTTAGTCTTTCCTAATCTCACATTGTATTTAATTTCAACTCCCACAATTCCCAAGCCAACATGGTTATGCTGATTGGAGATGCGGGTACAATTTATTGGTGGACAGGTAATAACTGGAAAGGCTGACAAAGCAAATAAACAACATATATTATTGAAGCAATACAATGGAGTAATATTCAAGATATAATTACTCTGCAGAAAAACATCCTAAAATATGCTAAGGTGGGAAATTGGAATTGTATCACCTCAGCTTATAGGAGAACCATCTACACATGGCTGACATTTAAAAGAAAAAAATGTATAAAGTCAACACAGATTTCCATTCCCTCCCTCACCAGTTTATAAGAGAGCATTTCAAACAATTTCTTTATCTTATGTAATAATCAACTATAAGAGTTGTCAGCTAGCAGAATTGCAGAATGATCTGAAATGACCTGAAATTTTCAGTTTATTTTTAGTATAGGAAACAGAAAAAAATAAGTTTGGAACAAAATGAAAATAAACAAATCTCATCTACATCCTCTTGCTGCAGAGAGCTTTTGTTGGATCTAAAGCAGTTCTGAAAGCTAAAAGATTCTTCTTTGCTTTGATCCAACTCCTATTTATGTACTATAAGAAGAAAAAAACAATTTGATACAAGAGCGTTCAATGCAGTAAAATTTAAAACAAAGATAATTAAAGTACCTTGATTTAAGTTTTGAAGTACTTGTATTCATGAGTATACCCAAAATGACTATCAGAACAACAGCAACAAATCTACATGGATCAGGATCAAGTCTGATATGATATCTAATATAAAAGGAAAACACAAAGGATAATGAAAAAATATGTATAATGGATTTTTCATTTCAAGATAGGTTCCTCGTATGCTAAACTTTAACACTTGTGGTTCTAAGTTTTCTTGTGGCCATTTTATCTTTTAATTTTTAAATATTTTTTCTCTAGTTCTTTGCCTGCTAATTTACTGTGGCTGCCTCTCACATTCTAAATCAACTGGACTGATTTCATCTACACATCCAAATACTTCATGAAGTCTTCTAATAGCACATATATTAGCTTATAGAGCCATCTCTTTTATTTTTTTAAAATAAAACCTGCAAATTTGGGGTGGTTACCTGATATTTTTTAGCCAATAAATTAAAGATGGACAACTAAGAAGCACAATCCATGTGATTAAGTTGATGACTGTGACATGCATTTTAAGGCTATCTATAATGCTGTCATTGGCCATGGTGGTGCGAGATGAGTTTCTTGCTTTTGAAGAGCAATCCTCTGATCTGCAGCTGTTCATCTCTTCATTTTTTGAATCATCTGATTTAGGTTCTGGGTTCTTCATAGGCTATAAAAATATATTTCACAGGTTTTTCAGCATTAGTTAATACAAGTTTAAAGAGTAAATTGAAATGTCCACAAAATAATTTAATAATAGCATGACATAATTCAGTCATATGAATTCATGAGATTATATATTATTGTTTTATTTCAAATCAGACTCCTTCCTGATGAAGGATTATTATTATTTTTAATTGCTATCCCCACCTTGGTTAGTTCTTGCAGCTTAGCACACATTCTATGGCAAATTTTTGCAGGAGATACTAAAAATAAATTTTAAAAAATAAATAAATAGCTCTTTGTGTGTGTTTTAAGGGACCACCTTGCCCTGAACAGAAATAGATCATTTCCTTTTCTCTAATCATTTCCCTTACATATTGCATCTTTTAGATCAGGGGTCTCCAAACCTGGCAACTTTAAGACTTGTCTTAAAGCTATTATGAAGCTATTTTCTGCCCCACTTCTTTCATGATATTTAGTTGCCTCAAATGCTTGGACTTCCTCTAATGGTGCTATCTTGACCCTGCACTGTTATGAGGAATTATTCAAGCACCAGAAACGCTAAAATAAAACATGTACTGTATTTTTCGATGTATAAGATGCACTCTTCCCCCCCCCCCAAAGTGGGTACAAATATTTGTGCAGCTTATACAGCAAATGTTACCAAAGCCCATCCACCCACCGGCCCCCACCCTTCAGCGTCTGCCTCTCAGCAATTTGCCTCCTTGCAGCACATAGCAAAAAGCCTGGTCTGTTTCAGCACAGCCTGATTAGCAAAAGCAGCTGATTGTCAGTTGGATCGGCCTCCTGATAACCAGCTGTTTCAGGCTGCCACCTATTGCTACCTCCACGTGCCCCATTTTAGGCCTTCACATTTTTGCCCTCTGTATGCCCTGTTTTCGGCCTCCACATGCTCCATTTTCTACCCACTCCAATCCCCACTGCCTGAAATGAGCCAAAAATGGGGCACGTGGAGGCCAAAAACAGGGCATGTGGAGACTGAAAACGGGATTCGGAGTCCAAAAATGGGGCGCACGGAGGTGCCAATAGGCTATGGCAATCCCTGCAGCCTGAAACAGCTGATCCTCGGGAGGCCAATCCAATTGACAATCAGCTGCTTGTGCTAATCAGGCTGTGCTGAAGCTGACCAGGCTGTTTGCTGCAAGGAGGCAAATTGCTGGGAGGCAGAGGCAGATTCCCCCACCCTTGTTTTCCTCCCCAAAAGCTAGGTGTGTCTTATACTTCTGAGTATCTTATTATACTCTGAAAAATACGTTAATCTATTTCTTCTTTTAAAAAAAGCTAGGAGATTGGAGACACAAGTTTAGGGTGGCACATTAAAATTGGTTTAATAGAGAGATTTTTTTTTCACCCTCTCACCATGGGGGGGGGGGGGGATAGTAAGTCCCCATGAAACAATGTTGAGTAATGATATTCTGCAAGCAGTAGGCAAGAACAGGAACTTTGTAAATGTTAAGACATGAATGTTCTTAAGCCAACCACAAAAAGCATACAAAAGGACTTACCGCATTACAAACACTTAGTTCAGATCTTAAAATTGAATGGAAATTAACAACCTGTAACAACAAGGATATAATTTAGTTCTGCCACAACATTATATGCTTATGATCATAGCTTCCTAAAGTTAATTGTTGTACTTTACTATTCTGTGTTTCTTTGTTCTATGGTTTACTCTTTAAATATTTCTAAAGCATTATGTGATATCTTTGTGGCTTCCTTATATTGCTTGAGCACTTTACATTCTTACCATATTACTGAATTCATATATAATTCCTGCATACCTCGAACTTCTTTGGAATTTTACTGCTATATTATTTACAATCCATTTTTTTAAACATTTCAGTCTGCTTTCTTCCTGGGATAGAAAGATTAATGAGCAGGGAGCATAAGCCTATTTCATGGGCAAAGGGATAAATTGTATAACCTGGTTAAGAATTATCCAACAGCTCTCCATCCTTCTGATTTTTCCCTAGAGGCACTTCTGTGTTGATTACCAGTAACATCAGCAGTAAATTTTTACACATAGGTTGTACGTAGACACTATTTGGGTGGGCTGGATGATCTAAAGCTCAAGCTAGCAAAAGCCAATGATCTTCTTCCCTGCTTAGTATAAACTAGTGGGAAATTAATTAACCAACATGTAGCCTAAAAATGACAATACTATGTTTGTATAATATCACATAACTTTTATTGTTTAAATACCTTGAATATATAATGAAAATAAATCATCATTATTGCCAGTGCTCCACAGGTAGTCCAGCTAAGAAAAAACACTGAAACCGCAACACAAAACCTTAATCGGGTAATCAGACTGTTGTGAGATGGAAGTCCAGAGGGTCTAACAAATAAAAAATAAACACATTTATGACATAAAATATTATATTACAAAGCAAAATGGCAGAGTTCCAACTTCATACCAAACTGTGGTTTAATGTGAATGTCAGAGTTGATAGTAAGTACTGTTGTGACTCAAGCTGCAGACTAACTTTTTAGAGTTCTAAAATTCAAATGTTGGTTGACAGCTATTTGACAGCTTTCTATTATATTACTTTAAAATAAAAGTGAGATTCAGTAGACTCATTCTAAATTGTTTGCTTTTTAATCACAACCTTGGTTTTATCAAATCAGAAATACCAAGTTTCTTAATCATAGTTTGCCATGACACCTAAATACATAGGGATACAGATATAATGTGTTTTTTCCTACAATTAGCTCTTTCATAATTCTGTCGCACAGTTTATCACTATATGGGTGGATTTTCAACATTTTGGCTTATTTTTTTTGAGAGCAGGCATTAGAATTTCATTTTTTAATCTGAGCCAGTGTTTTTATAGAAAAAATGATAATAAAGTTTACCTTGTCTTATCTCATCTCATCTCATCCCATCCCATCCCATCCCATCCCATCCCATCTTATCCTTTTTCCACACACCCAAAAAAGATAAAAATGAACAGCTGGTTGTTCTACTTAGTGTAAAATTACTGTTTAAAAATACTCTTTAATTAAATTACAAATATAGAAAGGCAGGTTGAACTTCAATACTCCTAACAAATTGGTAGCAGCTTTGATAACCTACCTATGCTGATAGGAGTGAAATCTAAAACATCTGGAGGCTGCTATATTTCCTATCCTTGGTCTATGGTGTAAGGGTAGGAGGATTTTATCAATTAATTGGTAGAATATTTTACTCATAATATATATTGTTATAGTTCTTCCAAATGAGTTTAAAATTTAACATGTCTGTTTATGAATACGTTCTGTGCATAACATATCCTGCCTTGCTCAAAAGACTGTTTCTGAATTCAGAAGTACTTTTCAGGAAGATCAATTACATTCTTCATCAATAACTTTCTTGATAACAATAACAAGAAGGTTTTAAAAGTCGCAACTTTTCAATTTCATAAAATTCCCAACAAAGATACATAGCATCTTTGAACTATGAGTAGTAAAACACAGCTAGATTATGGGGAGGGATCCTTCTTGTTTCTCAATGAAGCAAGAAATGAAGACAGGCATTTTCTTTGAGTTGAGGTGTTTTTGTTTTTTTCCAAACAAATTTTATTGATTTTACAATTAAAAAAAAAAAGACACAGCAACATAATAACACGTACATAATTGAAGGGTAGGGGGAAAAAAAGGGAAAAAAGGGGATGGGAAAAGAGGACCGGGGGAAAAAAAAAAAGAAAATACAGAAAAGAGAATTAAAATAAAATAGAAAAGAGAATTAAAAATATTCTTACTTTCGACAATTTGAGAGATCTTTTCTTCCTTTGGTTTTACTATCTCTAAACACTTTATCTTTATAACAATTTATACATCACTCATATACATTTATCTTATTCTTTCTATCCTATATTATAAAATTCATCTTTGTTCTAACCACTTATACCAATAATTCCAGCTATTATAACATATTGAAGTTTCTTTGTTTTTTAGAGCTAATGTTAATCTGTCCATTTCTGCGCAGTTTGAAATTTTTTGGATAATCATCTCCTTTGTAGGAATCTGTGGGTGCTTCCAACACTGAGCAAAAGCCAACCTAGCTGCTGTTAATATATGTATTGTAATATATTTTGTCTTTTTTGATATTTGTTTGTCAAAAATCCCTAGTAGAAAAGACTCTGGTTTATATTTGATCTGTTCTTTAGTAATATCTTCTAGCCAATTTCTTATTATCTTCCAATATTTTTGGGCTTCTATGCATAACCACCACATGTGGAAAAAAGCTCCCTCTTTCTTTTTACATTTCCAACATTTTGGCCTCATTTTGGGGCACATTTTTGCCAATCTCGAAGGAGGAAGGTGCCATCTTCCATCGTTGAGGCGTTTAACGGGACAAAATTTGTATGTCTGAAGTCTCTTCTCACATGCCAAAACTGGGAAAATATTAAGATTCAGAATTAACTACTTATCCTTTCTGCTTTTTGCCCTCATCCAGTTAACTAACAACTCTAGATAATTCAAAAGTTTGCACATAATTTGGTGATCTTTTCATTGGCCTAGCAAAAAATTACTATGTAATATGAATTTTAGACTGCTAAATCATTTAGAAAAGAAAACCAGTTAATTTTCTTTTTGTATCTCCAATGTAAAGAGTAAGACCTAAACAGAGAGAGGGAGAGATTTTTCTGCCTAACTATCTCATTGTTTGATTAAAAGATAAAGATATTTTCAAGTTCTATTCTTGGTGATCTCTTAGACACATCCAAATAGTTTAGTTGGCAGCAATACTTTCTTCCGTGTTGTGTGTGTGTGTGTATGTGTGTGTGTGTGTGTGTGTGTGACTTCAAAGTGTTCTTAACTTTCCATTCTCAGAAAAGAGAAAGTCACTTAGTGTAATTTAGAGAAAATATGACCCATTTCCAATCTATCAAATTGCTGGACTCGTTTTCTCTTTTATGCAAGAGTTGCCTGTAGAACGCAGAAGTGTAGTAAATAATTGATTCTTGTTGCCTTTTAAGTGATATAATGCTTTGTATGTAATACTAGTATCTGTAGGTTCAAAGAGTGTTGTTTATGCAACACATTAGGCTTAGGGACTACATCAGAAATCTTTGCATTGTGCTTGTCATTTTACAGGTACTTCAATTAAAAAAAAATGTCAATTCAGAAAATATTCTTGCATTATTGTATATAGTAGAGAGAGTATACTTCTCAACAAGATTGACAAATGTTGTTTCCAGAAATGCCACTAAACATTTTGCATTTATTTATTGGTTTTTACCTTGTCAAAACTAAGTGCAATGAAGATAAGAGCCTTATAAACGAATCAAGAAGTACGCCACCCCAATAGGCTATGCCAGTCCCAAACATAAAGAGAATCAGGGATACAAAAGGAAACCACAAGTCCTGGTTGTTGACTGTGACACGATCGAACTCTGAATTCCTGAGTGCTTTGAACCAGTTAAGTCTAAAAAAATAGATAGCATGATAGTTATTTGGTTTGATTACCCGCATTTACCAAAATTAGTAATTAATCTTAGCTGCAAAATCAATGTTAGAAACAGTTACAAAAATGCAAGTGTGAGAAAAATTCTGTAACTATAAGATAAAAATACATTAAAAATATTAAAAAGAAACATACCCCAACAAGAACTTAATCATATATGCTATGGGTTCTACTTTATAAGGTTTAGCTGCTTTAGTAAGTGCAGGAACAAAGTCTGAACACTGACCTGGAACAAAAGAAAAAATACCTGAAACCACGTATTCACAAGTGTAAATGATAAAGTTAATATTTATCTTTTTAGAATACATTTGAAAATGCTTAAAAGTTATACTATTGAAATCAATTACTTTTCAGACTATGTTTTTACTTGAGCACAAACAGAAAAAAATTAAAACCCAGGTATTTAAATATCTATATTAAAATTAGAATAATGTTTATTTTGATGCATAGATTTTCATGCCAAGTATACAAGTCTTATTAAAAAGCCCAGTACAATGCAATTATTTAGAAATATGCTTTTCAAAAACTTTATTCCTTCAAGTTATGATAATTCATTCAGTGATCATTTGAAATTACAGAGGTACTGAACAAATGGTACTTAAGTGCGGTCCCTAAAGTTATGATCACATGATCATAGGGATGGTTTAACTCTTCTTACTTGCCGATCTCTCCCCCATCTCTGCCCTTTCAGCCCTCTGCACTCCAGGGCCCCTGTTTTCCTGTGCTCTTCCCCTGCCCCCCAATGATCTAAAGGCAGTTGGGAGGGCATTGCAGGAGAAGTAGTTCCTTACTTTGGAAGAACTGGGGCTCAAGGATGGGAGGGATCGAGACAGGAACCGCTTGGCTCAGGATGGGTCCTTGGCTAATGGCCGGTGGGATTCAACAACAACAAAGGGAGAGCGAGATTGCTGTCATTAAGAGAGGCAGTCAAGTGAATTGAGCTTTATGACTGCATTGCTTAGTGATAGAAATTCTGGTCTCAATTGTCATTGTAACTTGAGGACTACCTGTGTTGTAAAAACCTAATTTTAAAATAAGATAAGGTATGAAATATTCACTAATTATTGGTAAGATAAACATTTTATCTCTTTACATTCTAAAAGAGATGTGTTTCATTATAAATAGTTGCAAACAAATGTCAGCCTTATTTTAAAAGCAATGACATAGAGCATAAGGAACATAAAATTAAATGCAATGTGAACTAGTTTTTTAGCGATAAACAAACCTTGCTTAAAAATCTTTTCATGTAATGTTACCTGTTGACACTAGGGACCTTAACTGTCTTCTGTAGGCAAGAAGAATATTAGAAATAATGTACATAGGAAGAGTGCCACCATGGAATCTTATCACCTATAAAACAAAGAATTTTTTTTTTAAAAAACAAGAACATGGAACATGGAAAATTCATTCCACCTGTATTTCTTACAATTTTGTATAGATATAACAAAGTGTCTTGTTTGAGACCATCCTGAATATTCATGGAAAGAGCAAGACTTGCATCAAAAATTTCCAAGCCTAATCAATTCACTCTCAAAAATCTGTTAAGGGAAAAAGATTAGGAAGTGAATCTATTTTCTCACTGATTTGTAGGAAGATCATATGTTCCAATGTAAATATTAAAGAATAGCAAGATAGTGTGAGTTGTGGAAAACCACATGTGTATGAGTCAAGCCCAAGCCCCGAAACGGCAGATTGAAATCCTATTGAGTCCAATCCTTTATTTGCTTACACCTAAAGGATAGAATTTTGCCAAGCTAAAGCTATAATCCTCTAGCCTCTTAGATATATCCCGAGAGATTCTAGCGCAGGACTGCAGTTTCTTTATTTGAGCTTCTCTCTGGAATATACCACCTCCTTCCTGGGAAAGCTCTGTGCTGCCTCCTTTCCACTGCTTCTTCAGATGGGTATTCCATCACAATATGTATGAGATCAGTTCAGCATAAACATTAATATCAAAGTGTGGTTAGCAATTTACAAAAAAACTTGGAAATATTCAGATTACTTTGGGACTCATTAGACCCATGTGTCCTGCTGAGTGATCAGAATCTAACATTCATTTATTTAAAAAAAAACATGGACTGTGATATGTGTACCTAAAGAATCTAGAATGGTATCACTTGTGTGGAAAATGTTTAAATTAAGGAAAGATGGATTTAAACAAAACTAATTTAGAAATTTTAAGACACTAACAGACGATATCAACTGCCATTTTGTTGCTGTTGCATCCTGCTCTGAAACAGCTAATTGTACAAAACTGGCTTTAAATAATTCACAGTAAATTTCACTGTAGCAGTGACAATACTAATTTACAAGCTTACTGAAACTTTCTGAAATATGATTGGCTTTTTCAGTTTATGCTTTTTACTTAAAAGAAGCAACATTGCTTTACTTAGTGTCTAAATTTCTACTTCAATAGTTGCATTAAGCATAGTTCAATGATTTTTGAATATGCAAAAATTTTCTCCTACGAGAGAAGGTGCAGCAGATGTTCATATATCTGGTGCCAAAGGTGCACATGCTCAGAAAAATTCACCATTTTAAATTATCTTCCTAGTGCACTTCCCTCCCACAGTATTTTTACAGTAATTACACAACTACTTTAAATCCTGCCTTAAAGCAGGCAGACAAACATTATTTAGTTTAATAAAAAATAATGGATTCTATGAAGTCATAATTGCTTATTTGTAATATAACGAGGCTTGTGTTCCATCCTATTGATATATTTTGTTGGAAAAAGTTAGTATGTGCGTACTCAAAAGCAGCCGGAGGCATCAGTTATTCATACTATTTCCTCAATCAATCAGTTTATTATGATTGATCTGGTTTAAGGCCAGATACAATAAAATACCTTAATAGAAAACAATAATAGGACCTAAATAATTATGAAGAGATATACTAAATAAAATAGAATATTGGGAGCAGCATGAGAGCTAAGAGTTTCTATTGCACTGCAAGGACATAACCAAAGTTGCACAAGAGTACCCTTAAACATCCCAAAAGGACTGCTGAAGGCAATGCATGCAGCCTGGGTAAAATGAGGGCCTTATCAAATTTCAGAATTGTAATGAATAATAAATAGGCTGGAGTGAACCTTTTTGGTATATTGGGGTGTGACAACTTGCTGAAATTTGTTTGGAGGTCCATATCCCAAGTTCATTGTTTGGACGTAATTTTAATTAAAAAATCTATTGAGCAAAAACCTTCCATAGAGCAGTCTAGTAAATGAATTTTATTTAGGGCTTTATAAAGCTATGATTAACCTTTTAAAGCAACAATTTAGCCTTAAATAACACACACTACTCTAACAGTAACTGATCAAATGAATTATTTCTGTTAATCTACTTAAACATAATTGTGTATAATATATTAAATAAAGTCTTACCTGACCAAGGACCTGCAGAAAAGAGGTCTTGACAGTTACCTAATTTAACAGATACATCAAAGAGTTATTATTTAAAAACAAATATTTGAGATAAAAAATTAAAAAAAATTACTGGGAAGATAAATACAGTAAGTGCCCATAGTACCAAAATACCTTCTAGTTTAGATTGTGCATCAACCCCAGTTTCTCCTTGTCCACAGTGATCCACATATTAAGGGATCTCCATATAAAGTTACTAAAAAGTTTTAGAAAAATAAATGTTACTTCTGAAGGTTGAATTTCAAAGCCTCTCTCTCCTATATAATTACCTGAAGCTTCCAGTCTTTTGCCAAGTGCAGTACTTCTGTTAATACTAATCAGATACTCTTTGAGTCTTTTTTATCTTCCATATCAGATCTTCCAAAGATCGAGTGTCTCAATTCAAGCATCCCAGAGATGCTTTTCACCATTAGGTTGAAACAAGTTCATCTATTTCACCATTAGGTTGAAACTATCCCTACCCTGACCCCTATAAAACATCACCGCCATTAATGCTTTTCCTAGTCCAGAAGTCAACCAGCACATTATCTTAGTTTCATGGCTTCAGCTGTGCCATTATACAGTGATAGATATACTTCATTCTTGCTGCTTTTATCATTTCATCACACACAGAGAAGTACAGCTATCTTTTAAGAAATAAAATATAAATAATCCTCCAGTCATGAAGACATGGGGATCGGGATTGCCATGTGGTTGTAAAGTGAGATGTCATGTAATTGTATCATTTAGCAATGACAATCCCAGCAACCCAGTTGCCATCATATCCCCAAGACATGCAGATTGTTAAAACAGGAAAGGAGCATGTATGTATACAGGAGTGTGGAGGAAACTGATGCAGTTCATGCACAAATTAGGGGAGGCTGGCGCTGTGGCACGGTGCAGGCAGAAGGGTTGATGGGCTGCTGTGAGTGCTGGAAAACTGGAAGAGGGTAATGCAGTATGAGTGCAGAAAGCCTAGGGGACTGACCAGTGCAATTTGCAATTTTCCCTGCCAGCTTCCTCATTGACTTTGCTGGTGAGAAGCATGCAGGGGAGGTCACAAACAGCAATCATATGACTACAGGATGTCATAAGTGTTTGACTGCAGCAATGGTCAAAACATCGAGGACCACTCATTCAATACCCTAGCAATTTTGAATGGTCACTGAACCATATACATTTAAAATGAGCTTCTAAATCACAAATATAGTACATTGAAGATGACAACAAAGATCATTTAGCTTTAGTTTTTCAAAAGATCTTCATTATCTTTAGATACAATCCATAGAAGTACTTTGTGACTAAGGTATTATACAAATTTATAAAATAAACAAACAGTATAGGCTACTTTCTCAAGAAAAACAGAAGGAATTGAACATTTTTACAGTTTTTACTTACTTCATATTGACAATCTGAAGATGAATACATTTTCAACAAAGGAACTGTAGAATCATTTTCAGGCTGTGCAATGTGCAATTTTGCAGAAATCTCAGTCAAATGATCCCTAAAATAGTTAATTTTAAAAACTATTAATCTGCAAAGCAAGGTGTCACATCTAAACAGAAATCAAACTTAAGATGGACATAAATGCTACAATCATGAGGGAACAACAACATGAACACTTAATAACACTTAATAAGTGTTAATAACATCAACACTTAAATTAAAAAAGCATACACTAAATATTTTTGTGCAATTCCATCTTTATCTATTATATATTAATCAAATGTATATACTACTGCAATCACAAAAAATTCTTGGCAGCTCACAAGAAATAAGCAAAAAAGACAATAATACATTTTATGACAAAAACCTCTAGAATGGTCCAGTTTCATATCTTGATAAGCAGCCCATTAGTTTCATTCAATTTCAAAAGAAACTTTAAAAGTTGATACAATCTAATTAAAAACTCTAATGAACCCTGCTTAATGTTAGTCAGAAATAAAAATAATCAGACTAGGATTGAAAAGAGCAAATGGAATAATACATTTTATGACAAAAACCTCTAGAATGGTCCAGTTTCATATCTTGATAAGCAGCCCATTAGTTTCATTCAATTTCAAAAGAAACTTTAAAAGTTGATACAATCTAATTAAAAAACTCTAATGAACCCTGCTTAATGTTAGTCAGAAATAAAAATAATCAGACTAGGAAAAATAAGAGTTAGGCTATAATACAAATTCTGATAAAAACTGATAAAACAAGGACATACAGTGCCTTTGTTATTTTGTAATATATTATAACTGCTTTAGTTTGGAACAATACAAACAAAAAAAAAGGAAAAAAGGTGCAAGAAAGCAAAAATAAATAAACCCTCCCCCTTAAGAAAGCAACTTCCCATCTGCACCATGACAAGTATAAACAATTTTATGATCTCTTCACCTCTTCCTAACAAACAGGTTAACTAGGAAGAGGTGACAAATAGCTCTTCATCCCATAACCCATCTCTAAATAGGCAAATCAAATAAGTAATCCAATCTAATTCAATTCAAAAAGAACTTTAAAATAAATAAATGAACTCCCTCAGAAAATCCAAAGAAATACAATTTCTTTAGTAAATATCTCTTCTACCTATCACTGAAATAATCATCCAGTCTCAAAAGGGATAAGTTTATGGGCAATATTTAAGCTGTAAGCAACAGCTAAAAAAATCATCAAATTTTACTTTCAGTCTTAACAAAGGACTATATTTGAGACACAATGTAAAACATACAACATACATATGAACATACTGTATAAGAGCTGGAAGGGCTCATTGGTAGAAAATTTTTTCCCTCGCTCCCAATCAGAATGTTCCAGTTGCCAAAATTAATATTTGAAGATTCTGAATGATATAAGTACTTCTCTTACTGGAAATCTGTGAAATAAGTCTAAGATATTGAAAAGCCTTGATTTGCTCAATTACATAGCCATTTAATTGCCACTTAGGACATTTAGCAAATATTTGGATTTTCATTTTTTATTTTTTTCAAAATTTATTACTAATTTTTTGTCCTTGCAATAAAAGACAAAGGTTCTCAAAGCACACTTTAATCCAGTTAAGGCAAGGGTGTCAAACTCATTTCATTGAGGGTCACATCAGGGCTGTGGTTGACCTCGGGAGGCCGGGGTAGGAGTGGCTGACTGGGTGAGTGTGGCCAAAAGGATGCAAGTGAACCAGCTTGACTCCACTCCCCCAACTACTGGCATGTTTCCTCTTCAAAAGCTTTGCTGGCCTGATCTTTCCTCTTCGCACCGTGTAGACTGGGCCAAAGCTATGCTGGGCTGATCTTTCCTTGTCCACCAGGTAGATCGGACTGAAGCTATGCTGGGCTGATCTTTCCTCTTCGCACTGGGTAGACCAGGATGGCCTGGATTAGATCACATCACAGCCTGGATTCATCCACAGGCCTTGAGTTTGACACCCTGAGTTAAGGTCTCGGATAGGAAAACTACTTCATCAGTACACAAAAGCTGTGGTAAGTCTATAAGCTAGCTTTGGGGGAAGAAAATTGGGACTGTTTTTATGGTAAATCAAATAAATTATTCAAATAGTATTCAGCTTAATGACTATTCAAGATTACAAGAGGACTGGAACGAATGCTTTATGGCCCATAAAGCACTTCTAACCATCATAAAATATTGTGCCACACACACCCTGGCACCTAGGGTTCACATGAATGCATTTCAGGTGCATCACAATCAGCTCACCTTGACAACTGGCTGCATTGTCACTTGGCCACAATTTGCAATGTTTTTTGCTTGTTTCAGTGTTTTGGTCTGTTCCAGTTTGGCATTCTTGAATGGGGTCCATTCATGACCATGATTAACAACCATGGATTTGCTTAACGACTATGGTGATTTTGCTTAACAAGTGCCACAACAGTGTCTTAAAATTGGGTCTGGTCACCTAGGTGCCTCAACTTACTACCATAATGACTTATAACCAGAAATCCGGTCCCAATTTATATCAGAAGCCAAAGTTACTTGTATACAAGTTAAAAGACAATATCACCAGTATGTAGCCCTGCCTGACTCCCCTTACTTACTTGTTTAGTAATTTTTAACTTACAATTTTCATGAAGCTTATCTATCACAAGTAAAAGATATCTATTTTGTAAAATAAGCAGAAAATACTTTATAGCCTATTATATGTCAACAATGTAAATAAAGAATGAGAAATCCTTACTCTGACATTGTTAAGAAATCTTCATGTGACCATGGTATATGAAGTTGATATACACTGGGTTTTCTTTCTTAAGGGACAAATGAAAGCACAAAATGAATCATTTTTAAGTACTTCAAGTTCAACAAACCATAAGGATTTGGGTAATAGCCAGTCAGTTCCTACCAAAAGACCAGTTTTGAACAGTAGCAATTTACTTTTAAAAATCTCCTTTTGGAGTTGCGGAAGTTTACTAACATCCCCAATCCCAAAAGCAGAGTGTAGAGGCCGCATTACAGGTAATCCTTGTAATCCTGAAGTTATGGTGGATCCCCAAAAAGTTTCTTACAACCTGATCCCCAAATTACAGACATTGCAGTATCCCCACAGTCAGTTGCTATTACAACAGACTGCACCAATGTTGCAGAGCCCCTCCCCATGGCCTATCTGGCTCACGACAAGCACTGACCTTTTAAAGAGTCCTGGAACTCTGGTGCTTGAGTTGGGGAAGAAGGACAGGCCACTCCATTACTGGGTTGCGTGATGTGATCTTGGAAGCAGCCACCATTTTCCAGCAATGCAGTGGCCTGTCCTCCTTCCCTAACTCAAGCACCAGAGACTTTCAAAAGATAAGTGCGGGATGAGAGACATGGGAAAAGGAGGAGGGTGTTAGGCCCAGTGGAGTGAGAAGCAGGCCCAAGGTATGCAAGGATTTTGAGGAGTGGGAAGTGGAGCACAGGGAGCTTCAGGAGTGGGGGAGGCCTTGGGAGACCCTGGGCAGGGCCTGTGCTAGATTTCCCAGGGCCTCTGAGTCACTCCATGCTTCACTTAACAAGCTGCATTTTTGGGAAGAGCAGGGATGTAAGTGAGGTGATCACATGGGCACTTAACAGTTGTTACAACTTCTGATTGTAATGGGCAATATATTGCTGGATCTTGAGAATGAGTGTATGCATCGTTGACTCAGTTATATCACAAGTTGCCAATTTATTCTAATTTTAATTCAACATATTAATAAATCTATTTTTATATAAAAATATAAGGATTTCCTCCTTATCTGTGAGTTGTCTGAACTCTGATGTCAACTGTAGCGGTTTAAAGATAAGCCCTTTTCTATGATAGGTAGGCAAAAGAGTTAAAACTTTCTCAGTGGTTTCCCTGCTGACTGACTGGTTTATGGCTCCTAAGTACATATTTTCAGATTAAATCTATACTAGGAGAAAAATCCTGACAGTTATAACAATTAATCAGTGGAACAATTTGCCTTCAGAAGTTGCAGGTTCTCCAACACCGGAAGTTTTTAACAAGAGACTGGACAACCATTTGCCTGAAATGTTACATAGTTTCTTGCTTGAGTAGGAGGATCAGACTAGAAGACCTCCAAGTTCCCTTCCAACTTTGTTATTTTGTTATTCTGTTACTGGTTTCAGTAATTTCTCACTTTGTTTTGTTTTGATACAACAAGTCTGATTTAAGAAATAACAATGCAACAAAATGTGCAAGTAACAAACAAGAAGCATTTTAATATATGAAATCATATTCAGGAAATAAATTTACCTTTGAAAATCTGGCATTTACTTTCTATAAAGATGTTAAAAGCCTGATATATCTAAAGAAAGATAACATACTATATTAGTATTGCTTCCCAAAGCTAATCCATATCAGATTCTACCAAACAAATAATGTATACGCTTCAAAAATTAATACCTGACCAAAATGTTGGAGCTGAACAATGTGAATAAGGCCAGTTGAATTTAGTATGATTTTGCTTGAAGAAAATCCTGCAGAAATTATTGCTTTGTTAGTTAGAATTAACAAAAGATAAAAATTAAAATGGGTTTTAGAAGACATTTTGAATGTCAGCTGAATAGAGAGACACACATTCCTTGTTAATAAAACATAAAAAATAAGATGGAAAAAGTTAAACCATTTTATAAAAATGTTTTGTTAAAAGACAAGAACCCAATTTTATTTATATCTATCTAAAAACAAGCCTGAGTTCAGAGAGAGCAATTTTCAGAGAAGTTTATATAGGATTGTAGATTTAAAATCACAATTGGAGAAGGAAGAAGCAAAATTAATCCATATGTCAAATGCAATAAACTGAACCTACCAAAAGTAAAAAGATGAGTTACAGGGAGTTGCACCGTTCTTGAAACTTCATTAAAGAACTCACAGTCCAGAGTAAACTGCAGGACAAATATATAAAATATTTATTTAAATCACTCTAGATTACCTAGTAGCCCATATTTTTCAATCTTAGGTACTGAAAATAAATGGAAGTAATCAACTTAGCATCAAGAGACATGGTTTCAAGACCTGGACATTATTTTATTTAATTGTGCAACATATTGTCACTGATAATCTTATTATTAAGTATAAATAGTCCTCAAGTTGTGATAGCAATCGGAACCAAGATTCTCATCACTAAAGAAAGTGGTTATAAAACATGAGATCATGTGAGCACATTACTTAGTGGTGGCAATCCACACAGTCTTGGTTGTTTTAACCTAAGATAGGGCTGTCAAATTCCCGACCTGCAGGCCAGATGCTAGACATGCTGGCCATACCCACAGTTTAGCAAAGGGGGAAAAAGTCCCAATACATCACGTGATACCACTGTGATGACATGAGTTTGACACCCCTGACTTAAGACACATAGATCATTACATGATAACTAGAGGGAATTCCAGGTAAGGAACATGAGGGTGCTTCAAGGGGAGTCTCTCAGAGGTCCTGGCACAGATCCTGTGTGAGTTGGGAGTGCTGCAGAGAAGTATAAATTCAGATAGGCCAAGGAAAGAAGGTGCAATGTGTATTTATGCTTGTATGCATGTACAGGGAGGCTGAGGAAAGATAATGTGGAGTGTATGTGTGCGAGTGCAGGGAGACAGGGAACAGGAGATGTATGAGTAAATACAATAAGCAAAGGGAAAGAGGGCACATCTGTGTGTGTGAGCACAGGAGGCCAGGAAAGGACCTTATGCACATGACTGTGTGAGAATAGGCAAGTATGGAACCGGTGGGTGCATGTGAATATAATTGCAGAAAGGCTAGGGAAGTAAAGCACTGATGGGTGAGAGTGAACAAACAGTGAAGGAAGACATGGTACATGTAAGCAAAGAAAGGCTGAGAGGGGGCTGTAACCTGAACCACTTGTGATCTTACTTGCTGGCTTCTCAGTTGACTTTGCCTGTGGGAAGCTGGCAGCAAGGGTCAGTGATCTCATAACCATGGGATTGCCAAGTGCCCGAATGTTGTTGATATGATCACAGGGGTACTATAATGGTCATAATTTTGAGGGCTGATTATAAGCCTTTTGTTCACTGCCTTTTGTTCATAGATTTGAACTGTCACTGAACAAAAGATTGTAATTTGAGAACTACCTGTCAAACTTAATAGTAACAAGAATCATGTAAGTTTGTGTCAGGGCATGTGTTTTGAGGATTGTAGTTTTGAAAATTACTTATTGTCATATTACAACTAGTACATGGATTTCTATTCATACCAAATACAGTATGTCATTAAGAACTTGTGGTTGTTTAATCCAGATGCTGGAGAAATACAGTCTGATGGCTTGATCCATTATGTACCCGCATAGAAACCTTTCCTCACCTTTTAGATCGTCCAATGGTAGACCTTTTACCATTGCAACTGAAACCAAGTAATGGCTTCATCCATTAGAAATAAATACATCAACTCTTTGCATTTATTACAGAATTTATTGGTCAAACAGAATAAGATTAATCCTGTGGCAATTTCACCGTGAGGTAACATGCAAATTCATTTAGGATATTCACATTTTATTTCTAAAAATTCTGTTTAAAAAATAAATTTTACCTTGATACTATTAACCACTGGGACATGAAGCACAATATGAGTCAAAGATGGATAATCTTGAAGTTTCAAGGTCACAATCTAAAAAACAAAGCAAATGCCTGAATAGGAAATTAAGGTTAAAGATTATCTAATTATATTTAATTGTGTAATCTATAAAAACATTTGAACAAAACATTATACTAAAACTGAGATGATACTTTTCATAATAAGTCACAGACCTATAAATTCACATACATAGTATTGTTTTTGAGGTTCAGAATAAATACCTTAACCGTTGGTAGTAACTCAGCATTCCAAGACAAATCAATTGCTTGCAGACTGCAAAATTTATATTAAAATGAAAATATTATTATACAAAATATTTATATGTATTCAGAATGAAATGCATAATAATCCATTCAAAACTAGTGCTTTTCTTCATTTGAGCAACAAATTGAGAAAATAAGTTTGATTTCACTATTATTAATACTCAATATAGCAGCTGAGACGTAGTAAAAACAGAAGGTCCACAGGAAGCAGTTTCTCAGAAAGCATTTACTTGTGATTATTAAAAAAGATTCTCTTTTTAAAAGGGAAAAGAATATTTTGTGGCATTAATTTGCAATGAGGGAAAGGCACAAGACATGGACTGTGTATTTACTAATAAACAGCTTGCGCTCAACTCTGATCTATAATGAAAAGGATTTAAACATATTGCAAAAAACATCCCATTACAATTTTTTTTAAATGAACATAGGATGAAGCAAGGAAAGAAAGGTATCATTATAGCAGGTACATTTTGGAGATGACAGCAGTTAAAGAGACGTAGAATTAACTAAAATGAGCTAGTCTAACTAAGAACTAAAAGAAAGGTAAGACTAAATTTATAGAGTGAGTAACACAGTTTGGAAAGTAGAGTAGGCTGAAAACACCAGAGAAGGACCAGGGGGATCTTGGGAGATAAATATTTGTGAACAGTGGGGTATGGACTGTCATGGGAAAAGAACTGTAGAACACAAGGCTAGGAAAGTTTATGGGATAAATTAGTAAGAAAAAACATGGGATAAGGTTGTTCTGCACAATTCAAGCCACATGCAGTCCTCTCACTTTCAAACTTTCCTGCATCTCACCAAAGAGTTTCAACTTCTTTCCATGTACAGAGGGGAAATTCTTCATGGGGCTGCAGTAAAACAGCTGAAATCCTGAAAACTTTGGCTCCTCTTTGTCCCCTCTGCTTGCAACCTTCCTCACTGAGTTTCTGAGGAAACCAGCACCGAAGGTTGCAAATAGCAATCACATGATCAAGGGGGGGAGGAGCTTGGCAACTAGTTGTAAATGCCAGTCTGTTGCCAAGCACCTAGGCTGCAATCTGTAATCATGGGGGGAGCACCATGGTTTATGTCCAGCAACCATTCCAAGACTGTCATAATTTTAAATGATTGTTAAATGATTGATCTGTAGTAGAGGACATCTGTATATTTTGCCTAGCCACTCCCACTACAGCAGTTCTTCTGTTAATAATTCCCTAGTAGCTTTTTAATTATTATTTACTATAATTTTCCCTCGGATGCCATCTTTTATATTACATTTTATATTGCTCTGTACCTTATTGTTTTAAGATGGCTCTATTATTTTTATTCGTAGGCAAGTAAGTTTATTGTTGTAATTACAAGTCATAACATACAATATACCATAAAATACAATAACAATAAAATAGTAAGACTGCAAAGTAATAAAGATATTGTACATGAGAAGGTGGAAACAAAATAGATACAACCAGGGGTGGGATTCGACTGGTGTAACTACAGTTTCTGTGTCTGCTGCTCTTCAGAGCTACCATTTCTACAGAGCCGGACAGAACCGGAAAAATCCCAACCCTGGATACAACTCAGAACTTCAGTAATTTCTTTCTAAATTTAAATGACAGCAGAGTAAAGTACCAGCCTGATTGTTAACAACTGGAAAACAGTTTGCAACATGACTGTTTAATTGTTTGAAATCTGAGTCCTTGAATTTACCTACCAGCTATAATTTGGTCCTAAACTCCCTGTAATTGGAGCAGGAAAGGACATAATAAATAATGCCTTCCACCTGACCAATACCACAATGGATTGTACATTAACATTGAATGTGGAGAAGAACAATCCATTTCACATATGCTATGGAGCATACAACATCCTTCAACATGTATGGAGGAAGACTTCATGCTGGTGAGAGAAAATGCTATTGATGTGGTCCAGTACTGGGCAAATGCCATTTAATTTTAATTCTATTTAATTTTACACAATTTTTACATGTGCTAAACTTTTACGCCTATTTTATTTGCTTAGTATTGAAGGTTATGTATCTAGAATTTGAGGGTGCTTCTGTCATGAATAAAAACAAAACAATGAAATTTTCCATCCATTAAGTGAGGGGGTAAAAATATTTGTGACTTAATGGCTGCTGCAATATCATTAATATGAAATAAGAAAGGAGCAAGTAAACAGCCTTGTTTTAACTCCTCTCTCCAATAAAATAGAATCAGTCAAAGATTTTTGTAGGCCCATTCTGACTCTGGTTCTAATTATTATTAGTTTGAGAAGGCACTTATTAGCACTTGTCAACATCTGCCCTTAGTAGTTTGTCCCATAGTCAAGATCTGTCAATTGAATAAAAGGCAGAGGTAAAACCTGAGGTTGTTTTATGTGTATGTTAGTATATTTCTGGGTGAGAATCTTCAAAGTGGTGCAGTGATCTAATGTGCTATGTCTTTTTTGAAAAACCTGCCTGTTCTGGATGAAAGGATTTTGTTTCTTCTTTCAAACTTTTTAATTTATTCAAAAGGTATCTGACATAAAGTGTCTGCTGAGGCTACCCTTCCACTTGTTCAGACAGAGCAACTTCTTCAGATTAAATTCTGAACCTGAGTCCTGAGACTGGATCATGACATAAACTTAGAAGAAATATCTAGCAGGCTAATTGGATGATAATTAGCAGGTTTTTTTTTTACCAATTTCCCTTTTTGAAGAATGGTTAGTTTTCAATGAGACCGCACAACACATGTTTTATTTATTTCTGACAAAAATCTAATCATATACCTGTGGAGGTACTATATGTTCTCCAGGGGTTTTTCATTCAATTAAATAAATATTTTTAAAAGGTAATTATTTTCATCATCTTATAAAAATAAAATATACTAACCACTTTGATGAAGTACTGTTTGCACAACCAAATATCCAACTGTTTGTATCCTTTTATTTAAGAAGAGAAGAAAACAATAAAGAACAAATTAAGATGTGTGTCAATTCCTACTGTATTTTTTTAACCTATTAATAATTTACTTTAAATTTTTCTCGAAATATTAATTAAGAGCAGCACTGGCTGTTAGCATTAGATGACAATTGAGCCCAAAATCTCTGTTGCTAAGTAGATGGTTGTTAAATGGGTTTTCCTCATTTTATGACCTTTCTTGCCACACTTGCTAAGTGAATCACTGCAGCTGTTAAGTTAGTGACATGATTATTAAGTGATCAGGCTTCCCTTCTGATTTTACTTGTCAGAAGTTTGCAAAAGGTGGTCACATGACCCTGAGACACAGCAACCATCATAAATATGAGACATTTGCAAGTATCTGAATTTTGATCACATGACCATGAGGAAGCTGCCAATGGCCATGTGAAAAATAGCTATTTTTTTCAGTATCATCGTAATGTCACTAAAAGAACTGTTGTAAGTCAAGGACAGTTGAAGTGCTGTTAGATAGTGATAGTTTTTTTCTGAGAGTGAAAGGAACAGAATAGTTGAACATTCTGTTGAAGCTGGCATTAAAACTTCCAAGGGCTACTAATACTTTGAAACAGCATCCAAAAATTTAAAAAAGATGATGTCATAGAAAGTTTGTGACCTAGTATCCCATTATGACATCATCTAGCTTACATGGAGATTAAGAGAAGCTGTTGGGTTAAAACATTAAAATTCCTTCAAACAGATGCATTATAATATAACAATGAATGTTAGAAGGGAATAATTTCTCACCAACATACTGTTTTGGCAGTAAATATGAGTGAATGATTTTCTTTGGCTTGAGAGGGAAAAACTAAAATATTTTCCATCTGATTCCTATTTAGAAAAAGACAGAAATGTTTACTTGAACATAATAAAACTGTAACAGTGAAAAATTGTGCTATAGTATTTTAAATGGTAGAATAAAACATTTAAACATTGAAAATATTGTCATAGAGAACAATGTGAAATTGAATGATGTTATTTGCTTTGTTTTCCATGCAAAGGCCACAAATATAAATCTAGTGATAACTCATGCTAAATGTTACTTATCACCCAACTACAGAAAAATCAACTAAGTGAATCATTAACATATTTCTAATTCCCATAACAAAAAAATGGAAGCAATGATTAAGTAAGCTTATCTCAGCAGATGCTTGCACAACCATGAAACTAAACTAAGATAAAATTTGATACCGGTAGCAATAGATTTGCTTCAACCAAGCCCATAAACAATGTAACAGTTGCACTTCTTTTGATAACTGGCTTGAGGCAACTTTTCAATCAATACGCACAGAGAACTTTGATATTTGCTTGCAAAATTCAATAAAGCAAAATAGCTTTTTTATTTGCAATCTGAAAGCTCAACAGGACACCAACAACATCTGTAAGGCATGTGCCTATTACACTCTTTTACATTTTGAAATAAGCCTGAAAAAGACAGTTTAATATAAAAAAAATACATAGAGGGACAATAATGTACTTTAACAACTCATGAATTCCATAGCAAAGAATTTAAATTCATCAGTAAACCTAACTACCAATACTGTAATAATGTAAAATAATTCTTCCTCATGCTTTCTCTGCTGTTTTTATTGTGTCTGCTGTTTTTATTCACTAATCCACTCTCCAAATCTCCATGGCTTGGACGATTTTTAAAAAACATCCAGGCAGATGTGAAATGTAAAATGAAATTAGTGATTTGTTCTGGGTGATTTGTTCTGAGCTTGGAACATTTGATTGTCTTTTTCTGAACTTTTCAAACTGACAAAGATTTGCCACATCTCAACAGCTAGATTGGATATGGGGTAGCCTTGATTCAATAATTACAACACTATTTTCAATTCTAGATTTTCTAGATTTTCCAGAGAAATAAGTGGTAGAGCACATATTTTTCATAGGGAAGGTGCTAAATTCAAACATTAGCACTGCTAGAGATGAAAAATAAACCTGCCTGAAGTTAAAAAGGACCTCATAAAAATAGCTTTTACATAAGCTAATAAATAATTCTGTTTTAAATTAAAAATATTACTTACATTGTATCCTTTGTAGGACCATTTTGAAGTTTTTATATTAATCCAAATTGATGCTCCTGAAAAAATAACAATATTTTTCTTCATACTGGATTACTTTTTTCCTGCTGTCCTGAAGTACCATACCACAATAATTTTGTTGTGAAATCTAAAATAGCATGTATTCTTTTGATTTTAAAAAACAAATATTTTTGAAATGATAAAAACAAATTTTTCGCCTCTGATTTTAATTTGGAGAAAGCAAATTAGCATCAGTATCAGTGGTGGGACTCAAATTTTTTTTATTACCGGTTCTGTGGGTGTGGCTTGGTGGGCATGGCAGGGGAAGGATACTGTAAAATCCCCATTCTCTCCCCACTCCTGGGGGAAGGTTGCTGCAAAATCCCCATTATCTCCCCACCCCATTAACCTGCTTTCCAGCTCCGTTCTCCTGTGCAAAAGAAGACCCAACCAATCAGCTGGGACTCGGGAGGCAGAGAATAGATGGGGGCAGGGGCCAGTCAGAAGTGGTATTTGCCGATTCTCTGAACTACTCAAAATTTCCACTACTGGTTCTCCAGAACTGGATACCTGCTGAATACCACCTCTGATCAGTATCATTATCAAATATAGTAGAACCTCTGGTCACAACCATAATTTGTTCCATAACTTTGGTCATGACCCAAACCTAATTTTGGAAATTTGGTGCTTACAAAAAAAAAAAAGGCATAGAAGGAGAAATCGGCCACGAAAAAAAAAAAAGTGCATTTTTTGGTCAGAACCCAATTTGGCTGTGGTCAGAAGTGTTCATGACCAGAGGTTCTGTCAGGAATATGAAACAGGAATATTTGGGTTAGAAATATATAAACCAGGATAAACATTTTAATACTGTCTCTTTAAGGGAATGCAACAGCATGCAATTGGGTGTGGTTTCTCAAATGGCCATAAGATGGAGCCAGAAACCTGGGTTGTCTTAGTCTGAGTCACAGAAGAGAGTATGAGTGTATCTTTGTTTCCTTCTGTTGGAAAGTATTGCCATTGCTCCATTTTTCCTAATTGACTGATCTTACTGGATTTAATGTAAGTCTGATACTTAACTGTTTTTGACACTGGACTTTGTTACTGGAATATCCCTGGATTGAAAAACTGACTGATTAACCTGTGAATGATTTTTGTACTGCCTATTTTGAACTTTGCTTAAACCTTTCTGGAAGTAAAAACCTACATTTACTGTGCAGTGTATCTGTGTACTGTGTGTGTATTATTCCAACACTACTCTCTATACGCCTCCCTGTATGCGCTCATTCTCCTAATGGGGAATTACCTCAACAGGTTCTACTGTATTCTTTTTCAAGCTTTTTAAACATATGTAAGGCTTTTACAACTTTGTATTTAATAGTTTAGTTGGAATAACAAACATTGAATCATGAAACACTGGTTGCAATAATGAGAACAACATAGGAACCTACTTCAAAAGGATTTTTTTTGTCACACATCATGCTGTCTGCTTAGAACAATTTATGAGAAAACATGGAACAGCAATGCATGCATTTGCCCAGGCCCAGACATCATACAGCGAAGGGATAAACGTGGATACAGTGAGATAAATGTTACTAACAAACACTCCAACATTTACAGAAAGGAAAGAAAAAGCTACCTTAAGATTAGTTCACATTGCTTTTTTAAAAATGTGTATTCATACTGGAAAACTGAAGTTATAAACTTGAATGCCTGATCTTCAAATAAATTGCTTCATTTTTACCATAATATTCCCTTCCTTTGGGCTTTGTAATGCTACAATGTTAGGCCAGCATTGCACATCCTTAGCAAAAAAAGAAGCAGCTATCTAACAAGTTCAGAGCTGAGACAAGATCTGATCTATGACTCCCTTCAGGTAGTCTCATTTAATGACCATAATTGAAACTGACAATTTGGTCACTAAGTAAAGCAGTTCTAAATGAAACCAGTGCTATGCTTATGATCATATTTCAGCTCTCTTTTGCTTTATGCACTAGCGAAGGTCATAAATGTGGGGATTGGTTACTTTTTTATCACTTTTGTAACTTTAAACAATAAATAAATAAGACAGTCACAAAACGAAGACTACATGAGTATTGTAATTCAGTCGTCTATTATTTTTCAATTAGCTTTTAAATTAGCAATAGTGATTTTGAATAGACTTTAAATCATTTGAATGGCTTCATGATCTGAGCTTTGCAGCAGAAAATGTTCCTATGCCAGAACTTAAGAGGAAAAAAAAAAGAATGAAATATATTGATTCCTTTGGATTTAATGTTCCTCTTACTCATCAAATGAAGTCTCTCTCACACACAGTAACATTGGACACACTAACCTGTTAACTCAGTAAGTGATTCAAGTCTTTCTTCAAAGAGTTTTCCTGGATACCTTAAAAAGTGGTGATTCAGGACCAGATTTTTTCTTTGGGGACTTTCTGTTATCTATCAATTAACAAATACGTAAAGAAAAACTTTAACAAGCTTTTGAGGCTTAATGTGTGGCTAACCATTATTAATAACAATGGGAGATAATACTTCCAGACACAAAATCAACAAATTTTGAGCTTCAAGCAGAATCACATGGGTTTGGGCACATTTGCAACAAACAGACTACAATTCCCCAGCCCTTTCCTTTCTAAGCTAACCAGAATAGTTTCTCCTTTGGAAAAAAAAAAAAAAAAAAGCAAAAGTTTTGGATTACAGGTTGGAAGCCAAGAGGATTAATTGTTTTCCCTCAGGTTTAGATGTAAAGGCTTAGAATCTGCAGGTAACAGAATTTTCCAGTTAACACAGAAATAGTATCTTTTCCAAGGCTGCTCTATTCTCTAAAGGAATAGAGAAAAAGTAACTAATTTTGCACTAATTTTAATTTCTTTGTTGCCTGGTCAATGTTTCATTTTTTTTTCCTGGTGTTTTATGTTCTCCATACATATTTGGAATATTACATATTTTAATGCAATTTGGAAGCTCTTTTATCTGCCCAGAGCCTTATAGTACCTTTCATAATTTTTCCATGTGAGTTCCTTTTCAGTAACAATCTGTGATCTGAATAACTTTTATTTTTATTTCCACTACTGATGGGTATTTTGAATATGAAAGAGAAGTTGAAAAGGAATTTTTATATTTTCTTTTTTTAATTGTTAATTTTGTATATACATCTTGTTAGATTGAAAAATATTTATGCCAAGGCTGGAGGCAAAGTGAGGTATGAAGTGGGCTTCTTAGAAAACACACTGAGACTCTTACTCTTTCATCTTATGAACTCAGCCCTGCCACTACAGTGACAGTAACAGTCTAGTTAATAAAAATGCATTAATAATTCTAATGAGATCTGTAATGTGGGTAATATTCCTAACACTGCTATCTTCCTTTACTTGCAAGAATGTAAAATAAAAAAAATCAAACAATAAATGTTTTTTTCCAGAAAGCATTGCACAGATCTTCAAGGAATGCAAACCTGTTTAGTGTTGTCATCAATAAGATCAAAAAATGCTCTGACAGTAGCCAAGTTCAATTCCTTACACCTAAAAAAGAATATAAAGGAAATATGCTTGTAAAAAACAGACAAAATAAAAGTCAAATAATAGTCACATAAAAATATTTGAACAGCAGTATAACAGTTGTTGTACCAAAAAGCTTTTAACTACTCACCAAACAATGGAAAGATGATCTGTGGAAGCCCAGACTCGAGGAACTGCTGAACTCTGATTAAAAAAAATATTTGTATTATTCATTTTAAAACTGAACATCCAAACGTTTATTTATTTACTAGAAGCTAATGTCTTGATGAAAAAATTGGCTGATATCCTGTTTACATTGTTATGACTAAAATCCAAAAACCGAGCATGTTATATAGAACATGTGACTCTTTTCTCCCTCTCTGAACAGCAGACAATTCTGCCTTATTATACTTTGAAATGCCTGCTCATTTTGCCAATTGGATGCTACTGTACTGTTGCTTGAGAAGAACCAAGAAAATATGGTCTTACACACTTACATAAGATTAATTATTAATTTAAACTGTGTGCAGATTCAGGTTTCTTTATTGATTCAATGAATTTGTGAGACACCTCATTCACTGAAGCAATAAAGATTAAAAACTGAAGTACAATTATATAAATTGGATACAAACTAGTATGAGCCAACAGTTTAGTTACAGCTAATATGATTTAGACATCCTCTTTTAGACATCCTCTTGGAGTAAAATCCAAGCTGGACATGGCAAAAAAAAAGAAAGAAAGAAAAAAGTTTGTTTGTTTTCTTGCAAACATTTCATTACTCCCCTAGATAATATCACCAGTGCTACGGAAGGTGTGCTTTACTCCCTGTTTATATGCAGTATGCTAGTTGGGTAACAAAATGTCTGTAAGAAAACAATCAAGTTCAGCCCTTAACTATGTATATTTTCTTCTATAGAGAAAATTTTAAATCAAATATAATGTGTAATTTCTTGAGGATGGAAGAATCTCCAAATAAATGTAGCAATGAATGCTACTGCTTCCACTCAAATTGAGAACTCAGTTTAGAATGTCACATTCAATTAGGACAGATGTTAGGGCAAGAAAGAACTAAACTATTCAGTAATGTTTAACAGTCATCAAAAGCCAAAGCTTAAAAGCAAAAATTAAAGAATTTACCACAACAGATAAAGCACAATTCTGACTACTTGAACTGGGCAGAAAAGCCAATCCAGAGCGAACTTGATAATCTCGAAACCCTCCTGCTACCGAAAGGGTTGTTAGATTCTTTATTTCCTGAGCCTTCTGAATCCATTTATGGTTCACGGTTGAGTAAAAATCTATGAAAAGAATGTTGTTTTAAATATCATTTTAGAAGTTTTGTTTTCCGAGGTTCAGCAATATCTTCAGTGTAGTTCATTTTGTAAACACATATCAGCATATTTTACAATTCCTCATTTCTTCACTATCCAATTTCAAACAAGAAAATTAAGCCAATTCAGCATACCAATAAGGCAAAATAATAAATCTCATTCCAGAAATATATAGAATTAAGATAATTTAAATCTGTCAAGTTAAAACTTCTATTCTACATAAGGTAATCATAAGTTGGTCAAAGATAGCTAGAGAGTTTTGCTTGCCATAAACATTTTATTTATATATATGAAATAGTTAATGAAAATTCATATTGATATGCATTAATTTCAAAGTTTTAATCATTTTAAAAGCAGTAATCTTATCCCAATGTGATATTTTACCATATCCATTCAAATTACTTCTATATATTTAAACATATTTCAATATGTAAATTAAAGTATTTTATAAAAACTGTACAAACTAAATCCTACTCATACACACACAGAGACATATTGCAATAATTTGGAATATAAATTTTAACTACTATTGTGAATAAAGTGGGCATTTTATAGACTAAAGGGTATAGATTCAATCTTCATATTTGAACATATACAAAAAATGTTTTGATGTGGAACACTGAAATATATTCTGGTTGTTCCCCTGATACATCAAATTGGGCCAGAGAAAAATGTCTGCTATGTGAAATATATATGAACTTTAAAAACATAAGTCTGGATGATTGTGTAATTGTAATATAATAGAGATGGAAACATTTAGCTCTATCTTATTTAGACTGAGTTTCTATGTTTGAATTCTGCTATAGTTCTTTTAAAATAAAATTTATTAATCATATTTTCATCATAAAAATAGATTTCCAATCATTACAGCGTTTCAATATCAGTGTTCACTCACATTGACATACTATCTAATCCACAATACATAGAGTTAGCATAACCCAGCAACTGTAGTCAAACCATTATGGGGAAATTTTGTCCCACATATCATCCAAATGCCCACAGAAGTGAAGAAACTGAAAATAATATCTGAAGAATTCTGGAGTACGTTGGATTCTTTTCAGAATCCAAAGCTGGTAATCCTATCCAAAATAATATCTGAAAATAATATCTGAAGAATTCTGGAGTACCTTGGATTCTTTTCAGAATCTAAAGCTGGTAATCCTATCCAAATACAACACAGAAATAGAATATGATTGTTATTAAGCCCCTGTCTTGCTTAAGCTCAGGCACGTAAGTGGCCATCATTGATGCTGCCTGAACATATTTAAGTACAATTATTTTCATCATAAAATTTAAGGTTACCTCTATATGCAAGCCATGATTAAACAAGTACATATTGAGAGAAATCAACTTTTGAAATTGAACATCTTCCACATTATTCTACTCTACAACACATTTCTGGTGAAATTGCTAATAATAGTAGGTATAACAATAGAAGGTATAACAAGGAAGATTCTAAAATGTCTAATAGTGTTTTCCATTAAATAAATGGGAATGAAACTTATTCAGTTACTCAAAAGTGAAAAAGCAAGAGCAAAAAAGAATAAAATAAAATAAAATAAAACTCTACCAATCCAAAAATTCTTAGGGGGGAACTTACCAGCAAGATATTGATCAAAAGGCAACACAGGTGCAACATGAGGTGTCGCTTGAGTAATAAGAATATTGAGAAGTTCAGGTTTGAAATGTTTAAGAATCACGAGTGCTCTTGCAACAAGACCACCCATGGAATGACCTACTACAGCAACACTGCGGGGAGCAAATTCATGACCCTTCAAAAAATAAAGAAAAATAATCTCACATCAGGCACAATGAAAACATAATAAAAGCACAAATTCTTTCCCATTTAATAGTTAATATGTCAATCCTTTAAGGTGGACCAGACTAAGGAATTGACACTGTTGCCCAAAGCTGTCTTTATTAGAATAGCTATAATATACAGGTGTCAAACTCGCCATGTCATGCTGCCATCACATGACGTTTCGTGAAGTTTTTCCCATTTGTGGAGATGGGGTGGACGTGGCCTTCACATGATGCATCTGGCCCATGGGCTACCAGTTTGACACCCCTGCTATAATAACAGAATCTTGCAAGTTTGAATCTGCTTCCCATGCTCCCTCTTTTATCTTCAGCTGAATTGTGGGGAGGACCTGCCTAAGGTGTCTTCTTAAATCACTTTCTTGGTATGGGCTCAAGCCACATATATCTGATCACTGCATGGTAATGGATCTTCTCTCTGTTCATCAAGGCCATCTTCCATATTTTCTGCATCATGGGGATAATGGCACAAAACAGTAAAAAGCTAATATGCATTGTGTTTATCTTCATACCTTATATAATTTAAGAATTATTTTAATACACTCATGCACAAATCTCGTTTGCTTTTGTAGACTTCCACCATATAGTGCAACAAGCTCCTCATTGAAATTCACACTGAAGACATCAAAATGATATTTGAAATCCATATCTTCTGCCTTTCTCAGTGCTATTGATCCAAGAGAACGTACTGAAAAAAGCATATATTGGAAGCAGAGATAATTAAAATCCTGGATTTGGATGATGAAGTAGATCCCTAAAAGAGCCCATGAGGAGACAGAAAACAAAACTAAGAGGATTTTTTAAAAAACCTTCATTCTAATGTTTATGTTTTTAAACTCCAAGTTCCAAAAATCCATGCTTAATATGCAGTTGTAACTTGAGAACAGCAATATTATTTTGAAACGGAACCTTTAGAAAAGTTGAAACACTCTCAGCAATTTTAGTGAGCTCCATGGATTCAGAGATGTAAAATAATTAATACCAGGGGAACTGCTGTTGAGACAGTGGTGGGGATTGAGTGTATGGTACTCCAAAGAAAATTGATTATCTGACCCTTTTAGTCAGAATTCAGTCCTGGCTGTGGAACAGAGACAGCAATGATAGTAGATTTTTTTTTTGTCATGCCCAAGATGAAGATAGTAAACCTATCTATGCCATATTAGATCTCTCATGGCCTTCAATATTGTCATCCATGTACTTTTAGACCACCTGTGAGAGATTTGGGGTAATACGTTGCAGTAGTACCAATTAGAAAAGGGGAAGGGAGGACAGAGAAGGGGGAACTAACTGACTTAGTTGCTACTACTTTGTGGAAGTCAGAGATCAGTCTTTTCCCACTCCTATTTAACTCATACATGTAGCCTCTGGAAAAGGTAATCTAATAGATTGGGGTTGGGTATCATTCATTAATGATTCACAACTGTAATATTGATACTCCAGGCCAGGCTCAGAATTTATTGAATCCTTATCCTAATGCTTGGAGGCTTAAACTGAAATCTTAACAAGACACTTGTTGTCCAACAGAGATATTTGTCTGCTCCAATAGTCTCTTGACAGGGACGAGCAGCCTATAATGAGCAAGCCTGTGACTTTTATACCAGTGCTATGGGTCCTACACTAGTTACAGGCAGATTTCCCAATGCAATTTACAGTGCTCCTGACACTGTAGCTTACATAATATACAGTATGTGGGTTGGCAATAAATTATTGGATTGTATTTTTTCAATGGATTTTATTTATTTATTTAATGTATGGTACGTGTTAACCAGGGATTACTGAGGAGGCTGGCTGCCTCTGTGAAAGCTCTGTGGTGTTATCTTTACCCCTGGGACACCTGAATGCTGTTAGGCAATCGGGGGAGGTTCCTTTCTTGTCCCTCTGTGAGTTTTTTAATTTGCTCACAGGAATCGAGCTGAGCTGTTGACCTCAGTGGCGTGGAGACCCAGTGTCTTACCACGTGAGCCACCACGCACCACAATTTCAATGGAATTTGCTCAGCTAACTCAAGCTGTCCAGGAAAAACTATAAATGGACCTCTGCTTCAAGGAGTAGTAGTAGGGAGGTTCCCTAGCACTGCTTTTGGAATAGTTCCCAGTGGACTACTCATATGGCTCCCAGCTGAAAATATTTCAGAGTAATCTCTTTTGGTTGGCATTTGGTCCTTGATTCCATCTTGGTATGGTCGTAGCCTAGCTTTGTTTACTTCATTTTACTCTGCATTTTTTACTGTTTTAATTGTGGCAGTTTAAAAATGTAATTAATAAATGTAATGAAATATTTTAAATGCAAACCATTTATTATCCAGGTAAACACAGATTCATGTAAAGTTTAATATTCCCATGCAGCTTCCTCTTTAGGTATTCTATAGAGATATTTCTATTCCTTTAGAGATAGCTTACCTTGCTTAAAACTTCCAGCATTGCCAGGAAGAAAAAGAATAGGAATCCCTGTTAAGATTAGATTTCTGTTTTCTTCTGCAGAAATTCCTTCCCCGTAAAGATATAGCTCATAGGCTGGGTAACGTCTGAATATTTTCTTAGGTAATTTTATTCTCTGAAACAAAAAATGTATTTCAACAGAAGAAAGGTAACATTTTGGTATTAAGGAAGAATCTAAGCAGCTGCAACGTAAATAAAATTTACACAATAAAATGTATTGTGCTATTAATATGAAGCAGAGATACTTTTAAAAAGCCTGAAACAATATGACAGCTTTTTGGATATTTCACTACCTTCTTTATGTAATTAAAGAACTGTAAATCTGAAACATTTGCATTCTTCTTCTTTCTGACAGTAACTTTGGAGAAGATTCTGAAACGGAGAACCAAAACTTACAATTTGCTTTCACAGGTAACCTTGCAATTATAAACTTTATAGCACTAGCAGGGGCAATTGTTATTTTCCACATCCAATAGATATAAACACATTATTTCAGCCTTCCCCAAGCTAATATTTTTTCAGTATTCTCATTAGCTATAGACAGTATGTTGAACCGGAATAGGCCAATTCGCCACAGTCAATTTGCGACAGCCAATTCACCGTGGCCAAGTTGTCATAGCCAACTCATCACGGATCAACTCACTACAAGACAACTCTCCATGGGGCAATTTAACAATTCAATTTAATTATTTAAAATAAATTAAAAATTATTGTTGTCATCTCTTTTTGCATCCTTTCTTTAATTATTCTATTCCACCATTTCTTTGATATTAGTCTAACTCTTCTCCCACAGCAAACTGAGTTATCCCACGGCAAATTGGCCATGACGTGTTAGCTACAGCAAGTTGGCTAGGGCAAGTTAACTGTGGCTAGTTGGCCTTGGTGAGCTGGCCATGGCAAATTGTCATGAACAGGCAGAAATAATGGAATCTGTAACACAAACCTTCGCAGTGAAAGCTGCCCTAATATTTATACAGATCCAGTGCTTGTATGTACTATTTTCTGCTGTTAGCAATCATGCTCTTAGAAGTAGGCAGAGGGAGCCTACTTGTAGATTATTACAGCAAGAGAAGCGTAAAGATAGTCCTCAACTTATGATCACAATTGAACGGAAAATTTCTGTTGCTAATCAAGATAGTTGTTAAATGAGTTGAGCCCCATTTTATGACTTTGTTTGCCAGCATTAAGTGAATCACTGCAGTTGTTAATTGAATCATGTAGTTGCTAAGTAAATCTGGCCCTTGCCACTGATCTTGTCAGGAGTCAGGTGGGAAGATTACAAATGGTAATCAAATGAGAACAGTGCAACTGTCATAAATACATGCCAGTTGCCAACATTCAACATTTTCATCGTGTGACCATGCGGATGCTGAAATGGTAGTGGGAAAAACAATCATGTCACTTTTTTCAATCCCATTGTAACTTTGGACAATTCCTGAATGAACAGTTGTAAGTCAAGGGTGTTCTGTATGAAAACAGTTTATTCCAAATTCTCCAATCTGATTGGCTAAGAAAGCCAGCATAGGGATTGGTTCGCTAGGAACCAATCCAAAGGAACCGCCAAAAGGCGGTTAAATCAAACTAATGTCATTGGCTACAAGCCGGCAGGCAAGCCGTATATAAAAGCTGCCACGGCTAGAGCCAACTGTTCCGTTTATCTTGCTGTAACAAATAAAGACGTTTTATTGTTGGAACCCGGTCTACCTCGCATTTTTCCAGATGGAACACTGGCGATGAAGGTGGGATCGTCCTAAAACGTGAGACTGTGCACGCGGCGAATTGAAACCAGGCTGAAAACGATGGCCGGAAATAATGCACCGCCCGCACCCTTCAATCCCATTGAAGAGGATTGGGAATCCTACGTAGACCGTTTCCAAATGTACTTGGAAAGTAACGAGATGGAAGAGATCTCAGACCAGCATTAGCGAAGCCCAGAGATGTAAAGCAAATGACTTGGCCCGAACTCCAACGAACACTGAAGGCTCATTACGCACCAGTGGTGTCAAACCTCATCAAACGGCACAAATTTTACCTAAGAGATCAAAAAGAAGGCAAGACCATCGCTGATTTTGTGGCAGTCCTCCGACAACTGGGGGGAGCATGTGAGTTCCTGAACTTAGATGAAGCGATGCGAGATCGAGTAATATTGGGTTTAAGAGACTCTAATTTACAAAGCAAGCTGCTAAATAAACCCAACATAACCGTATCCGAAGCCATCGCAGAAGCCACAGCCGCTGAAGCTGCGAAAAAATCAGCGGTCAAAATGAAACAAATGAACGCGAACAACGACGAAGCGAGCCTAACTAGAGGGAAGAAACAATTTCCCGCCACCACACACCACGAAGATTTTGATGAGACATCAGAATCCGGAGAGGAAGACGATGAGGTCCACCGCCTATACACCAACAAAAAAGGGCGCGAAAAAAGAAACTGGCGGGAATGCGCCAGATGCGGAGGAAACCACCCTCAAGCCAATTGCAGATTCCTTGATGCCATCTGCAGAGCTTGTAAGAAAAGGGGACACATCGAGGTCTGTAGAAATAAAAAAAATAACAGCCCTAGCAGACGCAGTAACTCTCCCCCACAAACTGAGTAGAAACAAACCGAGAGAAAGTGGCAGCGAAACAAATGAGCCAGTAACCGAGAAAAGACCCATCAGACTTTCACTATTGGAAGCGCTCAGACGGAAAGCGGGAAAAAAGTCAAAATAATTGTAAAAATCGAAGGCAGACCCTGCGAGATGGAGGTAGATTCAGGGTCCTTCCTGTCAATGGTGTCATGGACACAATCAAACAACTGGTCCCAAATATTAAACTTAAAGAGCTCCAGAAACAAAAATGAACACTGAAGGACTACCAAGGAAATTGAATCCCTGTGGTAGGTCTAGGACATTTCCGAGTCGCCTACAATCAACATGTCGAAGTCCTGCCGCTGACAATAGTCGACCGAGACTGACCAAGCCTCCTGGGCATCGAATGGTTCGCACCATTGAGCATCAGAATGACCAGAGTAGACCGGGTGGCCGCAACCGACTGGGAAGAAAACCTGATCCACGAGTTCCAGGACGTTTTCGACGGCTCCCTAGGCAGGTATCGGGGGACCCCAATTTCCTTTAGTTTAGACCCCCAGGTAGCCCCTAGAAGACTAAAGGCCAGATGAGTTCCTTTTGCATTAAAAGCAAAAATAGAGGAACAATTAAACAAATTAATTGACCAAGGGGTTTTGGAACCTTTTGACCATGCTAAATGGGAGACGCCTATAGTAACACCGGTTAAACCTGATGGGTCGGTACGCATCTGCGGAGACTACAAGGCTACCCTGAACCATGCGCTGCAACAAAGCGCATACCCGGTGCCAGTCGTACAACATTTGTTACTTTCACTTGGGGGAGGAAAAGTTTTCGCTAAACTAGATCTAGCACAAGCTTACCAACAGCTTCCAATAGACCCCTTAATGGCCGAGGCACAGACAATAGTGACTCACAAAGGGGCATTCAAGTGCAACAGACTCCAGTTTGGAGTGAGTGTGGCCCCAGGCGTGTTCCAAAGCCTCATGGAATGCCTATTAAATGGAATAAAAGGGGTCGTACCATATTTTGACGACGTCCTAATTTCGGCCAAAGATACGACCCAACTAGAAAAAAGACTAAGAAATGTACTAACAAAATTCAGAGAATCTGGCCTGAAAGTTAAAAAAAGAAAAATGTTGCTTAATGACTGATCGCGTTGATTTTCTGAGCTACTTAATAGATGAAGAGGGTATACACCCTACTGAAAAAAAAGTCAAAGCCATTAAAGACGCACCACAACCAAGAAACAAAACAGAATTGCAGGCATTTTTGGGACTAATAAATTTCTATAACATATTCCTCCCCCACAAAGCGACAATAGCGGAACCATTTCACCGTTTCCTGGATAAAAAAACTAATTGGACTTGGGGTCCAGAAAATAAAAATTTATTAACATCAAACACCGTTCTTATCCAGTTTAGTAACACACTTCCATTGACGGTGACCTGCGACGCCTCACCGTTTGGTAGTCGGTGCCATCCTAAGCCACCAATTGCCAGATGGGAGAGAGGCACCCGTCACTTATTACTCAAAGATTCTGTCTAAAACAGAACGTAACTATAGTCAACTAGACAGAAAAGCCCTGGCAATCGTCGCCAGAGTAAAACGCTTGTATTTGCCTTTTCACTTCTCCTGAGATGAAAAGCAAAAACTGCAGAAATGCCAAGCCCTTCAAAGCTATCAGACTTAGGAATGAAGGAATACTTGAATTGCTAGAATGATTCTTATTGCTGATAAGGTGGTGTAACAGAATACGCCTACCAAAGCAGTTTTCCAGATCCATCTATAACCAATATAATTTAGATTAGTTACTCTGAATCTCATTTACTCCTCCCCCTTTCCTGGTAGTATGTAATCTTTTCTATAATCGTTCTGCTTCCTCTTTTGTTTCCCCAGAGTGTGTTAGACACTCCATCACACAGGTTTAAAATTCTGCTATTAAAATAATAACTATTCCAGTTGATTAGAGTTGTTTTGTGGGATTCTTGTTTAGCTTTTATGTGCAAGCTATATATTGTACAATAATGGCAAAAAGAAAAAAGAAGAGTATGATCAGCAAGAAAGTGGATGAACTCAGTTATAGAGCCAATGGGTGTGCCACTGTAAGACTTAAGGTACCAACCAGGTTGAGAAAAGAAAATCTGTTATGTGGTTGCTAAGATTTGATACCAACTTAGATGGAACATAATTATTATTTTTAAAAAAGATCCAGTTTCTATATTTCTGAAAAAGAATAATAGCTGTTAGGCGATCTCTTGTTAATTTCTGGGATCCTCAAGTCATCATACTAAACTCTTCTCCCCATATATAGTAAATATATAGACATCTTTGTATACAATCATATAAATATCATATGCTGCTCTATATAAAGAGTATATTCAAATATTAAAGTATATTCAAGATATTCACTGGAAAAAAAGCTTTAATTTAATATTGCAATATCTTTGAGTAATTAAATTTTGTAATGTTTTTCTACTTTATCTTAGTTAAGCAAAGTTTGGTTAAAACATTTACTGATTCTTCTTCATATTTCTGTATATATCCCATCAATTCTCTGTAACTTTGTGACTTTGAAATGATCATAATACTGATCTAATTTCATCTTCTAATATTAGATGTTTTTGTTAAGTAACAGGACTTTTCGAAGCTAT
This sequence comes from Laticauda colubrina, assembly GCA_015471245.1. Lineage (NCBI taxonomy): Eukaryota > Metazoa > Chordata > Lepidosauria > Squamata > Elapidae > Laticauda > Laticauda colubrina. The sequence goes on from BLBF01000011.1 coordinate 36,345,514, forward strand.
CTTGCATGTTGACATCTCTACTATACCAAATTTCAGAATTCTCCTTCCATCTTTGTTGGATTTCTTAGAATTGGTTATTAACTATCCATTGATATCCTTTTCTACATCAGCATGAGGTTGATATTTCCTGAGCTTGGAGATCTTTCAAAGTTTTTCCCTGTATTCCTATGCCTGTTTTCAATTTTAATATATTCATATAATATTGTTTCTCTTGCTTCTTAACAAGCACATAGTGAAGAATTATTAACAATTCTTTATTAAGTTTCTTCCTGAAATCCTGATTGGCTTCTCTTGCATTTTTGGCAATTTCCAACATTTATTCTCATTATTTATTCCATCTGCCTTCTTCTCTTTCTTGATCATTGTCAGCATCTTTTGACATTCATCCTTAACTATTTGATTTCATTTCATAATTCTTCTAGTTCCTCATAAATAAGGCTCAGGACTTCAAAGTAATTCTTGATAGTTTCCTTGAAAATGGAGGAAGGGGATATGCTCAAGATAATATACTAGAAACTGTCTGGTTTTCTTTTTCCATTTTAGCTTAACTTATAACTTGCATATTATCTATTCTACTATTTTACAATGAACCCTGGTCAAATATTTGCTGTTATAACTGAACAACTTTTATACCAATCAGGAATGAGATTATAAGAATCAGTATAAAACCAATCTGAAACTACATACAAAAACAGTTTGCCTTGAGATTCCATATCATACAAGGCATATAGAAAAAGAGTTCTGGAAGTTTTCATCGCAATTTTCCTCTTCAAATCTGCATTACTGCATAGATCTATTAACTCTTAAAATTTAAGCATCTTATGCCTTTTACTTAATTTCAGCCAAAGTACTTTAAATAACACAAGCTGACAGAAATCAGATAAACAAATCATAAAGATAACCAGTACTTGTCTTTCCTGCTGATTTGCTGCAAAAGCCCTAGTATTTATACTGACATTCCCACACCCACCATACGTTAAACTAGCTAGTTATTATACTTAACAAATTTAGCCCACAGCAACTTCCAACCACCAATTTAAGTCATGTGTACAACATCTGCAGAACTCTTCTCTAAAGTCTTTTAATAGTCTACATTTCATTATACTGTTTTAAAAAATCTGTTGTTTTAAGTAATAACACTGTAGATATATATTATCAGGAGGCTGTACCACAAGGTATATCATTTATTTATTTATTTGCTAAATTTGTTTGACACCAATCTCACTGTGGGGCTGCTCTAACTGGCTTATCATAAAAAGAAAGAAATGAGAAGAATTTGAACAGAAGTAAGATAACAGAGTAATAAAATAAACAATGAAAAAGACCATAACAAGAAATATAATTATATGATTACCAAAAGTGGCAAATATATAGATGAGATTCTGCCGAAACGTTGCTACAACTTTTAAAGCACAACTATGATGACGTGGGAAAATACCTGAACAAAGCTGAATAGCATACATGTAAGTACATGTTTTCTGAGGTTTTCGCGGGTATTTGTATGTGGATCTTTGGTTATTCCGGTTTTTTTTGGCTGTGTTCTGATTTGGCTGGGGGTGTGTTCTGCTTAGGTGGGGGCTAAGCATGTCGTATGTCGTATGAGCTCAACATACGAACTCAATACAGAAACCTGATGATGGCAGATGAGATTCTGCTGAAAC
>BLBF01000011.1:36347274-36408967 GCA_015471245.1 Laticauda colubrina
TATATATATATATATATATATATATATATATATTTGTAGATTTTCACAGGTATAGGTATGTACATCTAGGTGTGTTCGGGTTTTCCTGTGTAAGATTAAGAGTATCTTGGCAGCGTTTCGGCGAGGTCCCACTCGCCATCCTCAGGCTGGTGCTTTCGGCTTCGTGCCAGTACAAGCAGTGTGTGATCAGAGCTGCCATCTCTCTATAAATACTGGTGGGGGGGCTGGTGTGCTGGGCTGGTTGGCTGTGCTGCTGTCTCTTGATTGGTTGATGGAGTTGATGTTGGTATAATGGGCTGTGTGATGGTCTTGTGAGTTTTCTTGTGGAGATTTCCTGGATGTTGTGCTGTAATCTCCTGGGTCGTTTGTTTTGTAGTGATCTTTTTTTCATTTGTGTTTTAACAGCTTGGGTTGTGTGATGGGCTTGTGAGTTCTTTTGTTGTGGTATCCTGGGTCCTGCATTGTAATTCCTGGGTCGTTCCATTCGTCTCCTGTATAGTAACGGCTTGGGTAATGGGTTGTGTGATGACCTTGTGAAACTTATTGCTGTGGTATCCCTGATCTTGTGCTGTGATATCCTGGGTCATTTGCTGTGTTGCAACTTGAGTTTTCTGATGTGATGTGCTGAGCGGGTGGCTGTGATGTAGTATTTTGGGTTTTAGTCTGGCTTTGAGTTTGGGGTCTAGGTCTGTGTTCTTGGCGTGTGTCAGCTTGTTTGGTTTTGGGGTCGGGGGTGCGACAGCTGGTGAAGCAGCCGTGGTCAGCTACAGCCCCATGCTGCTACAGCCCCATGGTGAAGCAGTAGCTTCACATGGACAAAAAAACCATTCTGGCACAGCATAGGCTAGCCTCAAATTTAAAACTAACGGCTGTGATAGCCTAACCCACATACAAACTCCATACAGAAGCCTGATGATGGCAGATGAGATTCTGCCGAAACGTTGCTACAACTTTAAAAGCACTACAATGACGTGGGATAATACTCAAACAGCTTGCCTGGAATAAACCTCACTGAAACAATGGCTATTGACTAGTTTAACAGTGTAGAACTATTTCCTATATAACTTTTATATTTGAAAGTGTGATAAATATTTACTTTGTTAACCAAACTTTTGTTTGACAAATTGAATCAAACAAATTGAGTCCTGGTCAAAACTCTGGAGAACATATTTTAGAATACTTTCCACAGAATTTTTATTTTTTCCCCCCAAAACAAAAGTGTGATTGTTTTATTACAGGAGTCCATGTGAAGAGTATATTTCAAGGCTCTTGTCCATTAGAGGGTAACAGTCAGAAATAGCATGTGAGGCATCAAATACAAAGTATCAAAGTGACTAAAGTATCAAATATAGGACCCTCAAGAGTTCTGGCGTTTTATGTCTCTGAATATTTACCGTATTAGGAATCAAAACCAAGACATTTAAAAAAAAAAAAAATCACTTCACTGATCCTCTGAAACGGTGTCGAGAACCGCCAGGAATCCCCAGACCACCTTTGGAGAACCGTTGTTTTAGGGCATCCGATAAAGTGCTTGAACCCCGGGAGGCTCCCACTGAACCAGAGGGGAGACCAGATGCACACACGCATCAGACAGACGGGAGTCGGTGGAATGAAATAAAGCAAGATGAAAAGGGGCTGGAAAAGGGACCGTTCCTAAGTGCGGATGAAGGATCCAAGGCAAGGCGGTCTTTCTCCGAAGGAGACCGGGGTGATGCTTTGCCCTCGGCCGCGGAGAGGAGCCTGCACGGGATCTCGCCTCGCCGGAGACCAAGTTGCTCAGGAACTCCATGAGAGAGAAAGCGGGTCTTTCTTTATAAGAAGGGGGACGGAGCCAGCCTCTCAGGAAGAACTCGCGGAAGGGATGTAAAACGAGACACCTTGCAGCATGCCTCCGCCTGTCGCCCAGCCACTCACCTGGTACTCCGGGTAGTCGAACATGTAGGTCATGCTGCACCGGTTCTCTTCATACTGAAAGAAGACGTCCCGGACTCCCAGCAGCACTAGAGCCGCCAAGACCCCTTGAAAGAAAATTCCGGTCACCTTTCCCGCCGTCCACATGTCGCTTTCATCAGCAACCGCCCGGCTTTCCTCGCCGCCAGGGCCGCCCCTGCCCTCTCGCCGGCGGGCCACACCCGCCAGGAGCCGGGGAACCGCCCCGAGTGCCTCCCTCGCCGGGCGGGGCGAAGCCGTGGAAAGCGCCCGGGCCTCCGCCATGTTTGGAAGGTCGACACAAACTGCCTCGGAACACTCGGACGGGAGTCAGGGAGCCTTTCCGTCCGCCATCTTAGGAAGGTCAGTCAGATCAGGTGGACGGGGCGAGTGGGCTATTAAGGCGGCCAAGCGCCTGAGTCTTGGCGGCTTTCGGAGGGCAACTCCAAAGGTGCTTTTCTTTTTAAAACACCTTTGAGTCAACCGTGACCTGGATGACTTGAGAATCTCCATAGACTTTCAGCGGGGAAGATTTCGCGGCCGTCGCCAGCGGGGAATCGCGGGCTGGGGAGCCCAATTCGCCGCTGCGGAGGCTTGCATCTAATATCAATTGAAGACCGAATCATAAATCATAAATGTGCGCGAACGTGAAAAATGGGAAGGACGAAGAATTCCGACTGTCGTTGGGAAATTAAGCCACATCTTGAAAAGATGGCAATGAGCGGCTTGATGGACGAAACGTGTATTATTGAAACATAACAATCACTATATAATAAAATAATTAACAAAGAATATCTCTTGAACATCAGAGATACTCCTGAACGAAGCTATTTGCTTTGTGGATGTTAGATCCGGACTGTAAAACATTTCGGACCATCTGCTGGAGTTTTTCAACTCCCAACTTCTTGGTCGTCTGGATTTACCAACCCCCGTTTTCCTCCTGATCTCTTACCGGATAATCCTTCACCTGACTATATAAACCGACATGTTGTGTAGAAATTATATTTAGTGGAGTTTAACCCAAATCAAACCTGCTTGCAATTTCTTGTCAGTAATGTGAACAATGATCAATAGCAAAAGCAAAGATGAGAAAATGATAGGAGAAAAAGGACACTGAGGCTCACTGAAGAGATGATGAGTCACATCTGGCATAGATGAGTTGCTACATCATACTATGCTTGGCTATTCAGGTAATACTCAACTTACTGCCACAAATGTGCCCAAAATTTCCATTGCTAGATCCCACTGGCCAACAGATGCAAAACTTATGCAAAAAGGACACAGCGGACGAGCAAAATTTCGGGGGTGGCTCCATCCGTTGTCATCCACTCCAAAAAGTGGTGAAAATTTGCATAAACATAACGGAAAAGAACAAACGTGGGTAGTATGTAGTGGGCATGTTAAATGGATGTTCATAGGAAGCCTTGAGGATGTATATAGGATGCAAACCGTTCACTGCGCATCTTTTCTATTTCCGTGCTACTAACGCTGTGTAGACGTTCCGTGTACCTTTTGTTTCCTCCCTCTTTCCGTTTTCAGCTGCAACGGATGTGAGTTGCAAGGACGCCCAGAGGATGCAGAGAGGATACAGCGGACGTTTAATGGATGATAAACGGACATAGAATGTTTGTTGCTCGGATGTCACGGATTTACATCGTACACAGCGGAAAGTTCATCCGTTCACAAAGTTTTGTGCAGCTCAAAACTTCTTGGGCGGATGAAATCTCAATGGACGGATGCTGGAAGGAGAGAGCGTATGAAACACGTATGCAGTGAGTACACAACAGATGCATCGCGTTTTCCAAGGGATGGCAAGCTTTTTTTAACGTTTTACATCCTCTTTGCATCCATTGGTGCAGTGGGACAGGGGCTTAAGCAAAACAGTTAAGTGAATTTTGCCCCATTTTATGATCTTTCTTGCCACAGTTAAGCCGCTAAGCAAATGGTTGCAAGTTGAGGATTACTTGTATTCTATTGACTAAGCCACAAATGACTGGGATTGCACAACATACTGTCCTAGGCTTTAAATCATGGTTGACATCTACAGTGGAAAAAGTTATGAAATAGGCAAAATCAAAACAAAACATATGATACCTTAATGCAATGCCTAATCAGATTTCATTTGCACCATAAGTTGTTGTGGTTCGTCAGCAGCAGGTGCAGACAGCTGAGGTCTCTGAGAGCGGGGACTTGGATGAGGATCCTGCGTGTGATAGGGCCAGGACTATCGGAGAGTGGGGTGCTGCCTTCGGAGCTTGTGGAGTCTGGCATCAGTGATGCAGAGGACCTCAAGGAGCCTGTGCTCCTCGAATGAAATAGCAGCTACAGCAGCATGGGTGACTCGGGAGTAAGGCTGCAAGATGATGGTCTCTCCCATAAGGGATAAAAGCCAGCCTTCAGGGGTTAGGTTCTTTGCAGGAAGCAAAGAAGTTCTTTCAACTCCAAGTTCTTGTGGAAGTCCTATCTATTCTGGTTTGTTTTCGGAGACTTTTGGTTTTGGATATTTCCCAAATTCTGCAATTCCGCAATTAATTTTGTGTTTTTGGCAGCTTTCACAACCTTGAAAGGGCTTGCTCTTATCTGGGACAATTAGTTTTAATGACTCTTTGCTGTGAATGAACAGAATTCACAGAGAATTCACATTAAAAAGGGTTGCTTTTATATATACTTTATTTGATTTGAATGAGACTTGGGTCAGAACATAAGTATACCTCTGTTCATACTATTCTGGATAACAATGAATGAGACCAATGAAAAAATTACTCTAAATGCACTCAAAGTAAGAGCTGGTTAAGTTTCATTAGATGAAAAGGAAATTATGTATATGATTCTAGTTGAATTCTGCTCTCTTTTTTCTCAAATGATGATTGAACACATTCCACAATTATCTTGAAACCTGCCAAACTTGAAAAGCAAGTATCATGGCACAAAAATCTCTGCCCAGCCCTTAGTTAATATCAGGCCTGCTGGATAAATGGAACACATATTCTCTGCTCATGTTTTTCATTTATACTGTGTGCAAAACACCTCTACTTACTGGAAAGGAAGGCGTTCTATTTCTTTGAAATATGTGAAAGTTCAGGAATCAGGGTGAGACAGATTTTGCAATTGAGAAAATTACAAAATAGAATCATTGTGTTTTTCCCACCAAAAGATAATTGTTGTACTGAAGATGCATATATTTGTGGTTTAGAAATAGATTGGTTCAGTCCCTGAATGAGCCAACCTCATGGCATTACAGAGGTTTGACTTTTTTTTTTCTAACCAGTATAGAATCACTATGTGAAAATGCTCTGTCTAAAAGAGCAGTGTCCAAAGCTGACACACTGGGGGTGTAATGCTTAGAAGCAGTATTGCAGGCTAACTCTGCCCACAGCCTGAAATTCGATCCTGATGGGCTCAAGGTTGACTCAGCCTTCCATCCTTCTGACCACAGTAAAATCAGGACTCAGATAGTTGGGGACAACATGCTGATTCTGTAAACCACTCAGCACTGTAAAGCACTGTGGGCTGGTATATAAGTCTAGATGCTATTGCTAAATTTACATTGAATTATCTTGTTGTAAAAATCATCGAACAAATTCCCATTCTTCACATTTGCAGGAAGAAATAAAGAAATCAGGCAATTAGAATGATGAAAAATTAATCTCAAGAGTTTAATGATACATAAAATTCCAACCATGAAGCTTAAGAGAACATAAATATAAAATAGTTTCTTACAAACAGTAACTTTCCGTACAATTGGCTTATGCACCAAACAATTTGGTAATGCAAAACCATCCAATATTATAGTTCCAGCAGTAGTCAACCTGATGTCTGTTCTCTTGCAAACAGTTTTCTCTATTATTTACAGTATGTTGATCCCACCCCCCAATAAGTAAAGATGAGGCAAACTCAGTTAAGAAAGTAGGTGACTTTAGGTCAGCCCAAATCCCAAGGTGGTGATGGTTGTGGGGAAAAACAGAAAGGAGTCTATGTAAGTCACATTGAGTTCCAGTACAAAATGTGGGATATAAATGAAACAGATGAGCAGCTGGATGAATCTTTTGATTTGGAAACCATCTGGCAATGGCCCAAGAGATCCACTGTATGTAATGCTGTCTTACCATTAGGCAATCATTTTTGTCATGGAGAACCCTACAGACTTCTACAATGATTTTATAATAGTTGTTAATCTTTTCACTTGGGACTTATTTCTGGGTAACACTGCAATACTCAGCTCTGTTTTCTATACAGTATACCTACTGTATGTACAGTTATTAGACATGGGAATAAGCAACAGGCCACCTCCATACAAATGCCTTTCTCCAATCAATCAAAACCAATATATTTGGTTTTTTTCTAAAAATAATCCTTTCTCCCTTCATGTCTGCTCCTTCAAGAATAAGGAACAGGCCTTTCAAACTTTACTGTACACTTCTAAGCAACAGAACTTAGTATAATAATTGATAAGAAGTTTATAGAAAATGCTATTTTTCAAGATTTCCAGAGGCATATTTGTTATACCTGTGTTATAGAAGAATTCATTTTTAATTTTCAGGTGTTAAATACCTGGATGAACAGATAACTTTTAGAGTACCATTTTATTATTTTGCAAGGTTTTTCATTAGTGATTTTGAGGATATATCAGTCTCATTTATGCTGTTCCTAACAATTGCATTCCTTTATGTTTTTACAGTTTAGGTATGTATTTTTATGATGTATTTTAAGCTGTACTGTTCAGAAAGCTGTACTGACTAGTATTTTTCTGCAGTTATGTATTTCTTATTGTTTACAGGCATTCTGAAACCTGAATGTATGTAAAAGTGCTGATGGATGAATTTGGGGTTGCCATAGTATTTTACCATTTATTTGTAAAAATATTCATCTGAATGCATTTTAATATTACTGTAATTTGCAGATGAAAGAGCCTATTACAATTAATACAGCATTCAGTATTTGAAAGGATATTAAACTTGAGTGCACTCAACCTATGGTTCAAATATCCATTTTTAAAACCACATAATTTAACACATTGGTTAATTCAAATTCAGTACACGTTTTTTAAAAAAATTAGCAACAAACCAACAATATTTCATACTGTTTATTACAAATATTTCATACAAAATGTAACACTGGCACCAGATTTCATGACACCATGGTTTGTAAAGATATATTGCACATGCTAAAAGCATAAAATATACAGACAAAAACTACAAAAAATTAGATATTGGCTTTTTAAAATGTATGTCACTGCATTACAAACACAGATAGCTGCATTTAATACACACTCAAGATTGTCACCATTTTAAAACATCCTTCCCAATAACACTGACTTAAGGTTTGCCTTGTGTAATAAGAAAATGTATAAATCCTTATACAAATTTAGCATATTAATTTTATGTCAACACAAATATTTTTTTAAAAAAGACAAAGCCATAAAGTTTTGAAACAGAAACATATAGGTATTATATTGCTTCAGTATGACTCAAATGAAGGAAAGACATGTTCACAATAGATATCCAGCATACACAAATATAAAAAGGCACTCTAAAAGTTTCTTACATTATGAAACTCAGGTGCATTATCAAGTTTCTAAACAGAGAAGACAAGAAATTGAATTTACTCAATTCATAGTTAAATACAAAGGTTTGCTATAATAGTACCAAAACACAACATGGTGCCCTTTTAGTAGTGATACAGATATCCCCTGAGCTAGTTTATCTTAACACTTGAAACAATACAGATCAGCAAGGGGTAAGTGCCATGCATTGTAACCTGGCAGCTGAAGTTTCACATGAATGGAATACAAGCTGCTAACACAGAACCATAACTATAGAGAGGTGCATGCGTTATTACTCACCTTCTAGATCATGCTTCTCAATCTTTTATCAAATCAACACCACTGATGTCAGTAGAATAGAGTGCTTATTTTTTGACAAAAGCTAATGAAAATAAACAGGCCATAACTGACATTTATTACTATAGTTAAAATACAGTACCTTATCTGCTATTAAACTGTATTGCCATTTAGATAAAGCGATTAGAATGGAATCCATACTCCAATGACAAGAATTGCAAATTTCCCATTTTAATTATGGTTTTATTACTCTTTTATATGAAAATAATACATATAAAAGAGATAAGTAAGCATATATTTGGAGAAGATGGCACTACAAATGAATATAGGTCTCTTCAGAAACAAATTATTTTAAGTTAAAAAGATGTTATAGCCAGGGATTTTAGCCCTATTGTCTTTTCAAGACAGTAGGCTGGGATTGTTGATAGGACAGAAACACATAATGTAGTCTGAACTCAGGAACTCAGAACTATATCCTATTATGTTTCTACATAGCTGTGCAGAGGATTTTACTATAACATGTTGAAAAAATGTATTTATACTATCACTGTCACTATCAAATCATTTGGGTGAAAAGATTATTATACTATGAATGACTCCAATGCTGTAGAAGATTTCTGTTTGGTGGACTGTTCTTTGACCTCTGTTCCCTAAATTTGCTCTCCCCCTACCCTCCTGGCATTTTGTGGATGCTACAGTGGTGTGTGTGTGTATTTCATGGTGACTAGTTTGATATAATCAGCCAAGAAAAAGGAAGAAGAAAATGAGAAGTTTTTACTCAATTCTACATGGAAACATTTTGTTTCAAGTGATGTTTAATAATATTTAGTAATGTTCTAGAAATAAAACATTACAGTTCTAAGAAAGCAAACTTATAGATTTGTAGGTGTAGTTTGATTTCCCTGATTGTTTGGTGATTATTTCTTCCTTCATAGTTATACTATTATAACCAAATGCATTGTTTCTTTAAAAAAACACACACAACAGCAAGCTATTGTTAATAATGGTAACAATATGGTAAGTAGGCTCTAGATGACTCACAACTATGAAGGCATTTCCATGCAATCACTGTTGCTATTCTATAAATTCAGGCATCAACCTGTTATAGCCCTGACTTCAGCTGCTGAAAACTCCTCATAAGTTGATTAATTTTCTTTCTAATGAACCAACAAGGAAGTACTAGAAATGATTTTCAAATTATGCCCCAGCCCCTCAATTTCCTTCTATATTTTCCTTTTCTAGAAAAGCAGAAAAAGAAAAAAAAGAGACAATGAAAAAACATGAGCAAGAATGCAAGGCAGATTTCTACAACACTGAAGCCTGGCAAAAGGACATGGGGAAAATGTGAGGTAAGAGTTCCCATCAACCAGAAAACAGCATGTCCCCAAGCTCTAATGTGAAAAGTAGAAGATTAGGGAATCCTCTGGGGCTACAGCTAAACTCTGCTACCTAATAAAAATCATAATATGAAATTATAGATTTTTCCAATACAAGTGTGGCATGAAATCTCATGTGAAAATTTTTTAGATTTTTTTATACCAGAATTTATTAAAGTGTGATCTTAGGACCCTTGGGGAGGTCCCCTCTGTAAAAAAGATTTTAACAAGCAGAAATTCCTCAACATTAACCTTTTCCTCTTAAAGCACATTTAGAACATACTTCTACTTCCTGCGTACAATTGGGCTTCTATGCTCTATAAAATGAAGGTACTCTAATTATTGGCTCATTAATGAAGTTTGTGACTTCATTAATCCAAGTGAATTTTTTGCTGAACAGTCAAGAAAACAAAGTAACCTTTCTACATTTTCCTCATTCTTTCATTTTCTTTTCCTTTTTCAAAAATCAGCTGTAAAACTACTGTTTATAAATGATTAAGATCTTTATGCTGGGAAGCACCCATAGTTTCACTATAAAGCTTTAATTGTGAGTTTTAAGGAACATGCAGTAGTCCTCAGAATTTAACCAACACCTTAAAATCCACAACAGGATTTCACATCCTCTGTATTTAATAGGAATCAAGGCAATAACTAGTGTAGGCCTTTCACATTATAGTCCCTAGTCAACATACAAATATCATTAAAAATACATATATGCTAATATTGCAATTTCAAAATCTATGCATAAATATTGCCTTTTTCTTAAAAACTCATAATTACCATTTTGTATTTTACAGGTCTGTAACAATTTATACACACTTGCATTCTTAAGAAAAATAGTCTCTTTTTATTTCATCATTGCTACAGAATGCAAATTGTAGTATGAAAAAATTATCTAAGACCTGATTGAAAGTGTGTGTCATGATGGAGAATTTAGTTAATCATCATTGATCAAATTGAAAACAATTGGAGAATATTTTATTATTCTAAATCAGGGGTGTCAAACTTGTGTCGTCATGTGATATATCATGACTTTTTTCCCTTTCGCTAAAACGGGTGGCCATGGCCAGCATATGACCCATTCAGCCCGTGGGCCGTGAGTTTGACACCCCTGCCCTAAATAATTCAAATAAAACTTGTGATAGTAAATGTTTCTAGAATAGAAGTGCATAAGTTTGTGCTTATTGATATTATGAGAGAAAATTTAATTTCTGATATGTTAATCATGCCACAATCATGTGGCAGAAAGATCAATTGATTTATGGGAGTATTTCTGATCCTAGTTTTTCTTTTGGTGGGGGTTGGGAAAAATTTGGCAGATATATCTGTCAAAAAGCAGTATCTTGCTGGGAAGTTTTTCTCTCAAGAGGTTGATCCCCACTGGCTGGGGGTTGGAAAAAAGAAGCAATTGAGAGTTTCAGTCAGTTTTGGTGATACCTTTTCATCTCAGGCATTTTTGTGTTTGAGTGGTAACTACAAAATGGCTGAAATCGGAGGAACACTGTCACCTGTCTGAGAATAAAGAGTCTCCTACAAGGATTACATTTTAGAAGTGTGCAAATTGATTTTGAATTTGTAACACTTCTTCAAATACAGTACAGCAACAGAACAGTTTCAGTGAAATCAGAACAATATTGTGCAGAAACAGCTGTTTTAAATTTGAAATATTTTGTAATTTCCATTACAATGCAAGATGTATAGCCCAGAATGAAAATACATTTGACTTAGATGAAGGTGCAGATTTAAGATGGAAACTTTTCCCGGAAAATCTTGTTTATAGAAGCAAAGTGAAACTGTTATATTTCACTGATCATCCAAGATATTGATCACATATTCTGCCTCAAACATACTTCAATACATAGCAATGAGTGGTTATGTTAAATTATTTCAAATATCTGTAGAATAGATAACAAAGCAGTTCATAGTCTCCTACTTCTGTTTCAGGTTTTTCAAAAAAAGTATTTTGCTTCCATAAATGAGGAAGGACACTTCCCTCTTGATTCCACAATTCTCCTGTTGAACCACTACCCCTTTAAAGACTAAATCACACATTTTTTCCTCTATATGTTCCTCTCTGCTCTGCCAACAAATACTATGCAATATACTCCTCAACTGCATTTGACAAAATATGCATGAAGCTATTTCCACTGGCTGCATAAGAGCTGAAAATGATAACTATGTGCATTTGTTCCATCAAACTCAGCATACTAAATTTGTTTAAATTCATAGTTAATAACACATTATAGAATTAAGAAGGAGGACAAACCATGGTCAATTTTTCTGGGCACTTGTTTCATTTCAAATAAATATAAACACATTTAACATTACAAATATGAACACTAATCTGGAAAAATAAACTGTGATCAACACATCATCATCATTGGTTACAAATGTCAAAGTATCTACTAGAAATAACCCAAGACTCTTTATTACAGAAAACACTATTTGTGCATTGGTGATTAGAAAAGTTACTTGATTTTTTTCCCCCCTTGCATTATTAAAAAAATAATAAAGTCTTCTGAAGCCTTTTGGTCCTCATGGTATAGCTGGTTAGTTCTTTATATTTTAAGAGTCTCACTCTTCTTTCTGTACACCTTTCTCAGGCGAGGAAAAGGGTCCGTTTGACCTAGAAGCTTTGGCAGAAGGAGTAGATATTCATAATGCAAATGTTTAAAAAGTAAATTGATGCCAGCAGGACTGTTTAGTACAACCCAGTTCCCTTTTGTATGTTTACATAACTTTTCCACTTTATGTTTTAGTTTTGTCTCCTGTTTGCATCTTAGCACAGCAGTGGTAAATATGAAGGACTGTAATCTATCTCGTTGCATACTTTTCAAAAAAAGTCAGACAATACTTATGATAAAAATCAAATTACACAAAAAGATAACAAAAAGTCAATTCAAATGAGCAGGGTGAAACATTTAGGTGCGTTAGGCATTATATTTAGAACTGATTTTTCCTAAAACAAATAATTGCTGGACAGCACAGGTAAGACAAGTTCCCAAGGATCCCTACTTGGAGAGTGCAAATAAACCATGCATGCTTGTGCTGAATGGTAACAAAAATAAGGCAAATCTCATCTGCCTTTACAATAATCTCTTTGCAGCAGCTGCAGGTAGGTATGTTATGACTGAGGCAAACAAGATTTGATCCTAATGATTTTAAATTGCAAATGGAAGCAGCAAATACCTATTGTTTTAAAACACCTATTCGGTATAACTCTGATGAATTTAGAAGTCTGAATTGCCACAGAAAATGGTGATGTTGACAGTATTTGTTCAAACTCAAATCAAAATTTGTGGCTTTACCTTTGGCTTTTATAACAAAGATACCTAAAAATGAAAACTATATATTTATACAAGAGATATTAGAGATGGGAAGGTCTTCTGACAATCCAGAAACACCCTACTTGAAAAATGACTTTATATCAGCAATTTAATATTGCTAACATATTAATATAGACATAACAGTTCCCTGTTTACTTGTGCTGTCAAAACAGAAAAAGGCAGCTTCTTCTTTCTGCATATAATAAGAGGTAGAGACTTCCAGAGGAGCCCTTAGAATTTATGGAAAGCACAGTAGTGCTGGAAGCAAAACATTAACTAGAGTGCATTTAAAAAAAAAATATCCTTAAATTTTCTAAAAGGCTCTATTTAATTGCAAATTTTACTCTTTGCTGTTCTCATTCATAAATGAAGGTGAGGTGAAATTCAGATGTTTCTAAAGAAAATTTCAGATTAAATGCAAATGCAATCAAGAAAGGGGCACTGAATGTTAAGAAGTCAAAATGTTTCAGAATCAGAATCATTGTCATTGTATCCATTTTCTGCTCCTTCATCATTCATTAAAGTTTTACTATATGAGTTAAGAGTGTTGCTCATATTGGAGCTATTGCAGAGAAGAGTCCTGCTCAAATGGTCTTTTTTAAAAGAAACGAAGTTGAGCGGCGTCATTGTACTGGAAGGAGAAAAAGGCATCATGGTAGCCAAAATGAGTGCCAGGCAGTCAGCCACGTCTTTGTTAGGAGCGCAAGCCAGGGCTGGTGTATGACCTGGGCACAAATGCAGACAAAGCCATGGTTAGTACTAAGGGAACTAGGAAAAGATCTGAGCATTCCTTGGATACATCTCCAGATGAGCTCATAGCTAGGAGATGTATGTTTAGTCACCATCACAGCAGACAAAGCCAGGGTTATTTTAAAATTAGACATGCTGGGAAGGTACATAATTCACAAAGTGGTTCTCATAACAAGCACTATTTAATAAAAAGCAAAAGGCAACTTAAATTCTCCACAAAATGAAATAAACACAGGTAGACCACAGTCCTGGAGGACAATGTGAATCAATATGAGCCAAGACACTGTTAGGCTTAAATCACAAGATCATATAAGAGTTATCCTAAGAGCAATGTCTTTCACTCAAAAGAAACTGTGATATTTAAGAAAACAAATTAGTAATATAGATCACTATATTTTTACAAAAATAATAATCTGATTAGCATTAATATAGTGGATGATTAATTCTGCAATATTTTCTATTAGAAAGTTAAATAAATAATTCAAATGTTCAATTTTAGCTAAATCCAATCATGTTTATTAAAATGTGACAGCTGAGTCTCTCTCTGTAGGACAAGCACTGTGCTCTTTACTATATATTGGATATTGAGATAGGGAAATCTTCTCTTGTAGGGAAAATTAAAAGCAAGTGGCCTCTTAAGAAAGTGGTTAATTCTTTCCTTCTGCATATATGTTCCAGAATATCAGGGAAGCTTGTTACATATTCTATGACAAACAGCATCATAGAAATTGGATGTCAACACACACACACACACACACACACACACACACACGTACATGCACATACACAGTCTTTTTTAAAAGCCTCTTCATAAGTTTCTGCACTGTGCAATGAGAAGGAGGCTTGATATCTTTCCACATGGAAGATAAATAAAGTATTAACAATAACAGGAACAACAATAATCTATAGAAAAAGACATTGGTATTTTTTTCTGCATAGGCAATAGTTTAAACACAGTGCAAATGAGACTAGCTTCCCAATTAGGTCTTTCCATATATTCAGGAAATTGAAATCAAAAGTTTTCACTTCTGTTCTTGGTTAAATATGGCTTTCCAAAGCAATGTTTAATATTGCTGAACACATTTGCTGAAGCAGATGAACTTTTCAGAACTCCTTGTTGCTAGACAGGAAATAGGAAGAATACTCAGCCCCAGGGGAACAATAGGTTTATTATATTTCACTAATCTAATGAATGAAGACTAAACAAAAACATTATGGGCAATCTATAGTTAATATCCCAAAAATTATTATGGTGCACTAAATGCTAGAATTTCTATTTTAAGATATGATATTTGAAAAACTTCCGGTTGCAAGGCTGCGGCGGCGGCAGGAATCCGCGATCGTGCGCGGTTCCTGCTGCGCTTGCTGCCGAGGTGCCTCCAATCCAGTTGGATTTGGAGGCTATGGTTACCCCGTAGAGGTAACCGAAGACAGGGGAGATCCAGGCAGGAGTCTGGGGGAATCGCAATCCCCCTCCTCAGCCAGTTTAACTCCCTTTTCCCAGGTGGTGGAGCGGCGGTCAGCAATGGCCGCCACAAAGAAGCTTTCAGCCGGATAAGATTGTGCAGGAGGAAGTTTGAAGAAGTGAAAGTTTTTGGCTGAACCGGGACAATAAGCTACATCTTTATTCTGGAGGTTCAACTTTTTAAAGGATACATTGTTTCCTAACAAGATTGATAAAAGCGGTGGAGAAAAGTTAAAGGGAAAGTTTTTTTTTCTTCTCACTCTCCTTCCCTACGGAAATAGCAGATGGAAATTGGGAAAACCTGCTTTGGCATGGAAGGTAATTAAATCTGAAAATTAAAGACAAGGGGATATTAAGATTTCTGAACATTGGAACTAAAACCCAAAAATTTTCTTTTTTTTTTTTTTTGTTTTAAGTGGGAAGGGAGAGGCAAAGAATATATATTAAGATTTTGTTGGAGGAGACGGCTTGGAACTTTTAAGATCAGAGGTAACGGCAAAAAGACTTTTAAAAAATTAAAATTAATTAAATTTCACCCCAGGAAAAGATAGTACAAAAAGAAGAAAGTGCTAAATGAAACAGTTTGTGCTAATTTGGATTGCTTTGTGACTTTGGGACTCTTGGAAACGATTTTTTGAGAGACTAAAATCATTTGGGTTATTTAAAAAAAATATATCTTACAATGGCATTATCTGTTGAAGAATTGAAAATAGAATATAAAAAGTTAAAAGAAGAGGAACAAGAAGGCAAGGGCTCTTCTGGATCTGTTTTCCACTTCTTAGAAATGACGATTTTTACCTACCGGGAATTACAACAATAAGAAAGCTGGGATGAAGAAGAAGCCATCTTTAATGGACAAATAATTTTAATTGAGGAAGAAAAGGGAAAGGGAAAGAAAATGGAGAATTCAAGATTTAAAAAAACAACCAAGAAAGGGAAAAATAAGGTGAAAAATCGATACAATGTCAGGAAACAACAGAAAAGAGGAATACAACAGAGAGGGGAGACCAAAATGGTTGAGATTGAGAGATGGGGGGACAAAAAGACTAGACTGGATAAGAGAGGAAGGGAAAAAGAGAAGAGAAGTTATAAAGACTTAAAACAAGATGTTAAAAAGCAGGGTTTTTTAGAGGCAAAGGGTAAAATGTAATTAAAGAAGAGATTCTGCAAAAGTGCACAGGATTGCATTATAGTATTTGTATTTGAAATAGAGTTAAAAAAATTGGAATATTATATGAGTTAACAATATATTAAAGGGAATGTGTAAAATGTCTAATAGAGTTTAATTAGCTATGGAACATTGTTTTTACTATACGATAAGCTTACTATTTTTTTCTCTTTTTTATTACTTTAAAATTTACTATGTAGAATGCACTAAGGAGAATCAGTATGGAAATTATATATTATTTTAAGTGTTAAATCTAGGGGAAAGATAAAAAGTTATCATACTTCAACCAGTGATTACAGAGAAATTTTGCAGTAAAGAGAAAAGAAAAAATAGATAATTGAAAAAGAACGGACAAAAGATACAAGTAAAATGATTTAAATTGAGGTGAAATAAATAAAATAGAATTAAGAGAGTGAAAAGAGGGTAGAAAACATATAGAAAATGTAGAATGATAAATGAGATATGAAAGAGTATATAAGGTGATCATGAATTTGGTTTATGTCTGTATAAAAAGATGATAACCCAGGATTAAGCCACTTTCCCAAAAAAAGTTTTATGTTTTCATGTTTAGTATTTTTGTTTGTTAAGTTAGCTTATTGAGAATTAATAAAATTTTGGAAGAATGTTAGAAGAGAATAATGAAATTATAAACAAGACAGATGAAAGTATAAGTACAATGAATAAAGAGATATAGAAATTTAGGTAAAAGGAGAAATTGGAAAAAGAATAAATAAGATATGCATATGTGATAACCTGGAACTATGTTGTATTCAAATAAGATGTTTTATTTGTTTTGTTAAAATTTAATAAGCAGTTTTTAGAAAAGAGATTTTATGTTATTAGGTTTTATGTTTTGTGTATTGTCTTTAAAAACTAATGAAATTTGTTTGTTTTTTAAAAAAAAGATATGATATTTAAAAAATCACAGGATTTAGCAAACCATCAACATGAAAGTGCAAAATATATTCGTAAACTACATATTTGCTAAAAAAAAACCCCACCCAAATACATCTACCATTAGTGGGTTGCCTTTCATATACACACATTAATATGGAAATTGATATTGATGTCATCTGTACTTATAATAATTTATTTAGAAAGTGGACTTCCATGTAGCATTAAGTTACTTAATGGATGTTTGCTATCTGCTATGAAAATAAAGGGAAGCTTCAGAATAGTTCTGAAGTCATACAGAAGCAATTACAGTTTCATTTTAATTCAAATACTGTATCTAGATAAAGAAATGGCTCAAAACCATTTTCCAATGGAAATGAAGGACACAGTGCTGTATCCTGTTTCATGGAGATAGAATGTTAATTAGATAAGTAGCTGAACTTTACTTCAAAACTGTAAGACAACATTCACTACCCCAGATGATGGTAGGCTAACTCTGGGGACTCAGGGTATCCATTAGCATATCCTCTTTTGTGTACCATCAATGACTGCCAATCACTAGTGCTCTGCAACCTTCCAGCAAGAGCAGCAGCTCTAGATATGTATCACATAATCAGAGCAACAAGTCTGCATGTATAATGCCTACTGGAATATATGTCTTATCCTAGGTGGTTACTACCTGCTAGCTAAGACTTTCCCAACTATTTTGCCTGTGAGGCTTTCACAGATGTTAACTACTGAGGTAGCAAGACAGTGTAAGCCGGTATTATAACATGATCTCAAAATTGGGAAAATAGTCTGGATGTCTTGTTCCTTGCCCAATCTTGTAGGAGTTTTTTTTATTTAGGTCTTGCTAAATTAGCCTGACCTACAAAATGGTTTTGGATATGCCTTACTTGTTACAATGCTTAGTAAATTCTTTCAAAGCACACATAATTACAAATAAGTTACTTATCTCATTGGCTGAAAGTACAGCCTCTCTCTAGGAATGGTTTCTGAAATAAGGAAGTTGACTCCTGAATGTTATTCAAAGCTTTCTGAATAAACGGAATCAGGGTTAGTAATGAAGAATTGTTGGGAGGATGGGTTCTGTTGTTAAGGAGTACTATTATAAAAATCTTTATTAGGTGTTTGCCTTTCCTCCTATTAGTGGGCAGAACCCTGTATTCTGCCCACTGTAAAGTTCAATAAACTTGGCTGAAGCAGATTTTTGGATCTAGGGATTTTTGGCCTTCAGTTAGTGTCAACAGTGGGATTTGTTATACATTTATCAGCAAACCGCTGGTAGAGGTGTATAGTTTTACAAAAGTACTTTTTATAACATGATCGCATTGTACGACAGTAATTGGGACCAGAATTTCCACCACAAAGCAATAGTCATAAAATGCAATATCACATGACCATATGGGTGCTTAGGAACAGAAATATCAGTACTTCCAGTTGCCTTCACTGAGTGAAAACATTACAAATTGAAACTAATAATGTCTTTTTCAAGATTTCACAGAATTGGGAAAAATGCCTTCTCCAAAAACTGAGGGAGAAGATTGGTATGTGTTTGTGTGTCTGTTTGTGTGGGTGTAACTTATTTCAGTCCTTTCTTCTTATTAAAAAGAAATTAAAACATTTAACTGCCATCATACAATTCAAAATTATTTGTTTAAGAACTAGTTTTGCATTTCAATAAAAAGTACTTTGCGTACAGTAACAGGCCTTCCTTCCCCCATGAAATGCCTTTAGAATTGTATGGACTTTTTGAATATTAAGAAAGATATCTCTTCTTTAATAAGTAAGGAAAGAAGGAGTCAGTGACTTCATAAAACATACCAGTATTTTTTCGTATAGCTTTTCTTCAAAAGCCCAGTTCCTATTCTTGGATTCTAGTTAGTATTTTACTTGTGAGTGTGCAATATCTGGCCAACATTTCATTAAAATGATTAATTGGTAGCTCTCAAAAGGCCAAGATCCTAAAAGCTATATTAAGCATATGCTATAGACATCCATACATCCATATGAACATTTAGCATATTTAATACAAATCGCTTTTCGAGCATGACAGTACATGCCAAATGGATTTAAGCTTCTCTCAATGATTTGTAATGTAGTATGTAGGAATGATTTATGAAAAACATATAAGATATGAGCATATAAGATCCAGATTGAGATATGTTTGATCATACATTAGTGTACTTTTCCTAGAAGGTTAACATCTAATGATCAGATATGTCAGTTGCAATAGTATATATGAGTTCAAGATGAAAAGTGATTTGCCTAAATATTATTCATTATGTTATATTCATTATATTTCACCCAAGGCTACAAAATGGCAGTGACTTGTTGTGGAAAGAACAGGAAATAATTATACCTTCAGAAAGAATGAGGATACAGTTAAAAATTATGTTATGGGCTTTGTATTCTTCCATAAAATGAACACATTAATACATTTAAAATGCAGCCCTCTTCCTTATAAGAGTTCTGATGTCTTTATAAAACTAGAAAATTCTAAGTTTTGTTACTTTACATAAGGTATAGTCAACAAAATGTTGCATATGAAATAATAATGGGACTTGTTTTTATATAATAGTTTAAATAGAACTGTGTTTGTGGGAACACAAATTATATTTTTGCAATTTGGAAATTAATAACCATCAGCAAGCTTAAAAATATTTTAAAAACAAATATTCATATGTAATGAATAATGCCTGCTAATTTATTGTTTATAAATGATAATATGAATATCTTCACTTACCATTTTCATCTACTGCCTGTACACATGCCCCCTTTGCTAACAATTCCTCAACTACCATCTTCAAGCCATTCTGTGCAGCAATATGAAGAGGTCTAGAAAATGTAATATCTAGATTCAGTAGGTTTGATGTATTTCAAAAAGTTTACTATAATATGCACAGTTTGTTCAAGTGCTTAATTACGTTAAAACACTCTGTGAATTCTGATTGCAAACTGCAAAAGTATAAATTATATGACACTTTACTCTTATCAAAATTATAAATAAAAGATACATGTGAATTAAAATTATACTCACGTTTGCAATGCATTGTTTTTTGCATTAATAAGGCTCGGTTCTTGTATCTTGTCAAGTATCAACAAGGCACATTTTTCATGACCCTGGAAAACAAACACACACACCATATCTAACTGTATTTGGAACATTCTAAACAGATAATTTTTAAATCAGATCTTAGTTAATTATTAAGGAAAGTCTAGCAGATGTGAGAACAGAGATTTCCATCTGAAAACTTTGGAATGCATTAAGCTGAAATAATGAGATGCTTTCATTGAAATGTATTTATTAGTTTATTAGATCTTTTCATTCTTTCTAATGGTAGAATTTGTAGCTTGTCTAGATTTTCCTCTCCCGCCAGTGATTTCCTCCCCCGCTAGTGGTGGGGGTTGGGGAGACAAACAGGCTACAAATTCTAACTTGTCCAAGCTTACTAAATGCATGTTGTTATTGCATATCTCTTGGTCACCTGCCCCTTGTTTTCTACTTAGCCAAAGCTAACACACTGCAGATTTTTTTGGGGGGGATACAATCAGTTGCAGCAAGTCATGATATTCAAGCAAAGGAAAAAATGATGTAAATTGTTCTTTAGGTTTAGAGAGTTTTCTTGCTCTGTAAGCTTTCTCTGCCACCATTTCAACTGTTGATTGTTTGACTCAGTAATGTCTGACTGAAATAAAATTCAAGCAGGGGTGGGATACGACAGGGTTAACTACCGGTTTGGGATTTACGAGCTTCCCTGCATGCTGTGAGCCGCGCACCTGTAAATCGTCATCAGCATGCTGTGTACAGAGACACAGCCTTTAAACAGCCCTCTTTTCCTGCTTTTTAAACTGTAGCTGTGCCTTGTTTGGCAGCTGAAGTTGAAAAATCAGGAAATAAAGATCAAATAAGAGCCCAGGTGGGCTGGTGGGCAAAAACATCAGCAGACATAGAACTGGTTCTATGTCTGCTGCTCTTCAGAGCTACCAGTTCTACAGAGGTGGACAGAACCGGTAGAAACCCACCCCCGAATTCAAGTATTGTAAAAATGCTGTTATAAAGCTGGGTTGTTGGTTTTTTTGAATTTACTTTACTTTACTTTATCTTATTTAAAAGATTTCTTTTGACATCCATCTTAAACACAACTAAATAAAACAAATAGCCATAAAATCATAATAATAAAACCATAAAATCAAATAACAGGAATTACCTAGGATAAGACAGAGTGACTACAGAACTAACAAAGAACCAGCAAAATCTACAACATTATCTACAAGCTAAAAAACTGTATTCTAAACTTTATCATTTGTTTACATCTTACACCAATGGAACATTCAATTAACAAAATGCAATATTATGGGGCTCTTTTCAGACTGTTAGCAGACAAGCTAATCTTTTCCATAACCTGGCATTCTGTTCTTCTTATTTATTTCTTTTAGCCTCACTCCCCTACCCCAGGCACAAAATAATTCAAAACCAAGAGGAAGAGTAGTTATCACTATATTGTTTTATATCTTTCCATTTTTATTGCTGTCATTTTTATTAATGCAAAATGTGGAAGTACCCCAGGATTCCTGTGATATTTAATTAACACTACATTACTAGGAAAATAATTTGCTATTGAAATGTGCAATGCACAATATGGACATCAGTTCTTATGGGATTGATCAGTATGGCAAGGATTGTGAAATTTCTGTGTTGCCATTTCCAGGCCATAGAGTATACAGGTAGTCCTCATCCTCCAGTTGCCTTGTTGAATGACCACTCACGTAACAAGTGGTATAAAAGTTTTACAGCCAATCCTCACTTTTACAACTGTCTCATTATATGGTCATGTGATCACCAGTTGAGTTCTTTGCAACTGACTTGTCACAACTGGCTTCTCTTGTCACAGAGTTAAAAATGAAAGCAGAAGTAGAATCATAAATCAGTTATGTGTTATTTTGTTATTATTATGCTATTTCAATTAGTGATCATGGTGTTAGGGACAATTACTTGTCCCAATTGTGGCTGCTAAGAAGCCACCTGAACAAACAATAAAAATGAACTTTTCAAAGAGAAAGGGCAAATTCTGTTGAATCTTTTGATGAGGATTTATTTTAACCAAACTTTCCTCATCTTAATTTCATTTAGTTTTATGCACTGTATTTTAATATAAAGATTTTAAAACTATCACATTCATAAATTATATAAATAGAAACTAGGATGTATTGGTTGCTGAAAGTTATAATTTGAAAAACTATATAACCATGAACTTTGTAGTAACCCTGTTTCATACATACTTAATTTACACAGGAATTATTTACTCTCTAACACAAGTGTCAACGTCTGACATATTTTACACACTTTTGATGATATGCTGACACAAACAGAACCAAACACAATTTTAAACATACTTTACTGCTAGCCAAGTGCAATGATGTATTCAAGTCATTATCCATCAAGGTTAAATCAGCCTTAGCACTGTTCACCAAAAAATCTAAAATACAAAAAAACCCAAAATATTCCATAAGTTTACATCCATAACACCAATTCAAGTATCTTCAGACTCTTCAGATGAAGTTTACATACTAAATTAGGAAGAAAAATAAGACTGTGATAAAAGAGATCAGAACAAAATTCAATAAAGTCATGACATAAAGCAATGTTTTTCTGAAAAGGGCTTTTAGTATTACTATTTAAAAGCACAGTGCAGTTATTCTAATTTTCATTCATAATTGATCTTCTGTAATATGAAAAATGCTGGAAGAAACTGTAGGAAAGGTAGGATCACAAAGGGTGAATGATTTTATCTGGATCATGTTTGTTCCATGTTTGTTCTAACCTTGGGTTAGAAGGATGAATGGGTTCCAGGTGTTATGAGGAACATGGATGGAGGGTTTTGAACACAACTTTTTTTGCTATGGTTATTTGGTACTGTTGTTTGAATTTTGTTAAGCTGTCCAAAGTCATCTGGAACGGGGCAGCTTACAAATTCAATTGTTCAAACAATTAATTTTTATTCCATATTTCATGTTTTTTGAATTCTGAATATGCCTAAGCACGTGCGGTAAACAATTTATATGTGACATAATTTCATCTTAGTTATTTTAGAGATAAATTTATTTATTTATTCATTCAATTAATTAATTAATTAAATTAATAATAAGAAGTCTTTATTGATTAGCCCTTGGGCCATATCAAAGTGCAAAGTTCCAGCAACAATTTGTTACTAAAATTTAATAAAAGCAATTCCAAATGAAATTTGATAAAATACTATTTAAAATGGAACTTGATAAAATACAATTTAAAATGGAATCTAGACAAAATACGATTTAAGATGAAATAGAAATAAAATACAATCCAAAATAAAATTGTAATAATGTACAATAATTTAAAATATAGATAAAATATAACAACATTATATTTCGGAGTCGCCCTTGCAATCTACCTTAATTAAATTTATTTGCCACCCTTCTCATTTCAAAGCAACTCTGGGAGAGTTACATCATTAAAATTGCAAAATATAAATTTCTATAACGATAAAAATGGAAATTATAATGATAACAGAATTATAGTTAAAAGATGGGAAGGGAAGGAACAGGTTGTGCAGAGGGGGAGGGGGATTTGCCTGTTAACTCATCAACCACTCACAGTGTGACGCTCCCCCATTGGTGTCCAAGCTATCTGGCACAGCCAGGTTTTCAAGTTCTTGTGAAGATCAGACGGATGGGAGCCGATTTCACCTCAGGGGTAAGATGTTCCAAAGGGCAGGAGACATTGCAGAGAAGGCTCTTCTCCTGGACCCCACCATCAGAATTCCTTGACTGATGTCTGCAGCATGCCTCCTTTGCCAAGGTGCATGGGGCAGGCAGGCCAGTCCCAGTGGGTGAGACAATTCCTCAATAACCTGAATCCATGCCATGTGGGACTTTAAAGGTAATAACCAACACCTTGAATTGCACCCAGAAGCAAATTAACAGACAGTGCAGCTTGGTGTAACATGGGCACCAAGAACTACCTGTGCTGTTGCATTCTGCACCAGTTGAAGCTTCTGAATCTCTTCAAGGGTAGTTCCATGTAGAGTGCATTGCAGTAGTCCAGACTAGAGATGACCAGGTTTTGGATGATTGTTTAACATTTCGTTGCTATTATTCCAAAATAATAAAGTAACAAGTTGATGTTACCATTCCAAAATAATATTGTTGATGTGTTCCCTCTCTGTTCTTTCCTAGTAGAATACTACAGAGGATGGGAATTTTATATTCAACATTATTCAGAGGACCAGTTGATAATGAATAATTAAAACTGTATTTAAGAATGACATTATGTGAACAGATTATATAATAGTTTCTCTTTTAAAAGGTAGCACATTTATTACAGACAGGCAAGTGGATATGGAATTTTATGATGCGCAACTGCTGATATAAATATACTGCAAGGAATGTTTGTTGAAAATATAGGAGTAAAACCAGAAGAGATAGTCTACAATAAATGGGTGCTGGATAAATGAATGTGGTCTGTCTACAAAAGTGAATGGCCAGTATGAAAATACATTGAATGGACTAGTCATACAGAAAAAAATTAATAAAATGGAATTGCAAAACTAATATCTAAAGAAATAGATATTGGAATGAAATGAAAAGAAGGAGAAAATAAAGATATAGCTGGATGGAGTTAAGAAGATCCTAAAAGAAGAGAGATAGCAAGTTTAAAGATCTTGTTTGAAGTGATGTGTAGGTAGAAGCAAGGACAGAAAGATACAGAAAAGTAGAGAGAAATCTAGTCAGTGTAAACTGGATTTACTTAGATTTTATTTACTTTCACTTATTTGTAATCTTCTACTCGCTACTTCTTAATTTTTTTTTTGCTTAATGTTGCTTATTTTGTAAAGGAATACCATAATACACATATCTGTGTGTGGGGTGTATGTGTGTGAATGCATCGGGGTGGGATTCAACTGGTGTTTCTACCGGTTCAGTGAGAGTGTGTTTTGTAAGTGTGGAGCGCTTGAAAATCCTCTTCTTTCCTGCTTTTTCAACCTCATCTGTGATGCGCAAAGCAGCTGAGGTTGAAAAAGCAGGAAATAAAGGACAGCCAAGAGCCCGGCTGGGCAGGTGGGCTAAAAAGAGGCCCAAAAGGTCATTGCAGGGAACCAGTTCAGTATCTGCTGCTCTACTGGTTCTATAGAACTGGGCCGAACCGGTAGCATTCTGCCCCTGGAAAGCATGCATTGCTTCTGTATAGTACATCAGTAAATTCCTCCTTTATTCTTTATTTACAGAATCAGAGTAGCTGCTTAGATCTTCTGATACATATTTTTTTCTTTTGTTACATACAGGTTATCACTTTTTCTTTTCCTTTCCCTCCAACTCTCAACAGCTTCTCTCTGTCTTCCGCCTTTGAAGTTCTGAAGTCTTGAAGTTCTCTTCTACTGGCCCGCCTTTCTTCTAAGGAAGTTGCCAATTAACCCTTTGCCTGCATTCCACCCAAGTAATAAACAATCTTCTCAGCAAAGATAGGAAGTTTGAAAGATCTGCAGATGTCTTAAATAGAAGCAATAAGGATATTTTTTCTTACCTAACAGATTGACCTATATGATGCCATCAGTTATGTTCAGTTCCTAGGAAGCAATTCCTTACCTACAGTCCCTACATGCCCCTTTTCAGCAGCGATGGTAAGTGGAGTTTTCCCTGAATTATCTGCAGTATTTACTTGTGCATTGTGACTTAAAAGTAGCTGCAAACATTCCACATGATCAGCAAAGGCTGCTGCATGAAGTGGAGTTCTAGGAAAAAAATAGAACATAGAAACATTTGGCTAATTGAGTGGTTTATTATTTCCATTATTTTTATTTATCTCTAATTCATCTCTCAATCTAATATTTCAGGAAAAATATATTATCATTCAGAATAATAAAGTGTTATTCACAGGTGAAACATAATTCAGCACAGAAAAAAAGCCACAAAAAGGCAGAGATGCTCAATAGCAACATAAATCTGATTCCTTTGAATCTTAAAGAAAAGGGATACTTGCTTAATAATTGCTTAAAAGGAGACAAGTGTAAGCCTTATAAAATAAAAGGCATAGGAATTTCCCAAAGCCACAACAGACAATGCTTTATTATAACATTTCTGGGAAGAATTCTTTATGAAGGCAGTCAATACTTGGTTTTAGCTGAGTTCAGCACTAATTATCAACAGTATCATGTGCCATCACTCCACTGAACACCTAATTCCCACAGTGCTGTCTTAGGCTAAAGGTATTTACCCATGTAGTCGGCTATACTGCTATTATCTTTCTCATCTTCTCATCTTTTCATTTTTCATTCTTTCTCATCTTTTCATCTTTCCTACTATCTTCTTTTGGTATCTATGATTTATCACTTCTTGTTTATATCTTTTGATTAATGGCTGTAATTATGATTTATGACCTGTGACCTATCACTTTGTTGTATGATTGAGAGGTTATGCACTGGAGACAAATTCCTTGTGTGTCTAATCACACTTGGTCAATAAAATCTACCCTTCCCTTCTATTCATCTGGAAATTGGTAACCCCAGCTTTTTAAGAGTTCACTTAGTTATATTTCAACCCATCAAATACAATCTTCACTGAAGCAAATGTCTTTGACATGGTGGAAAATTTATTAGTGGAGTGAAGACTCCCTTTCCTTTTATTTCCTCTAGCAATCCTTTTTGAAGAGTTGGGTGAGATAGGGAGAAAACATTAAAATGTTTTTGTTCCATTTTACTGATAGATGAAAGGCTTCTCCATTAATAAATGAATACAAACCACTGCCTCCATTTTTAAAAGGAATTATAATTTATTATAAATAAAACAAATGAATAAACTACACAATATTTCATCCAAGTAATTCTTACCTTCCTTTTTCATCTTTGCAATTAACAATGCCACCACCAAATGCCCCAATGAGTAGTGAAGCACAGTTTTCATGATCATTTATTCTGTTAAGGAAGGATACAATTTAATTCCATGTGATTTATTTCATTAATTTGATAGCATAGTTCAACTGGATTTCCCTGGGTTTACTTTCAGTCCAGAATTTTGGTAGCCTGGGTTTATAGGTTTGTTTATGGCAAAGTTTGCCCAGTAAAACATGTACAATATATAAATCATAACTGAACTGGTTCACTGACCTTTACATATTATTCTCCTTAGAACTGCCAATATGTTCACATGCATGAACCACACTCCATTGGCTTTTTTCACAAATTACAATAAATGCAGAGGGGGAATCAAAACATGATAAGGAGAGTTCCCACTTCTTTCTTTGTATAGTCACTTTCCCCTTTATACATATTCCATACTGTACATAGACCTCCTATAATTTTTAATAGAAATGTGTGAAATGATTTCTTTAAAAGATTTCTTTAAAAGATTTCTTTTAAAGCAAGGTGATGTATTTTTTTAGTTTGTTTCTTATTATAGCTTTCCTGTTCATGTAACTCTGGCAGTCTGGGATGCTACTTTCATAGCTATATAGCAGCAACAACAAACAAAGCCACAATAATACACTTATAGACAAGGGGGCTTAATACTGAAAAAGTCCATGATATAATTCTGTCCCCATTTTTACTTTGACTACATCAGTATTATTAAGGATAATAACATCTGCAGGCTTTGATTGAAGAGAGAGTGGGAGTTTTCAACATAGTATCACTAATCAAACAACATCGTTGTCATTAAATAAGTTTTCCACAATTTATTTCCAGTAATCAAACACCTCCTCAGCTGTCATGAGTTAACTCCAAAAGTTTCTGTAATTAATATGTACATGTGCAAGACTTTTTCTTCTTTCTGATCTGTGCCCATTTAATAGTTGGATGAATGATCAACAGAGAATATTGGACTGTAGGCTATGGATAGTAGCCTTAAAGTAATGGTCAACCACTTTTGTACTACAGGCAAAAAATGAAAATAATTATGACCATGTACCATAAATATTCAGTTCAGGTCAAAGCCATCTTTACTTTTGCTTTTATTAAAAACTTCAGACCATAATTTGAAATTAAAGTTTAAAATACAGAAAAACTGCCAATCAAAATTACATAAACTATATTGAAAATGGTTCATTTCCTAGTACAGAAACTTACTGATAAGGCATTTTAATTGCTTGCAACTATGTACATGGGTCAACTGGGGAGTAATATTATAAAAATATCACTATCTCAGAGCTTTATTATTTTTAAATTCCAGCTTAACTTGGCGCACAGCCTAGGCTATAGGAAGTGAGATTTACTGCTATTTCTACTTACACTGCACAGTGCAATGGAGAAAAAGAGTTTCCATGAAAGTTGCGAAAAGCTTTATGTTCCAACAGTACCTCTATACAGTTTTCATTTCCTGTAAGAGATCAGATGATAATTTCAAGTGCTTAATATTGTCAAAATAACTATACTTTATCATTCAGTTTGATATTGATTCTCTAAAGATATTTCTACAGAATCAAAATGGTGCCCTCTATTTCAAGTCAGCATATTGTTCATCCTAACTTAAAAAAACTTCTCCAAAGTGGTTGAACTGAAGGTCCAACTTACTAAACCTGAGATAGTTGGTATATGATTTGGATTCCCACTTTTTAAAAATAAAATAATTTTATTCATTTGGTAATATAAAAAAGTCACTGGGACTGCTGTTTGGGAGAGCCACAATTCCATCATTTTGCTTACTACGAAGTATCAGTGTGTTTAAAATACATATAGTCCCCCAGTTTAAGAATGTCCCCAGGTCTGCCCTTAAGTCAAATTTGTATGTGAGATAGGAGAGTATTATTGCATAATACCGTCTAAGTAGTATGGTATAATGAATTGAACTATTGTGAATTTAATTTGAATATCTTTTTATTTAACTTAACTATAGGTCATCCTTAAACTGGGGTTTTCTTAGCCCGGAGACTTGCTGTATTGCAACAGAGTGGCAGGGAAGGGGAAATTCTGACCAACTGAAAAACTGCTTAGAGCTTCAGTGTCAGATCAAAAACTGGACCATTCGCAAGAAATTGGTTCAGCTGTCAAATGGAGACAATGCAGATCATACATGGCGTTGATCTGGGAATGGAGCCAAATCTCTAATAATTTACAACAATATACAATTATTGTTTTAGAAGCTCTGTAATCTCTCTTTGCATGCAATTTCCATACTAAACTTTAAAAGCCAGTAATAAATATCTGCTTGGCAGAAAAGATTACCATGATAAGAAGCCCAGTGCAATGGTGTATAGTTCTGATTATCTTTAAAATTGTAGTCCTCTGAAAGTGCCAACTGCATTAATTCACTCAGCCATGTGGCATGACCACGAGCTGCTGCATAATGTAGAGGTGTCCTGCCTCTGGCATCCTTACACAGAATTAATACTTCTTGTTCCAACAGCATTTGAATGCATTCCTCATGCCCTGTCATAATCTTTTGCAAATAAAATTTTAAAATTAGATTCATTTTAGTAAAATATGCCTTTCATCTCATGAAGCTATGCAAGATAATCAACAATCCTAAATAAATATAAATAAAAACTGATTTTTTTTAGTAACTGAAAAAGCTTATCTGAAATATTAATGATAAAGATTTGGGTTGTTTCTGGAATAAAACATGTTCTACTTGGGCGGTCAGTGACAAATATTTTTTTAGTAACTTGCACATGGACATTGGATACTGTCTTCTCTAAAAAATTAATGAAAATAAATACTTTTCAGAGTGTTCTTTATAAAAATATACTCACATACTGCATCAAGAGTCCTTCCAGACCAAGAGCCCTTAACATTACCAGTACAAACATAACTTTCAAAAGTGTTCCAAGCATGCTTGGAATAGTGACATTTTCAGTGAACTGCTGTAAGAGTCAATTTAAGATGTTTATGATGATCATGTATCTTGCATTGCTAGAAATTATTTTAATTTCCCCCCATGCATTCTTGGAAATATTTTTTTTTTAAAATGGGCTACCTGAAAACAATAATGATTAATTTAAAAATATGAGGATGAGGCATCTTCAAAAAACACGTTCCAAATATTTCATTATTTAAATTTGAAAAGTAGAGGAATAACTTAGAAAATTAGATATGCTAAACAGAGCATCTAATTTAACAGATGTCAGTAGGCATACACAATCCTACTATGAACCCACTGTGCTATGCATGAAGGATTATTGACAACACCTATATGTAAAGCTATGAGCAGAGCCCCCTCCAAAAGGATTGTCCTTCTTCTAATCATCATAAAACCTTAAAGCCTTAGCAATTAAAATTTAGATTGCAAAAATTCTCCCTTTCTACCTAAAAAACTTGATTGCATTTCCATAAATGCAGTTTTCTGATACTTTTCCCAACTCTAACATTTAACTCGAAATATGACCAAACTCTTTGTCGAGGGTAGTGCTATATAACTGAGGACTGCACAGCTTTTGTTATATTTTCTTCTCCCATCATATCCATTCTTTTATAAACGCTGCTTTTTTTTTTTTAAAGGACTATTTG
Source organism: Laticauda colubrina (assembly GCA_015471245.1). Taxonomy (NCBI): domain Eukaryota; kingdom Metazoa; phylum Chordata; class Lepidosauria; order Squamata; family Elapidae; genus Laticauda; species Laticauda colubrina. Next base: position 36,377,494 of record BLBF01000011.1, read on the forward strand.
AGACATCTAATGGAGCAGTTTCTAGCAAAGGTTTCCAGATCATTGTTACTTGCCCTTAGCAGCTTACATTCAGAGATTTACATGATACATGTTAGAATCAAAGTCAATTTTAGTGTTCTGTATTCTTCTCTACCATTATTAGGCATATGTGCAATTGGAAAAACATACAGCAAAAACACAGGATAAAATGAGAAATTACCCCTCTGTGTAAAGCAGTACATCCCAGGATATCAGCTGCATCAACGGACGCCTCTTTTTCAAGTAACAAAGAAACAGCATCTATGTGCCCATAAGCCACAGCTAGCATAAGTGGAGTTCTAAAAAACAAGAGGCCCATAGCTGTCATCATATATTCCTGCTTTGTGACTTTATTCAATGTATTATCCAAAAGTATTTGCCACTTCTCCAAACACTGTAATATCCATTAGTTATTTTATATGTTGCCAGAGATAGCTAGATTCGGTAATATTGGAAGTTCATTAAGCATTAATACAATCTTTGTCCATTATCTAAAAGCGAGCAGCAAAATGTTTATTTCTGATTAATTGTCTTCAGCTAGTACTGAGTCTCCTAACTTAATTGCTTCTGTTTGGGTATTGTTAATTTTAAAATGAACATGAAAAGGAACAGACATCAATTCAACCTACAATTATGGAAATAAAACAGTATGTTAAATGTCTATCCCAAACATATCTCCCACTATCTTAATTTTAAAAAAATTCAAAACATGTGTATAATAACACTATACATAAGTAAAATAAATTTATAGCTAATCATAGTAAATAAAACTATTGCTAAGATTTTTATTTGAAATGAGACTGCATTTTAAAAGCCTCCATACAATCACCAAATCGTTTATTTGTAAAAGGTTATGCTTAATTTTTAACATTATTTTTGAAAAAATAAATGTAGAGTTCAATCTATGGAACAGGCCAGAGTCTACATAAAAAGGTTTATGTGGAAACATTTTCCCATATCTGTTTAGGAATTTGCCCATTTTGAATTTGTCCATTATGGGAGGAAATGGATAGACAAAAAGTTGTGATAGTTCCATTCTATCCTATTGCCCATAACATATGGCTATATTTATGAGCCAACTTCTGGATTTTAATTCTTTGTCATACTGCAGTATTCTCAGAGTCAATTTACAAAATCTGGAGGAAAAAAATGTTTTCTGCCTATCAGCAATCCACAACTGTATGTTCTCAGGGGAAGAGGCATGGGGAAGCCAGTGATTCATTGCATACAGAAATATGTGCTATTTTTTTTACATGCATAAAGATTTTTATTTATTTATATTATTTACTAGATTTTTATCCCACTTGTATTTCTTTTGAATTTGCTGATGGTGCAAGTATATCTAAGCCTCTCCCTCCTCCTATTTTTCGCACAACTGACACATGGGCTAGGCTAAAAGAGAGGGTCTGACCCAAAGTCAGACGGCTTTCCTGACTTAAGCTATGGGATATAATCACATATACAAGAACTGACTCCAAGAAGAGAGGTCCACAGGGAGCTAGAGTAGGGTCATATTTCAAGATTCTGGTTCACATTAATAGGAGACCCATTATTAACACACAGTCTGCATTCATAAAGAGTTCTTTACTTCAAACTTTTATTCTCACTTTTACATCTTATCTAAGACATAAAATAAAGAACACACTTCTGGCATCTGGCATGGGGTGGAATGCTTTCTGTAGCAGAAATCCCAGAGAACATATACTGGACATACATTGGCAGTGCAACACCAGTTATAATTTCATTTCCTTAAGGTTGCTGCAAATTTGCTTTTTCTATTTCTTGCCTCATACAGGCTTAACCGTGATTGTTGTCCTTGGTTACCAGTTTCTTACAGCTGTAATAGTTGTGTCCAACTGCTTTTCTCCTCTTTAACTTCAGTGTTAAAAGTTGAAGAACTGATAGCAGCATTATTAACTGGTTAGCCATGGCATGGGAAGGTAATCCTTAATTTGAAGATATTAAACTAACTTTTGAACATCCTTGAATGAGGACATGGCTACGATTGATATCTAAGTGCTACTGCTTAAAATGATCTCAAGGTCACTCACATCATAAATTTCAAAATGAAATAAACTTACTGTCCTTTGGCATCCACTACGTCAGGGTTGTCTGTTACTTCTAATAAAAGTCGTAGACATGATGTATGCCCATTGATAACTATAAAGAGGAAATACATACTTTAAATGTCTTTAAAATAAAAGCTGTGAAAGAGTCAAACTTGTATCAAGTAATATTTAGGAGAAAATGTCTTTGAATAATCCATTAAGAAAGAAAATATCCCTATATATTCACTCCTGAAATTCATCTTCTAATATAAGAAATAAATATAGATATGAATTTTGATAATTCAATCCATATTCATTAACAGTTTAATTATTTAATGCTTATTCTCCAAAAATATTGACTGCCATTAAATAGAAAAGCCAAAATACATATGGTATTTGTCTTTGATGAGATGAGAAAAGAGAGAGTTGAGAAACGACATTCATATTTATGTACAAGCATTACATTTTTCAAGATTGTTTTCAACACTGCAGTAGCATCCAAAGACATATGGAAAATAGCAGCAGCAGCAATTTTGAGTTTCTTCCATGAAGAAACCCTACCTAATTATAGTCAAATATGGTCTGTTTCAACTGTTATTGGTGGACAATGTAAACCTGTATTTAGCCAACAGAGGTCTCTATCAGGCCATGCTAAGATAATGCACCATTGCAATACTAAATAACATACAGTACTTGGTTTATTTGTTAACGACTCTAAAAATAAATGGCACTATATAATCAATTCTAAATTATGGCATAAGAAAAATTAAGTAGGTATATCCAATTACAGATGAGTTGATTTAAATTCTAAATGCCTAACAGCAAGTACAACTCAAGTGGAGAAACAGATCTAATTCATCGCATGTTAACATCACCAACTGTAATCTGGTTCAGGAGGAGCAGAATTCTGAACCCAGGAATTTGTTCTAAGGACTAGAACTTGAGTGAACTTCACAGACCTGTCCAATTTGAGTTATGCTAAGCTTTCTTCGTTTCAGTGATACAATTATGAAATGTTGGGGTACCATTTGGTTAGACAAAATGACACTACACAACCAGAGTTCAGAAGATCTGGAAACCCATTACTGCCCAACCCTGCAATATGTCATGATAATTTGATGAACTGGTAATAAAATTCAAGGATCATGATTCACTATAGATGTCTGATTACACATCATCTCTGTTTTGGGAATACAGGTAGTCCTTGGCTTAACAACCATTTATTTAAGCTATCATTTTATGTTACAGTGACACTAAAAAAAGTGACTTACAACCAGTCTTCACACTTACAATTGTAGTGTCCCCATGCTCATGTAAGCACAATCCAGGCACTAGGCATGTATTTATGATGGTTGCAGGGTCCTGGGTGGGTCATATGACCACCATTTATGATTTTCCCAGCTGGCTTCCAATAAGTAAAGTCAATGGGGGAAACTGGATTTGTTTAATGACTGTGTGATGACCCAGAGTGTAACACAAACATAACAAAATCCAAAATGTAAATAAATGTCCTTTAATGCCTCCAACTTGGCCCCATTGTTCAATAATTCTCAGTTGGAGATAAAACATACTCAAAAATAGTCTTCAAAAGAAAGCAATACAGTTCAAATTTAATGAGCAAATAGAGATGAAAATAAAAACCAAACAAACTACAATGATGAAATTTCCACAACGGAACAGGAGAAGTATTTACCAAATCCAAGGAGATAACAAGGCAGAGTCTGTTGGAAGGACACCAACCAAGATAACCTCAAACCAAAATAAAACACACTTTGTCTCCAGCGTTTGCCAGGATGCAGGTCCAAACTCTTATGCAGTTCTCACACCTGCAGCCCATGAAGAGGATCAAGGCCCTCTTCACCCGAGTAGACGACGTCTCTACCTTATCCTCTCCTCCCTGCATGCCTTAGGATGGATAGGGGATGGGCCTGGGTCCTCCTCTGACTGCTCAGCCGGCCTCTGCCCCTCCCCAGCCTCCTCCACAACCTCCAGAGCCAAACTTCCACTCCCTGTCAGCTGTCCCTCCTCTCCCTCAGAGTCAATCTCCACCAGGGGCATGATAGACTGTTTGATTCATTTAATGGCCAGAGTTATTTGCTTAATGACTGGCATAAAAGATTGTAAAATTGGGCACAATCATAGGATTACTCACTTATCAACAGTATCGCTTATCGAAGGAAATTCCTTGATCCAATTGTGGTAATAAATCAAGGACTACCTGTAAGAAATTGTGCTTACTTTATTTCTTTATTTCTGGAGATGTAGTAAACGTTCAATTTTAGCTTAGCTCATTTAGAAAGGAGTAGTTGTTCCATGGGGAAAAAACTTTTGAGATTTTCATTCTTATATTTTCCTATTCATGAAGAATTCAAATGAAATAGTAATTTTCTAAAATTGCTATAATTTGTTTCTCTCTTCAACCTGAATTATTATATAGAACTCTGAGCTCATACAATACACAAAGTGACCTTAGCACAATAGTGGGAACAGATGTAAATTACAGCTTGCAATTTTTGCTGCAGTTATCTCCCTCTACACTAAGTGGGTAAGATTTTTTTCTGTTTAAAAAGGAACCAAACTTTGTCAAAGCTGATTATCCCCATGAGCTTTTCTGCATATCATTCTTTTTTAACTGTAGTCAGTGTATCAAAATGGTAGCATCTCACCTACCTGAGGCATGGAGTGGGGTTCGTTGTGTGACATTATCTTTCACTGTGACAGAAGCACCCTGATTGATGAGCGCTTCAACACATTCCACGTGTCCTTTAAATGCAGCAAGATCCAGGGCAGTACGTCCTTTTTCATCTCTAATATCCAGATCTACTAGTGACTGAAGCAGCACTTCTAATGCTTCATGATGACCATTATAGGCCTAGGAAAAAATGAAGTACTTAAGACCAGTGATTTTCAAAGAGAAAGTGTACTGAGAAAGTGTATTTGGTGTACTGAGAATACACCAAGGTTTCTCCTGATATGAAAACTGAACAGTGAAGAAATCTCATTAGTCTCCTGAATCCTGTTTCACAATGTGGTATTATCTCTTCAGAATAAACTATACTTTTCAAGGGTTTTTCACTGGAATTGCATTTTTAATAGATGATTAAAATTGATACATAAACTAACCCTTTAGGGATTTTAACCTATTAAAAAGTAAATGAATTTAGACTAATCTTTGGAAATAAGTAGTACATGCATCTCAATAGAAAAGAATCTGAATTGGGTGACAAATGTTTTTATAACCTACACCAATCCAAAAGAACCCCGTGAGGCATATAACATCCATCAAGAAAGAAAACAGAGAAATGGAATACTAATACATATTTAAATCCAAGAACCATCAACAAAGTACAAAAAACTTCCACAAAAGCTAAGATAAAGTCGTAGGTAAAAGACTAGTCAGTCAGCTGGACCAGAAGCTGAAGGAAAGGTTTTAATTAGTTTACATAATCACAGCAAAATGGAAGCTGCACGTACTCTGGGGGCGAGAGTACTTTATAAGCTGTTCTCTGTATGCATTTCTGTATATGTGGTAATGAATATTGGCCGACTATTTTGCAAAAAAATCCTTGAACTAGTTTGAGGGGGCAGCTCAGCAATGGACAAATTAACTGTAAATAACTTGTATAAACAATTCAATTTAAACCTTCAAAAGTTTCTCAGATTCCATAGTGAGTATTTTACAGGTACTCCTTGAGTTATGACCTAGTGGAGCCAAGCCTTGCCAATTTTATGACTTTTTTGTGGCAATCATTAAATGGACGTAACCGTAAGTGCAAACACCATGGTAGTTAAGCAAAGGTCACTGTCATTAAATGAACCCACTGTTCACTAAGGTACAGTATTGCTTGCTTTGCTTGCTTACACACATTTGCTTCTCTAACTGTGATTGTATGCAGAGCTGCAGCTGGACAGATGTCCCAAAATTAATTCTGAAGTGCACCAAACTGTATTTAATACCGGTATTAATAAGAGGACCTGTGACCCATTGGGTCATCATTTCAGAGATGTTTCCTCAACCAAATAGAGAACTAGAATGACATGGTGGCAAAAAGATCAGTTGGAGCTGCAGTAAGATATGACTTCCTTTTGATTGGTAATGAGCATTGGAAATCTTCCTTCCTCTCTCCCCCCCCCTCCTTCCTCTTTCCCTCCTCAAGGGGCAGGTAGATGACCACAGCAGTCTGATAGCGGCAGAAGCTTGGCAATGCTGAAGCAGCCCCAGATTCCCCAGAATCATTAACTGAAATAGAAATTGAACAAATAAATAAATAAAAATTTCAATAATCGGTCCCAGCATTCTGTGAGTTAGCCCATTTGGTTGAAAACATTTTGCCCTGTGATGCATAATTTCATCCAATTGAAGGTTACAGACAGGGGTGGGCTTCAAAAAAAATTTAGCAACCAGTTCTCTGCCCAATTGCTTTGTAGGCATGGCCTGCTGCACCATGGGGGATGGTATTTTCAACCTCCCCGGGCTCTGGAGGCTTCCCTTGAGCCTCTTGGAGGGCGAAAACAGCCTTCCTGGGCTCCGAAGGCCCTCTGAAAGTCTGAAATGGGTCCATTTCTGGCCTTCTGGAGCTTCCAGGAGGCCCGTTTTTTGCCCTCCCTGGGCTCCAGGGATTTTCCTTGAACCACCAGGAGGGCGAAGACGGCTATCGCGGACTCTGAAAGCTCTCTGGGCCTCTGTGTGGGTCTGCGTGGTAAGTACCTGGGATCCAAAATGGGCTCCGTGGGGACTCCTGGGAGGGGTCGGTGGGGCAGGGCCACCCAGGGTAGGATTTGCCAGTTTGCCAAACTGGCTATAAAATTAACTACCGGTTTACACGAACTGGTGTGAACCAGTGCGAACCAGTAGCAGCTCATCCCTGGTTACAGACTATAGATATTCCTTATAAGAATAATTTGAACACAGTAAAGAAATAAGCCCTCACACCGTTCTTGAATTTGTTATTCTAACTAGTAGCATATTTATATGAGCCCCCATAGTAGCTTAACTAAAATTGACTTCAACTCTTTCCCCATCTCTAAGAGGAGGCTTCTGCTTTAGAAAGTATTTGCTTTCATAGCAATGTTTTCATTTGGAGATCTTGGCTTTGAATTTGGCTAGAGAGATTTGGATATGCCTCAAAGAAAACAAGTCTCATCATAAGTAATAACCAGTATATTTTAGATAAGAAACATAAGGGTATTTGATTTTATTAGAACAGCAATTCATGCAACCTATACTTACAGCTAAATGCAAAGGACTTCTTGCTGATGTAGAATCTGATTCCTCAAAAAAGTTATTTGTTTTCTCCAGAAGCTAGGACAAACAAAAGAAGGAAATCATTTATACCTATGGTGAAGAGGTAAAGCACATAACATGTACATTTCACATATGTCCCGAGTTAGTAAGAGACACTAAACCTATATGGAAATGAACTGATTTTTGTGAATTGTTCTTCCCTAAAACTTTTCCTGTCTTCTAATTTGCTCTGCAACACTGGGGATTCTTCAGAACATATGAGAAATTATGCAGGGATTTCAAGGAAGATAGTAAGAGCAAGATTTATTTATTTATTTTTATAAAAGTTTTATTTGGATTTTCACAAAACATAATGCAAATAAAATCTTTTTTTGAGAATAGCATGGTCCCGGGTTATCACTTCACCATACAGACACAAACTCAATTTCATATTCATCTTTGTGTTCTATTCCATATCTTCTTACTATTTTAACATTTTCTCAATAATTTTTCCCTTCCCTTAGTTTTCTCAACCTTGCTTTTAATTATCTCATTCAATTATATATATATATATATCTTTTTCTAAGTTTCAATATCTTTCTAATCATTATATTTATACTTTTGTCTGTCCTGTTTCAATTTCATATTTTCTTTTCTCATTAAACAAAATTTTCCCCATACCGATTGGAGTATGACACCTTAGTATCTTTTAATTTTTGTCCATTCAACTCTTAAAACTTCAATTTATGCCTTTACAATTATAACATTCAATATAACACATAACTTCCAGTCGAATTCTGCTTGGTATATTCTTAAAATACATATTAAGTTCTTAAAGAGGAAGTATACATATATAACAATAATAAATAAAATACTTATTCTATTCCAATTCAGCTCAATCATTAATGTTAGTTATAAACTTTAACATCTTTAACATTTCTTTTCAATGAGATATCATACTTCCTTAGGAACACTTATAATATTTCCATAATTTTTTTCATATTCCTCTTCACTTAAATTTTTATAACTCAATAATAATTAAAATGTTCCCATCCTTTCCTAATTTTATTCTCTCATTCTCTTTATTTCATTTATTTATTAATAAACATTCTATTACATCACAATGAGTATTTTATCTATCATTTTAATCACACTTGTTTCATATTTTCTAAGTTCATTTATATTTCTAATATAACAATACTAACTTATGTCCCCTTGCAGAATCCCTCTTTCAATTAAGTTTTCACCCATTATCTCTGTCGTCTAAATTCGGCTTATACCTTTAATCCTTGTACATTTTCCCTGTTTCTCTGTATCCTGTTTCTGTCCTTTAGAACTTCTTTTCCTTTTCCTCTTCTTCTCCCTCCCCTTTTTGACTCCTTGTTTCTCTAATTCTAATTCTCTCTTCTGTAATCCTTTCTTCTGTTTCTTCCTAATACTTTTCTTCCTAATTACTTTTCAAACTATTCTTTTTTTGGTTGTTTTTTCAGATCTTAAATTTTTCACTCTTTCCCCCCTTTTCTCCCCCCCCCATAGAATTACTTGATCATTGAAGATGGCTTCTTCTTCGTTCCGCCCTTCTCTTTCTTGTTGTTTCTCATAGTTCAGGATCTCCATTTCTAAAAATTGAAATACGAAGCCAAAAAACCCTCTTCCTTCTTGTGCATCTTCTTTCAGTTTTTTAAGTTCCATTTTCAATTCTTCCAAGAGTGATACCATTTTAAAAACTTTTAAACAACCACCTGATTGATTTTAGTCCTTTAAATCCAATAACCAAAAATCCAAAAATCACCAAGTAATCCAAATAATCCAAAGCTGTTTCTTCTTGCTTCTTTTTTCCACTTTCTCTTCCTGGGGTTCTAGTATCTTATTACAAAATTTCAGTTGGAATGAATCTTTTAGGAATCTTGTTAGATTTTCACTGTTAATTCCTTTTTCTTCCAGGTGCTCTCCATTTTTCCAGACCCCGCCCTTTTATTTTTTCCTTTTCTCTCCTTTCCTTCTTTTAAAAGTTTTTGAAAATCCAGAATTCTTTATTATTCCTTTGAAATTTTATTTTCAGCTTAAATGCCTGTTAATGTCAAGGTGGATTTTTGTCAGTTTCTTACTTAAATCTCTTCGCTGTCAATATGGGGAAGGAAAGAAAAAAAAACCAAATCCTTTCCCTTCCCTATCTCATTCACCACCTCAATATCTTCTTTGGGAGCAATGTTATTCTTTATAGTTCCAATTCCAGGGTACCTTGTGTTGTTGCTTTTCAGTTCAACCCGGGCAGCCAAAACTGTCCCTTCTTACCTTCCTCCTGCACATTCTTTTCTGGTTGAGTTCTTCTATGAGGTGACCATTTCTGACCACCGCTGCAACCGCCTTCAGGAAAGGGAGTAATGGCCAGCTAGGGAGGAGAGATGTAGCTCTCCTCAACCCTGCTGGCGATCTCCACCCTTTTCATCACCTCTATGGGTGGCTTAGCCCCAAAATCAGCCAGCTCAGAGCGCTCCAGCGGCGAGCACAAATCGAAACCGCACAAGAAGAACAGCAACATTTATATTAAATCCTTATTTAAACAACTCAAGTCTGGATACAGAATGCTCCCACCTATTTTCTCCACAACAATAACCCTGTTGGCTGAGAATGACTGGCTTAAAATCACCCAAATGGTTTTCTTGTTGAAAGAAGACCTCACTGTCTTCCAGTTTCTAGTTCAGCAGACCAAACTGTCTCTCAGTAATTATCTTTTGTTCTTTAATTTTGTCACTTCTTTTTTCAAATCATATATAATCAACAATTATAGCTTCCTCTCTTTTTCCTTTCTCTTCACCCACTGTTATATCCTCATTATTCTTTTTCTTACCAGAATCTTTGTGCTTACTCATTTTGATATATAATCTACATTCAGTCAATCATATCTTCTTGACTCAATGTTTTCTTGTTTTTTATATTCTAGGTTTCTCCTGACATACCAGGCCCAGTTGACTTACCTCCAGAAAACAAGTCCAGAAGCATTCTTTTATAAATAAAAACTCTTGCTTTTGACAAATATTCTTTCCTTACAACAGATCACATATTATCTATTATTTTTATATTTCCTCTTTTTACAACTGTCCAATCTTAAGAAACATTTACCAAATAGACAAAGTCATCTACCTGCTCTCATTTTTAATTTAGATATAATTGATAGATGAATTTTCAGATCCATACTCTCTTTACTGCATCACACAAATTAACTAACATTTACTACAAATCATATATTTCTCATTAATTTACTGAAGAACAAATAAAAAATCTCTAAAATACTCCTTCCAGCATTCTTTCACTTCATTTTCATCCCAAATCATTTAATCACTAAATAACTTTTATTTTTAATGTCATGCATTCTGATGGAAGCTCTTTGTTTAGCCTCCTCATGTACTTCCAAAACAATTTTTTATTTCCCTCAAAATTACCATACATTTTGTCTGCCTTTTAACATGTTAACTGTAAATTGATTTTTAAATTTCATTCCTAATAAGTATCTTTTTGTCTATATACACATTATAAAACTTCCTTTTTTTTTTCAGCAATTGTTCGTTTATGTGGTTAAGAATACCATTGTTATTAATGCTTGAGCAAGTTGCATTCATTCAAAATGAATTTTGAATGTTGCAATTTTCCCTAAAAACTATTATGATTATTACATTACTGCCATTCACTGGAACATGACATGCAACTATCACCAACTTATGGATTACTTCATATACAACCAGGACAACTTAGATTATACCAATTTATATTTTTGGACATAATTTTAGCCTTTTCAACACTCCACAACACTCCTTCATCAAGTCTGCTCTACAAGATCAGATTACTTCATTCAAATCTCTGTATCCCCCCCTTAACCTTAATTTCATCAAGAATATTTTTCTTTCATTTCACACATATTACAGATCTGGAAGAATAGCAACATTATGTAGATGTAGTGGAACATATATATTTTTGGATTCCATCCCTTTAAATTTTTTTTAGACTTTATATATACATAACATATATGTTAAGAATTTTTTCCTTTTAAACTAGACTTTGATATATCTTCTATGCTTTTTAATCCTATGTCTCCTCCTTAAACTGATTGTATCCTACCCACCATATGCTGGATTACAATGTAATAAAGATTTGATTTGATTTGATCACCTATTTAGTACTTTCACTTGTAGATCAGTTTATCAGATTACCTAACAAAATTGTATCTGTGCGAGGTGCAAATTCCATACAAATGGTAAGGATGGTATCAGCACATTTAGCAAATTTTGTCCAGAATATCAGGAATTCAGTTTAAAGCCCTGTTCACTACAAGCACAAGCACACACACGCTATTCTATTCAAACTAAGAATACAAATCTAGAGGCTACACACTCTTGCCTGCGTGACACCAACTGGAGCGTGTGCACGTACTAACACATGGAATGCTAATTAAACTGAGCACTTTGGGTGGGATGCTGACTGTCACTATGATACATTTCTTTTCAATCTGTGTGAGACAAACAAGCTGCCACCTTCATTGGAAGGCAGATGCCATTTAAACATTCTTTTAATGTGTTTCAGTTAAGATGTCAAGAGAAACAGACCTCAGCAACAGCTGCAATAGATTTTATTAGATTTTGCCACTGCATAGTATGAGTATAGTACTTCACCCATTTGTTTTCAGTTTCATGAGCTATGACTGTATTAATCTCAGAACATAAACTCTAAAAATAAAATGCCTGCTAACTCTGTTCTGAGTCTTTGCAGCTCATTCTCCAAAAGGCTTTCCAAATAAAAAGCTAATTTTATTATTTCTGATTTTTTTTATCTCACTCAGTCCATGAATATGACCTGGTTACCCAAGGACCAACATGAAAACACTAGAAATCTTTTTTATACAAAGTGACAAGTTGATTTCAGAGTGAAAAAAAGGAATGGAGATAAGTCATTTTTCATGGGAAAAAAAATCAAGATTTGAAAGTATTTTTTAAAATGCAGCCATGCTATTAGTCAGAAAGCAGATTAGATACAGGTAAATACAGGTTAATTGGCTTGCTGCTGAAAATACTGAAATTGTTGTAATGTTAAGCATTATATAAACACAAACTTAAAACTGAGAGCTCTTTAGGTTCTCCATTGAGCTGCTCCAAGCATCCAGAGAGTGGGAGGTGCTTAGTCTCTGCTTGGATGGGCTGGACTTAATTGTTAGGACGGTCTTACTCCTCCCTAGCGTCCCCCAGTTTTAGCTCAGCCTTTGATTCGATAGGCAGCTTTCCTTGGCTGGAGCAGGAACAACTTTGAGATTTGGATAGTTTTCAAAAATTCCGTTTTGCTAGAATACCTAAATTGCTCTCAGTGGCAAGATCTGACTGCAATTAGAGATAGGAAGCAGTCGGAATGACTGCAGATCACCATTGGCATTCCACCTGCATTGCGCCTGCATTGCGCCTGCATCGTGCCCATAAGGGCTGAGGCTTTGAACCCTACCATTACATTTCGGCATCACACTTCTTCAAAGGACGTTATTTCCCTTCCCTTGCACAAAGATCCTCGGTGCCAAAAGCTAGTCCCCTTGCCATTGCATTTCGAACGTTCGAAAAAGCATGTGTTTTCTTCTCATACCTTCATCATCCCCACGGAGAACAAAGGGGTGGGGCGTTGGAGCCCTGATTCTCCCCTTCCCACTGCTCAGTTGCGAGGTAGCTGCTGGTAAAATTGGTTGGGCAGCAAAGGTACTGCTATATTTGGCACCCAAAATACGGCTGCATCATTTTGAACAGGGGACTGTCCGCCATTTTAGCGCACATTCTCAAGGGCCATTACCACGTTGCATTGTGTGGCCTCTGCTGAGTTTTCCACCTTACTGTTGAGAGGCTTCAACCTCCTCCAAGCTCTAGCCACAGAGCCAGGGGAAAGAAAAATTCCATTCCCTTTAGCTCCAGTTTGGGAGATTAAATCATTTGTACTTGTTGGCTGCCCTTGAGAGCCTATTAATTGCAAGTGAATTGCCCTATCATTGAGTGTTCTCAAATTTGGCATCGTGGATGTTTATCAGAATATTGAGGCATTGAATCTTTTATTTAATACATCATATATATATAAAACTATATATATTTATATAGATATTACATAAATGTATTAATTCATGGGAAATTGACAATAATGATAATAACAACAATAATAATAATATAACCATCTCAAATTTTAGATATTTCATATCAAAAAGAGGGGAGTAAGTATTGATAGGGTTCCCTGTTATTACAATGGCAAGTAGAGGTGGAGCTAAGGTACGGACCCAAGACAAATCTAAAAGAGATAAGGGTCCTTCAAAGGCCGCAGAGAAGGATGCCACCCAATGCCAAAGGCATTGGAAAAGCAAATTGAAAGTTGTGCAAGGGAGGCTGAGAGGAATTCCTAACCCCCTACTCCAACTCCACAGCCTCACATTCAGTGCACCCCTATACCCTTAGACTTGTCCATGCCATCTCGGCCACCTGGCAACGTAACATCAGGTTTACAGATTTCAAGATGAGCCCCTGAGGTAACCTTCAAGCCAACGGCAGCCGGCCTACGCCAGGAGGAGTTCCTTCCAGATGAGGTTCCAGAAACAATGAAGGCATGGAGTTAGTGATCCACAGAGGAATTGCAGCGGGGGTCCAACAAACCATGACGGGCAGACAGATTCCAGAGTCGGAATGTGACTCACAGTCTGTAAGATCTCCATGCAGAACTGATCTGCATTACCCTCAGGTACCTCACCAAGGGGAGTTTTCTATGATTTCCCACATGCCTTCACACAATTTACAGGAAAAGGAGGAACAAGAGGACCTAATGGAGCAAGCAGAATCTGTTTCAGTACACAGTAGTGAGGTCCTATTGGAGGCGGACCCCCTGGAAAGAGGAATGTCAGATGACAAAGGCATCAAGCCTACTTTTATGGGGTTGGTCTGTCCCCAGCTTTTCAAAATGCTCCTTTTTAAGGCCAAAAACACAGCTCGCCTTGAAAAATCTTCCTCTGTCCAACAATCAGACTCCCAAGTGGACTCAGATTATTTGATTTTCTCACAACCCATTAATGAAGTGGATATTATCCCAGTCCTGCAAATGTTTCAGATCTGGCCCAGAAGCAATGGGCTTCGGCAGCAGTGTATCCAACCCCCACTAGTTTTGACAAAAAGTTTTTCAATTTGGCTTCAGATTTTTCAAATTCCCTCAATACTCCTGAGGTAGATGAACCAGTGGTGGCATTTGCATCCTCCTCTGCGATTCCCACCGAAGCAGAGGAGGCCCTTCAACCAGAGAAGAAAGCGGAGATAGTCCTCCGAAAGGCCCATCAGTCTGATGCGTGGGCCATAAGGGCGGCAACAGCTGCATCCTTTTTTACTAGATCTTCCCTCAGATGGCTCCGTCATCTGAGGGACTCGATACCAAATTCTAACATCAGGGCGCATCAAGACATTGCCAAACTGATTGCAGCCACAGAGTTTTCGGTGGACGTTACATTTCATGCAGTTAAATTCTCAGCTCAAGCCATGATGTCGCAGGTCACAGCTCGCCAATTGCTATGGCCCAAGCATTGGCAAGCCAATACCAAACATAAATGGAAACTTGCCTCTTCCCCAATTTTGGGGGACAAATTGTTTGGCGCTGCTCTGGATCTGCTTCTGATTGAGACCAGAAGTAAAAAGAAAATTCTCCCCTCCCCTTTTCATTGCTCAGACAACAGAAATTATCAGCCCTTTCAGAGAGGCTCCTTTTGTCCCTACTATCAGGGACATTTCTCCCCTAGATTTCAGAGATTATCAGGATTTAGGAGCAGCCACCACTCTGATAGAGCAGACTTTTCAGACAGAAATCGTAAGGGGGGGGGGGGAGGACAGGGAATAAGACCATTTAGGGGGCCAAGAAACAGAGGTTTCTGATGTCCAAAATAGATCCAGAGATTACGCCCCCATTGGAGGTCGATTAAAGTTCTTGCAGACCATTGGGATACTTCTACTTCGGATTCCTGGGTTCAAGACACCATTAGATTTGGCCTGGCTCTAGAATTCCACTCCACACCCCCGAGCTTTTTTATGACATGCCCTCTCTCCAAGAACCCTGTTAAAATCTGATGGAGACAGCAATCAGTCACTTACTGGAAATCAGAGCTATCCAACCAGTAGCTGGGATCAGCAAGGGCAAGGGTTCTACTCACTACTCTTCGTAGTCCCTAAGAGTTCAGGGGGATGGAGGGCAATTTTAGATTTAAAATGACTCAACCATTCCCTCGTTTATTGTAAATTTAAATTGAGTACATTCCAATCCATTCTGCTTAGCATAAAAAAGGTGACTTTTTAACTTCCATTGATTATTTACACACAATTAGACCTTCACACTTGAAATTCTTCAGATTTGTTATAACAACCAATACTTTGAATATGTCGCCCTGCCCTTTGGGTTGTCATCTGCCCAAGGACATTTACAAAGGTCTTAGCAGCTCTGGCTGCCCATCTTAGGGGCATACCTGGAAGACATGTTACCTGGATGACATTTTAATTTTTATCTTCCTCATCCAGGCAGGCAGAATTGGATACTCAAATCACATTGCAAACCCTTCAACTTCACAGTTTTTCCATTAATTGGGCAAAGAGTCATTTATCTCCCTCAACTTGTTTATCTCATCTGGGTTCAGTAATAGACACAGTTAAGGGAAGAGTGTTTCTATCCCCTGAGAGGCAGGAGAGCATCAAGAACTTAGCTCAGACTATTAGAACCCTCAAATGGGTTCCTCTAGCTGATTTGTCCAAATTACTGGGGTAAATGATTTCCTGTATTTCTATTATCCCTTGGGCCCAGTTCCATGCTAGATCACTCCAATGGGACTTGCTTCTGTACCAAAGATCGGGACAAAGTAATTTCAAGACCCGAGTATTTGTTCCAATGAAAGTCCTGCTCTCTCTGCCCTGGTGGACCATTCTGACCATCAACTAGGGTTGTCCACTGAAAGAGCCCCACAGACTCACCATTACTACAGATGCCAGCCTGTTTGGATGGGGAGCACATTTCCAGTCCCTCTTAGCTCAAGGACGTTGGTCAGCAGCAGACCGATCGAACAGCATAAACTGGTTGGAGCTCAGGGCACTCCATCTGGCCCTTCACAGTTTCCTTCCTCATATTCGAATGATAAACATCCTCATACTAACAGACAATGTCACAACAAAAGCACATATAAACCAACGAAGGGGTACCAACTCAAAACAACTCATGTGGGAAGCAGAGAGACTGTGCCTTTGGGTGGAAAGGAACTTGAGCTCCATCACGGCGGAGCATATTTCTGGGCACACAAGTACACAGGCAGACTGGCTGAGCAGGGCCACAGTCAACCAGTCAGAGTGGCGCCTGCTCCCAGATCTGTTTCAGGAGGTGGTTCAGAGATTCGGTCTGCCAGCTATAGATCTGTTTGCTTCTCCCCGAGATTCATTTTGAGATACCCACCCCAGGGGGTGGAGAACATCAACGCCCTCCATTGCTGGTAGCCCCATGGACTCTTCTATGCCTTCCCCCTTCTCCCGCTGAAATCCAAAAGCTGCTGGATGAGAAAGCGGAACTGATCTTGGTGGCACCATACTGGCCCAGGAGGCCGTGGTTCACAGATCTCAGGGGTCTGTCCACAGAACCGTGGAAAGTTCCACCACACAAAATTCTGCTCACCCAGGGACCGATCCAACACCCGGACCCTCAATGACTACACCTAGCCATTTAAAGGTTGAGCAGAGACATCTAAGAAAGGAGAATCTCTCGACCAGGCTGATCAACACCATTCAAGCAGCTCGGCACCCTTCTATGAGCCGTATATATAATGCCACTATCTTTTATAAATGGTACACCAAATCCAAGGTGGACCCATTTTCACTGTCAGTGGCACAAGTTTTGGAGTTTCTTCAAGATGGTCTTGACAGGGGTCTCTCTCCAAACACTTTAAGATGACAGGTGGTGGCTATTGCCTCGGTGGTGACCTGGGAACATCCATCTCCCACCACCCATAGATAAAGAGTTTTCTTCGGGGTGCTACAAATTTATGTCCACCAGTGGTACATCGTTACTCGACCTGGGACCTTAACAAGGTACTCACAGCACTCACAAAGGGTCCATTTGAACCACTGAAAACTACTAGTCTCCATTTTCTCACGTACAAGGTAGTTTTCCTCGTAGCAATAACATCAGTACAACATATCTTGGAAATAGCAGCTTTATAGGCCTGAAAGAATCTTTGTATATTCTATACCGACAGAGTGGTTCTTCGACCAGACCCCACATTCATACCAAAAGTCAATTCTGCCTACCACAGGGCACAAGAACTTGTGCTCCCAAATTTTTGCCCCAGGCCTGCTCAGGGCCTAGAGCATCAATGACACTGTCTTGACGTCTGCACAGCTCTCCGTACATACTTACATCAAACGGCTCCTTTCAGGAAGACTGAAGCCCTTTTTGTATCTTTTCAGCCAACCACCCAGGGGAATAAGGTCTCACCTTCAACTATAGGCAGGTGGCTGAAATTCATGATAGTCAAGGTGTACGAGATTCAATCATTAGCTGTGCCTTGGAGCATCACAGTGCATTCAACAAGGAGCATGGCAACTTCAGCGGCCTGGGCCATGCAAGCTCCTGTAGCAGAAATATGTAGAGCGGCAACATGGCTCTCTCCATCAACTTTCATTCGGCATTACAAAATTGATGTATTTGCTTCTGCTGAGGCCTCCTTTGGTAGGAGGGTGTTACAACGGATCCATTCGGACAGTGGGGAGCTCCAACCCAGATGGAGACCCTCCCGTAGGACAAGCTAAGCTTTGATATGTCTCACTTTCTGGATGCTCAGAGCAGCTCAATGGAGAAGGGGCGTTGGTACTTACCTGATATGCCCGTTCTCAGTGAGCTGCAATGAGCATCCAGCCCCACCCAATATCTGTCTGGTGGGATCCTATTCCGGCCACCAAAATCTGGAAATTAGTAAAACAAACAAACAAACATAATAAAGAAGAGGGCGGGGGTTGCATCACCTTGTCTTTGCCAAAACTGGGGGACACTAGGGAGGAGTCAGGGAGGAGTAAGAGTGTCCTACCAATTAAGCCCAGCCTATCAGAGCAGAGACTAAGCACCTCCCACTCTCTGGATGCTCGTCACAGCTCACTGAGAATGGGCGTATCAGGTAAGTACTAATGCCCCTTTTCAGCCGTACATAGCAAGAAAATAGGCAATGACAAATTTACTGAAAAAATGAAGCTTAAAAAAACTGCTAATGATTTTCTAGGTCTTAACAAGCTGAGTTCTTCATACTGATTGAAGATAAATTACTATGGGGATTTTTTATAATTTTATATGATAGAATATAAATTTTATTGCAATAAAATTGATGTCCTGGAAAAATGCTTTTGCCAAGTTTTTATATAAATACCTCCAGGCAATAGATTTGTCAACCTAAACTGGCTCAACATTAGTTCATAATAACTATTTATTGACACATTTGAAAGAGGAATAATGTGCCTTTGGGGAGTACAGTTATGACTCTGACTCCTCCGTGTTTGATCTGCAACTATAATCACACAAATTAGGTATCAAAGAGTATGCATACTAAAGCACTAATAAGTTTCCGGTTTCACTGGTGATGGGCCTCAGGGCTTGATGTTCTCATCCTTTTTTTTTAACATCTATACCAAACAGTTGGGAGAGGTCATCCAGCAATTTAGGACAGAATTCCACAAAGTAGTCAATGTCAACCCCGAAGCTTGAGGGGAGTATCCACCATTGTTATTGTTGTTGATATATGAATATTGTTATTCATAATACTATTAAAATAGTATTGCATTATTTTCAAGTCATAAATAGGGGTATTTGTACAATCTGAAACCTTACGAAGGGATTGATATGCTGAAGGTTTTGGAGCTCTCTGGTTTAGAATCTGGTACCATCAATATATTGTTGATACCTAATTGTAGGTTTTGCCAATTGTTTGCTTGCCACTCCAAGCAGTGCTTTTGATGCTCTCTCCCAATGTCTGAAGATGTGCAAGTCTGCTGGGGAGAAACAATGGATTTAGATCTCCCAATTCTGGGAATTATTCATCTTCAGCTTGGATGAGATTGCACTTCTCCATTTGAAACTAGTGTGCAATCTGGGGACTTTCTTGGATTCACATTTCCTGCTCAAAAAGCAGGTGGCAACTATGGTGAACAAGGCCTTTGCAGAGGTAGATCTAGGGCATTGTCTTTGCACTTGTGCCTAATTTAGGAGATCCTCTAGATAATCAATTGGAAATTGATCTCACAATTGGATTGCCACAATGCATTTCTAAATTAAAGACCACTCAAAAATTACAGCTAGACCAGAATATAGAGATACAAAGAGTAATGGGCACACCTCAGAATGCCTGTATGACACCATTGCTCTGTGAGCTACATTGGCTGATACTTGGTTTCCAGGTGCAATTCAAGATGCTGGTTATTTTCAAAGAAACCCATCATCTTATGACTGTGAAATACTATTGGATGATCATACTTACTATTTCTTTTTTTTTTAAAGAATTTTATTGATTTTTAAAAAACAAACATGAAAAAACAAAACACAGAACATGAAAAACATAAAACATCTTTTTTGAAAGCAGCCTGATCCCGGGTTACATCTATTTGTACAGACACCAATTCAAGTTCATGCTCATTTTTATATACTGTTCCATATCTTATTACCATTCTACATTTTCTATATAGCTTCTCCCTTCTTTTAACTCTCTTAATTCTATTTTATTTATTTTATCTCAATTTAGATCATTATATTTATATCCTTTGTCTGTCCTGTTTCAGCTGTATATTTTCTTTTCTCATCAAAGCAAAATTTCTCCTGTAATTACTGATTGGAATATGACGCCTTTATATCTTTCCCCTAAATTTATAACACTTAATATAATACATAACTTTCATTTAGATTCTGCTTAGTACATCCTGAAGCTACATACAATATTTAAAAAAAGAAGAGATTATAAAAATATAATTAAAACAACAATCCATACCAATTCAATTCTATCATTAAAATGAGTATTCATTTAAATCTTAAACATTTTACACATTACTTTTCAAATAGATATCATATTTCTATGGGAACCCTTATAAATTTTGCGTAGTTACATCTCCTCCATTTCACTTATATTTTAAAACATTGTGTAATTAAAGTGTTCCCATTCCTTCCTAAATTCAATTCTCTCATTTATTTCATTTCATTTATTTTGTTCAAAAAAGTTTCACTAAGTATTTTTATCCCACTTTTTAATCATATATTGTTCCAATTTTCTAACATTATTTCTAACGTAAGCATAGCAATACAATCTTATGTACCTTTGCAGAATCTCTTTTTCAATTAAATTTTTACCCATTATCTTTGAATAAGTCCTGTTTCTTTACATCTTGCTCCAAACCTTTGTAGCTTCTCTTCCCTTCCTTCCTCCCTTGCTTCTTCATTCTGCCCTCTTTATCCCCTTGCCTCTCCACCTCCATTTCCCTCTTCTGTGTTCCCCTTTTCTGTTGCTTTCTGACATTATATCCACTTTTCACCTTATTTTTCCCTTTTTGGTTGTTTTTTTAGGTCTTAAATTCTCCATTCTCTTTTCCCTCTTTCCCCTTTCTTCCCCAGAAAAAGTTATTTGTTCATTAAAGATGGCTTCTTCTTTGTCCCAGTCTTCTTGTTGCGCAGTCTTTTCTTGTAGTTTCTCCTAGGTACCAAATGCCATTTCTAAGAAGTGAAAAACAGAGCCAAGAGAGCCCTTCCCTTCTTGTTCCTCTTCTTTATATTTTTTAAATTCCATTTTCAGTTCATCCACAAGTGATGTCATTGTAAAAAAAAAAATTTAAACAATCACCCAATTGTTTTTGAACTCAAATATAATTTCCAGAAGTCCCAAAGTCACCAAACAATCCAAATAGACACGAACTGTTTCATTTAACACTTTCTTCTTTTTTCACTTTCTGTTCTTGGGGTTGCTATTTAATTGGAAAGTTCCAGTTAAGATGTATCTTTTAGAAGTCTTGTTACGATTTAACTTTAAATTCTTTTAAATTCCAAGCAGCCTCCTCCTGCCAAATTCAGCTCTTATTCTTTTCCTCTCCCTTCCCACTTACAGCACAAGTTTTTTAAGTGTTCAGAAATCTTTATTGTCCCCTTGACATTTAATTTTCCAGTTTAATTACCTGTTGGTGCCAAAGCGGGTTTTTCTGATTTCTCATTCTTCTCTCTTCGCTGTCAACGTAAGGAAGGAGAGTGAAAAAAAACGCTTTCCCTTTTCACTTTCATTCACAGCTTCTGAATCTTCTTTGGGAGTGATGTATCTTTTATAAAATTCAAATTCCAGGGTACCTCAGTTGTTGCTTCTTATCCCGGTCAGCCAAAACTTTCACTTCTTAACTTCCTCCTGCACTTTCTTTTCCGGATGAGTGCTTCTTTGAGGCGGCGGTTTCTGGCCGCTGCTCTTACCGCCTTTGGGAAAGGGAGTATAGCCAGCTGAGGAGGAAATTTGCGGCTTTCCTCGACCCTACTAGAGTCTCCCCCCTCTTCACCATCTCTACAGGGTGGCTTAGCCCTGAAGCCAGCTGGCTCGGGGTGCTCCAGCGGCGAGCCCAGGCAGAAACTGCACACGATCGCAGATTCCTGCCTACCGCTGAAGCCCTGCAAACCGGAAGTCGTCTACACTTACTATTTCTGATCACTAAGGGCTCAAAAGAATTAGGAGAATCAAGAATGAATTCATTATAAAATGAAACTGATTTTAACATAGTAAAAACAGATTACTGAAGTGCTCACCAATGTGTTAGTGCCTAGCTCTGTCATTCACATATTTTATGAATTGTTGACTTCTCAAGAATCTTGTCATTTCTTTTCATGCTGCGATACTATTACGACAGCATAACTACTTTTTTTTTTTACTTCTGGACTGTGACATTTGATAGATAGCCAGGTCAGCATGCTTATTTTAAAAGTAAAGAAGTTGAACTTGAACTATTATATCAAGAAGTTGGTAATAAAAAGGAACTCCAACTTGTAAAATTACCAAAAGCTATAAATGTAATAGCTTTAAATATTTCTGCTTTCCTATGGATTAGCTTCTGTAAAACAGTGACACAACAATTTATTATCTAACTAATTTCACAAACAGCCTTGTATTCACCAAGTACTGTACATTGCTATGGGAACCTAAATAAATGCAGGTATGAAACTTTGGCTACAGTGACAGTAACAAACTGAACTATGTAATTGCACAGCATATGGTGCAGCTGATACCTGCTTGGGTGGGTAACAATGCATAAACTCAGATCCCTGCAATTTATGGCTAGAGTTTCTGGAAAAACTATCCCTTTAAGACAACAACTCATGATTGGACTTTTCTTGAAAAATTAGAAGCTGAATGGTACCAAGAACTTTCTTGAGAAAATATTATCTTACTTTGATAGCTGGCCTAACAAGGGTGTTTTCAAACAATGTAAATATTGAGTTAGAAACTTAGTGTTCTGACCAAGGCTTCCTGAGACAGTAACAATCACATGCTGTTCCCAAAACCATGTTTTTATTTCAACGGCTGTGAATTATATGCATTCACAGCCCGTAATGAGTTCCAAACAATTTATGAATAGTCCAACAGAAGTCTGCCACAGTCAGGATAAGGCTGATAAGCACCCACCTTTATCTCCCTTGAAATGCTCCCAACAACTAAATTGCCAATTAGCTGTACAAAGTCAAACGGAGCACAAAGTCAGCAAGGAGCTTCAGATTTTAAACTGACCAGAATGAACAAATTTGCTTCCTGCAAAGGCTCATGTCCCTTTGTTCCTCCTCTATGTCTTATGGGAGGGGCCAATCATCTCCAAGCCTTACTCCCGTGTCGCCCCTTTTGTCTTAACTGTTCTTGCCTTCTGGCAGATCTTCCCTGTTCCCTTCCCCTGTTCCTCTGCCTCGCTGATGTCAGCACATAATTCTCAGATGGCCCTGGCCCCATCTCTGTGTCACACAATGATCCCTCATCCAAGTCTTCCCCAGACTCCAGGACTGGTCCATGTTCCTCCCCACTGTCCAACTCTGCTACCAGCTCCACAGGCCACTGGCAGACCACAACAGTTTGTCCCAAACATTTTCACCCATTACATCCTCAGTGCATATCCCAAAGGAATACTGTTTTGATCATGGCAAGTGCATGCCCTTTTCATCTCCTCATCACAACATATTCCATAGGCTTCTGAACTTACAATCCAGAATCATTTCACAGCTTGATTCTGATTATGCTTGGCTTCTCTATCAACTTTATGTTGGAGTAATATAGTAATGCTTGTACCTCTCCTGTGTAGACATATTCCTGGGCAAATTTACAAATGTAATATTGTTCAGTGTAAGAGAATAATGGTAATTAAGAATATGTTTTATTTGGAAGTCACATTTGCAATTCAGCATTTCAGCACTGATGCAGGCCTACTCACCAGTTCTAGACATTGCCTGTGTCCATAAGCAGCAGCATAATGCACTGTATTATAACCATCTTTATCTTGGATTGAAGGGTTTGCTTCATTTTGAAGAAGAAATTCTAGACATCTGTGGATTGTTTAGAAATAAACCAAAATGTTACCATTAAACTATATGTAATGACTGACACTATATGTTATGACTGAGATAAATATTCACTTTAATATTAAAAATACTGAATACCACTTTTTATTTCTACTTTGCAGAATCCTGTACCTATGAATCTTCAGTTCTATCATATTCACTGTTATTTTATGTAATAGTAATGGCCTGGAAGTTACATACTTGCAATAAGATCCAATTAAAAGCATTCCCATTATACCATTTTCTATAATGTTTTGTTTCTATGAGTGAATTAACCACATATTAAAAATGTTTTCTAATGCTGGGAATTAGCCAGATTTGAATTACATTCTTTTCAACAGAGGGTTCCAATATGCAGCAATAAGAGTTGCTATCTATACAGCCAGAGACAGCTTTTGTATTTCAAATAACCACACAGTAATAATGAAAATGCTTTTTATCACTTTAGCTCTTCAATTACTATCTGCTGAAATGTTATTTACTATGTAGCTAATCAAACTGAAGAAACTATTCTGGATACTGGAGTCTAACATAGTTCCCAATAATTACTAATTTTAATGTCAACTGTTTTTATTACGTTTCCTTTCCTTTTATTGTTTTTTTAAGAAGACTCTTTATGGCAGAGATTTGATAAATCACTAACAACTATGTACTGTATATTCAAGATATTGGTTATTGATATAATAAAAGTTACAACAATAATCAGAAAGATATACCAACTCTAAATATCAAGTTTATGAAAGAAATATTTTCCTTATAGTACTTATTACAATGTTCTTGACATAAAGACAATGGAACCAATTTTCAAGCCTTATTAAAAGGTACAACAGAAGCTAACACACAAACAAAACTTTAAAAACACAGACATACATAGACATAACTAGGTCAATATATATAGACAATCTTCTATGGACTTCTGGGGAGGGGTTTGCCAGGAAGGAGTATCATACTTTGAAATTAGGGGATGTTAAATCTATTCCTTTGCAAAAGTCAGATTTGCTGAGATTTTTAGAAGTGTATCAATGATTACTTGCTGTAGGGATGGGGAATCTGTTAGAGTTAAAATTATGATTCTGAAAATTAATGGATTCTAGTTGATTCAGGGTAAAATAAAGGGAAATTTTCTGGTATAGACAGCAAACATTTGTTTGTAACTTCTTCTAAATCTTTGATATATACCAAGCTGAAATAAATATACACCTGCAGCAAAACTCATTTCAAAGTTTTTGGACACTATTAAGATCTCATTATTACATTTTTACGTCACCAGTATATATATTCTCTTAGTGACATGCAGTGGAACTTCTCCAAGTGAAGTTGGGAGCTTCTGAGTTCTCATTAAATAGAAGAATGTAGAACCTAAGGTAGTTTCATGTGACATATCACCAAAGGTCCTTTGAGGGCAGAATTTATTGTAATTGTCTTGACTTGGATTCTGCAGTTTTAACAGTTAGATAGTAGAGGAGTCCAGGACAGCTTTAAGGCATAACAATGTGTTCAAGAAACTGTACAGAGTTCAAACAGGCATTTATTTGCTCAAACTTTGCTTCCTATGGCTTATTCAAGTAATAGAAAGGGAGTGTTTAGCTAGATCCAGGTCTTTATACATTTTATCTTAAAAACAGGAATGTTACAGTCTTGTTTAAAGAATGTAGGCAAACATCTTTCTGGGAAGGGTGCTTGAGCTCTTGGTAGATAATCAGATTCATACAGTCTTGAATAAAATAGATTTTTAACAGAAGTAAACCTTGGTCTTGACACTAAATGTGCTTTGATTAGGTGGTGGGATAATTCTCTCTTTGCAAGCAGAGAAATGTGGGATTCTACAGGACCTTTCAGGTGTCTCTAATACAATCAATTATTTTGGAGAGACTGAGTAAGGTCTCTCTCTCCATAATGCTACTGGGGAATATCTGTTCAAGGCTGTATTATTTAAATGGTTTGGTGCCATACTGTTCAAAATTTATATTAAACTGCTGGGGGAGATCATATGAAGTTTTTAATGAAGTCCCATCAATTTATTGATAATCTGCAGTTCTGTAGCACCCTATCAGTTTCAGGTAATTAGTCAGTGTAACACTTCAGTAATGGGGTTTATTGGATAAAAGCCAGTAAATCTAGCTTCAACTCAAACAAATGGATTATTGTTAGTTGAACAGTAAACAATTTAGGTGAATAAGTGACTCATGTTCAATCAAAATGATTAAAGCAATAATATTCCCCCAAACCGTAAGCATTGCTCTTTTTAGCTCTGCATGCAATGCCAGGAAGCATGTATGAAAGGAGCAATGCTTGTGTCATGATGTTGCTTTTGTGATTTTGTAGATGGCTATGTAACTTTTTAAAATAATGAAATATGAAATATGCCAGTACATGTAAACATCTACATCAATAAACAAGAACTATACAGTTAACTTTTTATGATTTTCAGATGTCAAATCCAGCAGTGAACAGAGACACAGAACAAAACTAAGAAATGGACATAACTGCAACCCACAGAAGGAGAAGCATAATGCAGAGATGTGGTCAAAGCGCTGTACTAATACCAAACTTACAATGCAGCTTCTTTTTCTTTCTTTTCATTGGATCTTTCAATTTCTTCAGAGTTTTCATGGGAGTTACCCAAAATATTCTTTCTGAATGAAAAAGGCAACTCATTTTGAGATTCTTTGGAATAAACTATTCTTTAGCGTTTCACTTCAAGCAGTAAATACATTTATGAGTGCTACCAGGAAACTTTTCATATAAATGTTTCACAGATTGGCACATGGCAGGAGTCATAAAAAGCACTCAGAAATGGGAAGTATTTCTGGGGTCCTTGTTCTACACCACAGCATCACATTCAGCTACAATATTTTTGGAACTGCTTTCTGATAATAATCATTTCAGCTCATCTTTGCTAGATACAGTTTTCCCATCAATTCCAACCTCCTCCGAAATATAGGTTGAGTTGTATAATTTCATCAATAAAAGACTCCATGAAGCTCCATACATCCATGGAGAAAGTAGTGTATCCCATCTAGAAGGAACATTTTATTGGATCCTCTACACAAATACTACTTATATGTTCAATTCCACCACAATTTTCTCCATCCTAGACTCTTCCTAAAAGGCTTCTGCAATGGCAGAAATTGTCATCATGTCTAATTCAATGTAGATATGTATGAATTGTTGTTAGCTGTGACACCAATATCAGAAGACATTGGAGTAATAAAGTTGTTGGGAATACTTAGGGTATAAAAGTATTGTTCACATTTTAAAGACATTTTTTTCCCATTGGCAAAAGTACAAGTATTCCTTGACTTACAACAGTTCATTTAGTGACCATTCAAAGTTACAACGGCACGGAAAAAAGTGACTTATGACCATTTTTTTTCATATTTATGATTGTTGTAGCATCCTCATGGTCATGTGATTTTCATTTGGATACTTAGCAACTGGTTCATATTTATGATGGTTGCAGTATCTTGGGGTCATGTGATCAACTTTTGCGACCTTCTGGCAAGCAAAGTCAATGCAGATTCATTTAACAACAATGTTACCAATTTAAGAACTGCAGTGATTTACTTAACAAATGTGGCAAGGTAAGTCGTAAAATGGAGCAAAACTCACTTAACAAATTTCTCACTTAGCAACAGAAATTTTAGACTCAATTATGGTCAAAAGTCGAGGATTGCCTGTATGGATGAAACACATATAATAGCTAATCAGAACAAGTAACAATGATAGCCATAGTTTCCTTCTCTCTAAATCCACACACCATTTCTTATATAAGCACAAACTAAGATCTATAAAATACCTTTTGCAATACCTGCTGATTCACTGAAAGAGAGATGAAGCCTACAGCTTCATAATTGCTATTTTAGCAATGTATTACATAATGAATTCATCTTGATGATCTTAGCTTGTCCATTATTATAGTCATATTCTTCATCAATACAGAAATCTTTTATGTACAGTATCCATTTAACTTGTAATTGATAAATGAGCCAACAGCAGTAATAAAACATTGCTATAATTTCTCTCAAATATTTAACAAAAACATTATGATCCATTGAAATTCTTTTGAAATTGATTTGTTAATATCTAATTTTAACTTAGACAAAAAAAATATTGAAAATGGCAAAAAAAACTTCTAAATGACTAAATACCATATGAGTGTATTCACAGTGATGGAGAATAAATACAAGCGATTGTAGAAATACAGGTGGTATTTTAATTTAAGTGTACAATCGAAGATGCAAGTAGAAAATTTGCAATATGTGGAACTGGGTTTGATTTGATTTGATTGATTAAAGCATTATAAATTATTTCACACATATTATCATCAAGAGACAATATAAATAAATATCATGGATACTTGAGACATTATTTCATTAGATTTCATAGATCTACCCAAACTACTTGGAAAATGATGTGGAATTTTTAAACAATGACTGGTTGTATCTCTGGTTTATATACAGTATTATTTTCATAACTAAATGAGTTCTCCCATCACCCTTAAATATATAATTAATACTGTATATGTCACTTCAAGCTCACTGTTTGCAGAACAGTGTATCTTTTAGAATTACAAAAGCTAATTTTTTTAAAAATCAATCTTTTTATCAAGACAACTCCAAGTAATATTATGCTAAACTAGGTATTTTTTCCATGCATATCTTTATTTTTCAGTAATGAAAACTAAGGGTGAGGGATATTCACTCAGTCATTCATCATAATTCTCTGTCTTCAGGCACACACTTTTCAAATAAATCTTTTTATCAAGATTTAAACATTTTTCCAATAACCTACTAGAGAAAAGGTCATGAATTTGAAGGCACACAGTAGTATGATCCACCAGGGTATTTTTATAATCTTAATGTTTAAATTATATTGAACTCAACTAACAGTGGGAGAAATGATCCTAGTTTTTTTATACTTCAACTGTAGGGAAATTCATGCCTCCAAATAAACCAGCTATTCAATTATAACCTTCCCTCAGAGTTCAAGATATTCTTACTTGCTTTCAAAATAGAGGCAAAAGTGCATGAAATTTATCATTTTAAAAATGATTAAATCATGAATCTATTCTGTTTCACAAGCACAAATCTTGGCTGAGCTCCAGAAGTTTCTTTCTGATTTCAGTTTTCCAATTAACAATGTGTGGGTGCTCACACATGTGGTATAGTATAGATAGACATATGTCTGTGTGTCTGTGTACATGCCAATATGTGTGTGTGTTTGTTCAGTGAAGTTCTGCTGACATTGGGATAAAAAGATAGGTTTGTTAGGATAGTGGTCCTTTAGGAGGTTGGAGAACACTTTATATCAGCATAGAGATAATATTGGGGTCTTGGCTAATGAAACTAGGGAAGAATAAAGAACACATGACTATACTACTCATCCACTTATTATGGTAGAATTGTTCTTTTAACTGAAGCCATAACACCTTTCACAATATACTGTATTTAGGGTAAACTAGTATTTTTCTTCAGTTTGTAAGGTCTGTTTGATATATTAACATGGCAAGCCTTCTTCATGTAACTATAAATCAGATACAGGTACCAAAAAGAATAAGTTTACAAGGACAGCAACAATTGTCTGCAGCTGTCCATATTTGCAAATGGCGTCAATATATTTACTCCTTCAATAAATGGCATTATAAATTTTCTTTATTCCCTAAATTTTGTCATAATAAAAACTATTTCTTCAGAATTTGATGGAATTGTTTCACATATTATAGGATATTTATGTTTTGAGACTTCATTTATAGTTATCATTTTAAAGAATATTTTTGCTAGAAATCTTATGTATCTGATATAAAGAACTACATTACAAAATGAGCATCAAACACAACATGCTTACCCTCAAACTAAAAGAAAATGTAGAGATTCAATCATAGGGATCAAGAGCATTAAGAATATAAAGAGGATATTTTTACTACATCATAACGTGATTCTTCTTATAAATCTTCATCCCATTGCTTGAAACTTAATACTATGTTACATCTTCATATAATAAGAGTTTTCTGAATGTCTCCTCTAATTCAAGAAAATTCAATATTCGGAGAACAAAAGCCTTAAAGAATACCAGTCAACAGGATTTTTGAGCAACTGGACAAAAAAAAAAGCAGCTGTCATTTTTTTTTTTTGGTTCAGTAGTTTTGCTCACATTTTGGAAAGCAGATGAAACATATACCATATGTAACCACGTGAAAAGCAGTAGCAATATAAATACAAATAAGGGAATAAAATATAAAGAAGTTGAAGCTGGTTCATGCAGAAATTAGCAACTGGGAAGAAACTATGCAATTGCAAAAATAACTCAATATGCAGGAGCAGGTAGTTACTGAAAGCAATTGTAGCAGCTGGGATATTAAAGAGGTATTTGATTCAAAGGGGAGTTTTTGATTAAATGAGATTGCTGGATGAAGAGAATAGAAATGACACTGGCTTAGCAATGAATTAGAAACAAGGAATACAAATAAGCTTGTTTACTTTCTGTCCATGTCTGAGGCTGCAGCATAATGTAAAGCTGTTCGTCCCCAGTCATCAGTTTCATTAATATTGGCCCCTGTGGTTACCAGCATCTCAATACATTGAAAATGACAATTTGCAGCTGCATAGTGCAAAGGTGTTCTGAAAAATAAATAGAAACATATTAGCCAAGGCATTACTTGAGTAACAGGATACCATTATGTTAACTGTTTCTGACAGCAACATTACTTATAGGGAGAATCCATTTTGAGGTACAACAGCAGTATTTAATTGAATGCAGAACATATTCTTTCTCTTGCAGTGAAGATTTGAAATAAGTACACAAGAAATGGTTAAGAAGTGAACAAACAAAAATGGTCGGCAGTGCTATTCAGCTAACTAAAAACAAAGAATAAACCATAATAAATCACTAGTTTATTATAAAAATAAGTAAGATTTGTTACAAAGCATGGTACAGATAGATGCTTAAGCTGTTGTCATTATTGTAGTTAGAAAACAAAACATTCATATGGTGTTTACTGCATGCCCAGTGAAAAATTAATGATTTCATTTTAGAGGGGGACTTTCAGAAGGTAGGGTAAGTGCATTGTTTTGTCTTCCAGATGTCTAAAAGTTGCTTCATTAAAGTGGAGAAATAGGAGGAAGAATTCAGAGTGACTAGAAAAAGGGTACCTTAAAAAAAAACAACTCTGATTCAACTGCTTAAATAAGGACATAGACATGGCAATGGTCTCTACACTTAATCTTTTCATACTGAATTATTATTTCAGGGTAGCCATATAGATGACTTCTGGTGCAAAATAATATAGAACTAAACTGTTTAAATCTTACTAGGAAAGGGGAAATTTTTTGATATAGCATTGATATAGCATGCACCTTTCTCTTTTGGGATTATACTTTGGACAGGAAGGGTTTATTTAACTTCACCTAGTTGTTATAGTAAAAGTAAATTTATTATTGCGGTGCTGTTATTATACAATCTCAAATTTTACTTTTACTTTGAGGAGAGGAGGAGGAGGAGGAGAAGGAGGAGGAAGAGGAGGAGGAGAAAGGAAAGGAAAGGAAAGGAAAGGAAAGGAAAGGAAAGGAAAGGA
>BLBF01000011.1:36408977-36460832 GCA_015471245.1 Laticauda colubrina
GGAAAGGAAAGGAAAGGAAAGGAAAGGAAAGGAAAGGAAAGGAAAGGTTAGGACTAGTTAACCTACATCCTTGAATGGATTCCCAGTCTGGAAGCAACCTGTTTCTCTGTTGCCAAACAGAGATCTCCTGCATTATCAGTCAAAAGATACAGTGCAAACATTGTATTTTTGTTCTCCCTGAAAGATTTCCTCAGAATAAAAGATGACAGAAAAATGATGGGAAAAGACAAGAGGATTACAAATTGAGAATGTTCACATCTGAATTTAGTGTTAATCCCACAAATGAAGAAGGATAAGCAATTGAGCAACAGCAACCTTATCTGAAATCTTATGTGATATTCTTGAACTTGCCAGAAAATCATTGGTATTAAGAATTGTACTACACGTTTTCCAAAGATGAGTTTGGCAGCCAAGCATGAGCTCCTCTTAATCCTGCTCAATTAATTCCAGTGTCATGAAACTAAGATCTAGATTTCCATATTGATTTTTGAAGTTTTTGTAAGTTACAAACCTTCCATATTTGTCTTTTTTATTTACATCTGCTCCACTGCTCTGCAAGAGTTTCACACACTCAACATTGCTGAAAAGATACAGAAAGAAAAGAATGCATAAATAAAATAAAATAGTGCTGATGAGAAAAAAAAGTCTAAAATTAAAAATAATAATGGTTAACCATTCAGGAACTGGGAAGAACAAACAACAAGATAAAATATGAGTAAAACACTAACAATTAGCCCTTCATGACATGGGTTGAGGTTACTTCAGGAAACGCCTAATCCCAATGGGATTGGCCCACCCACCCGTGCAGGCAGAGGAGGCATGCTGCAGGCCCTGTCAGCCAGGGAATTCCAGTTGGTGGGGTCTGGGAGAAGACCTGCCCTTTCTAACATCTCTCCCTTTGGAATAAGATCGGTTCCCATCCTCCTGACCTTCACGCAAGATTTGAAGACCTGGTTCTGCCAGTTGGCCAATAGAGCAACATCACACTGCAGGTAGTTGATAGATTAATAACAGATCCCACTTCTCCCCCACTCCACTCATCCTATGCCCTTCCTCCCTCCCCATCTTTTAGTTATAGCTAATTTGTATTTTTATAGTGTTTTATTCTTATTGGATGAATGTTGTTACATTGTTTTTCTTTTTCTTTTTATCACTGTAAGTCACCCAAACTCACCTCACGGTAAGATGGGTATCAAACAAATTTAATAAATAAAAATGAAATTAAGTGAAAAAAAACAGTGTGTAAGGACTGTTCTTATTCTAAAACAACATTTGTGTTGGTTAGCATGAATAGGAATTATTACCAAAGCCTTTATCAGAATGTACCAATGCTCATTTTAGGTGACAATGCAATCAGCCCTTGGAAAATAAGAATTCAGAATTCACACCTGCATATATGAGCCTCAGACTTGGGCATTACAAATCTAATCAAGCATTTCCTAAGGAAACAATCATGTGAAAATTTCCAAACAGGAATCCCAATATTGTGTCTTAACTGTTATCTGTACAAGGTTAAAAAGTATTTGATTCAAAATTGAGAGCAGCTTCTAAATTTATGTACCAGCCCTGCACTATTAAAAACAGAAGTCTTGCTTCACTTATTAAGGTAGACTTGCTAATTTCTAATTAATTTCTTCAAAAGCTTTATCAACCGTAAAACTATATGTTCTAAAAGTATCAAAAATGATATGATAGAAGCATACTAAATACATATTCCCTGTGGCTTTTTGAGAATCTTAAAATTGGCAAAAAAACCTTCTCCAGTGGGATGAACTTGCACACCATGGTAAAAATTTGTATAGCATATTATTATTTAATTTAACTCTCTGGAAAAAATATTTTATTACTGTTTTTTTTTTTTTTTGCTATATATTGAAAGAGCAATACTTTCAATGTCTATATAAACAGTGTATTGTCTGGTTACAGTTAGTTTGAACAATAATCATAATAAAATTCATTAGTACTCATATAATAACAATGTTTTCTCATCATAATATTAATTCTTGTTAATTATTGATGCTAATTAATATTAATAACATATCATAATAAGCCTTCATAGTAAAGTTAATCCTTCTCTTATAATTTTACACAGTCTCACTTCTGATTCTATTAGTTAACCATTGATAAACGAATCCCGTATTTCAAAATATTCCGTGTCTTCCTTCTCTTTAATTTCAAGTGTTAATCTATAAATTTCTGCACATTCTAGTATTTTTTTTATTATCTTCTCTTTTGTCGGCATCTCCATACTTTTCCAATGTTGTGCAAATACAATTCTAGCTGCTGATAACACATGGAGTATTAGATAATTAGTCCCTTTGTTATATTTTTCTGGTATGATACTTAACAGAAATATTTCTGGTTTTAGATCTATATATTCCTTTATCATCTTTTTCTATCCAAATATGTATTTTTGTTCCAGTATGTTTTTGCCTTTGGGCACGTCCACCACATGTGGTAATAAGCCCAGAATCTGATTACACTTCCAACATTTAGTAGACATATCTTAGCTAATCTTGCTGTTGGGAAGTACCATCTGTAAAACATTTAGTATAAGTTTTCTTTGTATTTCTTCTTTGTATTTTATGACTAGCCAAATATTGACTCACTGCTATCCTCCAACATTCTAACTTTTGTCCTCTCTGTGATACAGTGGTATGAATATTAGCAAGTGCAAAAGTAAAGACATTCCAAAAATAATCTGAGTGGATTTAAACTAGTAGTGTAAATGCTTAACTTCATAGTCATTACTCACTGCACATTCAGAACTGATTGAACATAATGGATACTGAGTTGTTTTGCTTGAAACAATGGAGTAGCTACTTAATTAAAAAAAAACAGAATAATAATTTGTGGACATACAACTGTCATGGTTGCTATGACAGTAAAGCCCTTTATTTTTAAGGCAAGAATCCATCATGTGTTAGATCAGCCTTCTCCAACCTGGCACCTTCCAGATACATTTAGGTTTCCAAACAGAATGGTCTTTTTATTTTAAAAAAATAGTACTTAAATCTCATAGATAGATGCAACATAAGCAAATCTGTCTACTTAAAAGAACACTTCACCAAAGTTCAGAGGAGCTTAGTTCTAGTTAAATACATTTAGCAATATAACCCTAGAAACAGCTGTTAGTCGTTCACAGCTGAATCTTAACATCTTAATGTTTAGCATTTTTATTTATTATATATATGTTATATTTTTATCTGGTCTTCATTAGTTTATAACTCAAGGCAGCAAAAATACATAACACTCCTTTCTCCTTCTCCTTTCTCCATAACAGCAACCTTGTGGGAGACAGTGACTGGCTGGCCTGAAGTCTCCCAGTTGGGTTTCATGCCTAAAGTAGGACTAGAATCAGTTCCGATTTCTAGGCCAGTATCTTAACTGTTACAACAAACCGGTCCTCTCATGTGGCCAGCACATAAGAGCTCCACTCTAGAGGAGTCCTAGTTATGCTTACTGCAATGAAAGCAAGGCAGGAGTAGGAAGGAGCTGGCCTGCAGCTGCAATACCTTGTTTCCTTTCCATGTATGGAAGGATATGTCTTGCTGAATAGCTCAAGGAAGGAAGTCCCTTAGTCTCACTATTCTTTCTATCCTGGCTAGAGAAGTAGACATTTTACTTTGATCCTTTCCAGATCTATTGAGATTGCTCTGTTCTCTATTACCATACCAGTCATGTTCAGAATTATGATACATTTCTTTAAAGAATCTTTTTTTCCCTGAATCTTTTAGACAATTTTTAGTTAAAAATGTGAATAACAAGAGCATTCTTTTTAAATTAAATTTAATTTCATTTAGTCAGAAAGAACCACTGCACTCAATTCAGTTTAACACTGCTTAATTTGTTCAAGACCCCTTTGACATGAAGTTATCCTGCACACAGCCTACTGTGATGAATGGGAACAACATAGAAAGACACCCCCCCCCCCAAAAAAGCACAGCTTTGGATCATTTCAATACATTTTTAAAGTGCAAGAGGACATTCTGCTGAGAAATGTCTTGAATGAGCTAAGAAACCTTGAAATAAATTTGATGCATTGGCTATTTCAAGTTGTAACTAAAGGAATTAAGTTCATATTCTTCTTCAGTTAAGCTCTTAGCTGGAAGAATTGTATTACTGTGCAATCCATGAAGTCTGTGGACTGCTTTTCCCTCTCTCATCCCTTAAAACAAGTCTTCAGATGGATAAATTTTAGAATGCATTCTATTAAAAGGAGTGATCTGGCTGATGGACTATGAGTGTTTATTTTCTTTCCTGTCTGGCAACTCTGTTTTCCAGGACAGTGATTTACAATTTGGCCTATATTAAAAAACAAAGTATAGGCTTGTCTAGTCTAGCCTGAATGTGCAAGGAAGAGAAATTCTAAATTCCTAAATTCCATTTAGGAGAGAAAGTAAACAAACCTAGAATATAACTTTTGTTCTTGAATGCATGTCCATTTCGGGTGTTTGTGTGTATGTTTGCATTTATTGCTATCTGAACTAATTCAAATTTGCAAGTGTAGAAATCTGCCCGTCTTGCTTTTTCTTTATGGCACAGCAGCCAATTCCTTGCAATACACTGGAATGGCAACCCTTGTTTCTGGGTAAGGGGAAATCTACCTTATTAAATGTTAAAGAGAAATGGCCCTAGGCCTTGGGAAGGATTGCACAATGTCCCCATGTGACAGTGGATAAAAAAGGGCAAAAGAGAAGTGACTCAATTTGGGCCTCATATCTCTTCTTTTGCACTGTTCCCATAATACTTGGCCTGTCAAAGCATTTTATGCAACAGCCAGATCAACCATTGATTTGTAAAGATTCATCTTTACAGATGGGGTTTTCAGCATGATAAACTGCAGTGCTTGTGTGATGGGTTAGGAATACAATGACCATAAAAGGAAGAAAAAACAGTTGAGGGCAAGGAAGCCTAGTCTGTGATAGGGGAAAGGTAGTATTTACTTAACTGAAGTAAAACAAGCCTCTTTTGTCATGTGTAAAAAGAGGTGTTTTTTTCCTAAAGTGAGGTTTGTGTGTGTGTGTGTGTGCATGTGCATGCACTCATGCATTCCACACAAAACAGGGGCTTCATAAATTACAGTAGTTTTGTGTCATTTTTCTGTTTCTCTTTGGGAAAAATAATTGCAGAGAAACCACAGAGTTAAAATTACATATATCTATTGCAGTTGTAATTTCAAAACTACTTACCCTCCTGCAGCAGCAGCATGGAGGCACGTCCTTCCAAATTTATCTGGGGTGTCTATATCAAAGCCTGCAGACAGCACGTGCTCATTACTAAACAAGGACACTATGCTATACTTTTGTCCTAGTTAAACCGCAAGAAACATTGCAGAGACAGAAAAATCAGTTAGTCAGAAAAAAAAATCAGAATGAAGACACAACTGTAGTCAGCAAGAGGTTGTTATGGAAACAGACAGTGGCTGTTCAAGCTTGGCCACTACAAAAAAAAAAAAAGAACCATAAAGTCAAAAGGAATCTATTTTCACATCCACCCCATTGCTATTAAAGTATTTAAATCATGCAGCAGGCATTTCAGGAGGAGACTTTCAAGAGAAGTGACAGCAGGCATGAAGGCAGAAAGCTCTGTGAGGAAAATGAGGAAGTCACAAGAATTGCTTCAGCATACATCAAAGAGAGCTTTTATTTACTAATGGCTTCAATTTTGCACAGAAACAGGAAATAATCACTTTCTAGAGAAGGACAGATATTTTGTATGGAGAAGAGCACATTTTACTGTAGTAAGAACCTAACAAAATCCACAATTAAGGAAGGGGTGAATCATCTCTGTGAAATTGCAAAAAAGGAAAAATGATGATCATTTCTCTTAAGGCAACAGACAGTAGTTTCACAAGGATGTCAAATTGACTTGTGTTTGCTTCTTTATCTGCATTATCCCCATCTCATTCCTTCACCAGAAATCTGGGGGAGGGGGGGTTTCTGCCATAGAGAGATGGAGCAATGAAAAATTGTTTGAAGTGATGAATAAAAAAGAATTGAGCCTCACTTAAGATGTTCTATAGCTCTGAAATTAGATTTAATGTTTGCTTAGTATAATTATGGTGACAAAGATAACAAATTAAGAGATTAAAGAGAGTCATCATAGCTCTCTACACTTCTGCAATCTTATCCACTCAAAGCATACAATTACTGTAATATTGGGCATTTGAAAATGCAATCAATGACTTATCTTACTAAAATATCTAAAAATGTACTTGTAAAAGCAGCTTCCATTATCCTTCCTTTGCCATACTGTACTGATTTTAACATTAATGGACAAAATAACAGGTACTTCCTCTACAGAAAGGCCTACTGGTAGTTGGTAGGTCAGAGCAAGGGACAGCTGCTTCACTAATTTTGGAGAGCAAGTAGTTAGGCACTTGGAATAATAGCCCATATTATGGGAAATGATATTCCAAAATCAAAGACGAACATATTGGTTTTGGACAGTGAAAACAGCCATAAATTCTGATGTCTCTCTTCTTGTTCATCAATAAGGGTGATGAAAAATTGCACATTGGGTCCCTGAGCATTGCTTGCTGTAAGTTTGGTCCTCCCATACAGTTGAATTAAATTTTTCTAATTTATGACATCAAAAATGTTTATGAGACAAAAAATAATTGTATGTAGCCGTCTTTAATCTAGTTTATTTCTCTAGGACTGCAGAGTGCCATAGAAGTCAATAATAAAAACCAAGTGACATTGAAATTAGAAATTTAAAATAAGATTAAACTCTCAACGAAGGATATTATAACAAAACAAATGAAGGCTACAAAAGGGGACAAGCTGATCTCCTGTTTAAACAATGCATTACATTTTTATCATATATCTGGGAACCAAAAAGGGAAAAGCCTTACATATGACTTCTCTAAGACAGGGGTCACCAACCTTTTGGACCTCAGGGACCACCAAACTCATAATTTTAAATCCCAAGACCACTAACCGGTTCTGTGGGTGTGGCCTAATTTGTGGGTGTGATTTGGTGGTCATGTGAGTGGCTGGGCATAGCTTGTATGGAAATATTATAAATATTTATATAAATATTGATTTTTTTTATAAAAAAAGAGAAACTTTTACCCAAAATCAGGCAAAGCAGGCAGGCAGATTGAGTTGCTCACGGAATCATTCAGTGATCTATCTATCTGCCATCGGCTACCTGAGTCTGTCACATAAAATTTGCTTGTCCTATGTCTGCACTGAATAATAAAATCTTCAGTCCAAAGGGAAGTTCAGCTGTGCTTAAAAGCAGATCTGAAGATCTAAAGAAAGCAAGTAATCCAACCCTTTCCTGCTTCCTAGCTAATCTAAATCTCCCGGCACAGCAGAACAGATGATAGTCAGAAAAAGGAAACATAACAACTTAGCAGGCAAGTTTGCAGGGTAATGAATGAGTGGGTGGGGAGGGTTCCCGCAGGCCATGTGGGCGGCGCAGCTTGGATTAATTGCTTTGGGGGGGTGCTCTGGGGGTGAGATTTCTCTGTGGCCCACCAAAATTTTCTCACAGCCCACCATTGGGCCGCAACCCACCGGTTGGCGACTGCTGCTCTAAGATATATTCTAGTGGCTTATTATTAAACTAGATTTGTTGAGAATTCTGGTTTATTAAAGGTAACAGTAAAGCAAGCTAGTTCATTCTTCACATATATTTCTATCTTGAAACCTATAAGCCAGAATGGAAAAATAATCAGAAATATACCAGCCATTGAAAGCTTACCATTGGTGGTGAAATTTGCAAATCCTCTAACAAGCCATAAATGTAAATAAATTATGAGTCCTCTCAAACTTTGCAATTTGGGTTTGGACGTAAAGTTAACCTTATTTTGACTGACAGAAGTCATTGTCATTTGCTTGAGATAAGCAGAAGCAGCTGGGGATTTAGTAAATTCCTGATGGTGAGAAGAGCTAAGAACCAAAATTAACAGAAACCTGGTTTACACTGTGGCAAATTATTGAGAAAGAGCCAGCTTATTGCCAGGTAATCAGGTGGTTGTTTCATAAACAAAAAAAGCTCCTTTGATTCACAGAAAGGATTTCAGTTTAACAAAGGCTTCTTCAATGTTGCAGTGATGTTCCTCTACACACAATCAAGATCCATAGAGTTGCTCTCCACCTTGTCCACCCTGCCTGTATATTTTGCAAGGTTCCACAGATAGAACAGCAAATGACAAAAATCACTCTCTCTTTTCCTACAGAAATAGTATAATGCATCACACGCTGGCCACACCCATGTGGGGGGGAGGAAGTTCCGATATGTCATGTGATGTTGCTATGACGACATGAGTTTGACACCCTTACTATAACCAGTGCTCAAATGACCATTCTGTATATTCATTAAAGAAGGGGACAGCATTCAGCATGCTTTAAACACAGACAATGCATAAAACAGGATTGTGCATACATTCAAATTGGAACACACAGATTTGCATATATAAGTGTACAATAGAAACAAAATGTAAGGCCTTCAGTTTCTAAGTATGTGGACATACATTAGTGACCCATAACCAGCTCATTCATGAGGTTAGTTTTACATTCTCTTTTGCCTTTGCTTACCTGATGAAAGCAATTTCCTACAGCAGTCAGCATGTGCATTAAGTGCTGCCAAGTGTAAAGGAAACATGCGATGAATGCCACATCTGCAAAACAAACAAACCTCTAATATAAACATTTCTTCAAATAAAGTATGTAGACCCTTCTCTCTGTATTCTCTCTTAAATCTATTTGCTTATAGGGTATTTTG
This sequence comes from Laticauda colubrina, assembly GCA_015471245.1. NCBI lineage: Eukaryota > Metazoa > Chordata > Lepidosauria > Squamata > Elapidae > Laticauda > Laticauda colubrina. Next base: position 36,417,717 of record BLBF01000011.1, read on the forward strand.
ATTTACTTCAGAGTGATAAGATGACAACATGTTTTTAGTGATATATGGTAAAGCTTTAGAAAAATTTCCTGCTTACTAAATAACAATCCCTTCCAAAACAATTTGTAATTTCCCTGTCATACAAATATGTTATCAGACAGATTGTAAAAGTACAGGAATAATCTATTGGGATTCATTAGAACAATTTATTACACAATGTCCAGGCTATGTCTTAGAAATTTCTTATATTAATATAAATAGGTCAAATTTAGTTATTTATTCCTCCATCCCCCTACATATAATTATCTCAGATAATGCCCTTTGACTTTACTTCTTCAAGCATTCTATTTGCAAAGCTTCTGCTTCTGGATGCCAATCTGGAAGGACACAAAATGATTTTGACAAAGAACAATTCATATTTTCATTTTAGGTCCCAGATATATTATCCCATCTTTTCATTGATGTCCATCTTATGATTCCAAGTAGGATTCTCACTTTACTGAACATCACAGGCACTGACAGAGGTGTTTTATTTGATCAACATACAGGTAATTGAAGCATGAAATAGAAATTTTGAGCGGATAACCTGGATTGCTGAACCCTTTTCTCTCACTGATGTTCATTTCTATCTTCAGCAGTTAGAAAAGGAATGGATTAAAATTCATATCGGAAAAAGTCCCAAATATTGTAGATTGTACCCTTCTAAACCTTCTTTCTGTATCTAAACAAATAATAACAGTTTATGGTACCAGAAAGAAAATATAGCAATAGTTCTGAGTTGTACAGTCCAATCATATTATAATATTAGGTATAGAAATAGTAAAGGTTGAAATATAAATATATTAATTACAACTGTAAACAATTTATTGATCCTGTCTTGCTATGGACTTTAGTCAAAGCTATTGGTGTCACACAGAATTAATGGTTTTAACAAATTAAAAAGGGTCCAGCAACCATTAATCCACCTTAAATATTTACAAAATATTATCAACTATTGTTAAGTAGGCCATTTTCCCAATCCAAAGTTAAAGTCTAAAATGAATGACATAATTTTACAATTTGGAGTATTAAGTCTTTAGCATCTTACTTGGCAGCATCAGCTCCACTGGTTATTAAGGTATTAATTAAAAGTTCATGTCCATATCTTGCAGCCACATGGAGGGGAGTGTTGCCATCCTTATCAACACAGTCAATTTCACCTCCTGGATATGTCATTTGAATATGAAAATATTATGTAAGGATCAAGTGCAATTTAATGAAAAAACTAACACATTAGTTGTAAGGAGTAGAGACTTTCACCCGTACAGCCAGTAGAAGATATGACACAACTATCTTTTCCCTATTTACAATATATTATTTGAGACAGAAATATGAAAACATTAGCAATAAATTTATTGAATTACTATACCATATATTACTAATCAAAAAAATTGTATACTATTAGATCTAGTGCTATATATCCTGAAAGGGCAACCAAAGTACATAAAATTATTACCATACAACTTTGATACTGGTACATAAAAACTGCTAACAAACCTTAACAAACTGTAATTTCACACAAATAGAACACATTATGACTTAATATGATGGCCGGATCACCATAACACATTTGAGGCTGCATTCCCTGAACATTAGGAACTACAAAGTACCAAATTCCATCGATCAAGGCCTTGACCAATTCAAAAAGAAGAAAACAAGACAATTCTATCAGGTGAAAAGCTGTGGCATTTTAATTTCTCATACAATATCTTACTTAAAAGAAAAAAAAAACTATCAGTTGAAATCAATAGTGCCAAGACAAAAGGGCAGGGGTGGAATACTACCGGTTCTCATCTATTTGTTAAAATCTCTTGTTAACTTTCTAAGCAGTTTGGAGAACCGGTTGTTGGAAGAAATCTTCTTTTGTTTTTTCCACTTTACAGGGCTAATCCTTGTAAGGAAGGCAGGAAGGAAACATTCTGGTGTTGTTTTTTCTAGCCTAATCTTTATTGCCCTGCCTACAGAAATTGCCTCTCCATTAACCCTTATTACATTCTTGGCAGTACGCCTAGACTTCCTGTCGCCTGAGCTCTGGAGGTTTTTTTCTTTGCTGGTACTTTGCTGGGGCTTGATTTTCTTAAAAGGGAAGGGTTGTTTTAAACTTTTTACACTGATGTTGGGAGGAAATAATCCCCTGGAAATACTTCCAGTCGGGATGCAATGATCAACACTTTGAAGAAATAATTGAATAATGAAGCAGAGCTGCCAGAAAGAAGCTTTTAATGACAAGGAACCAAGATGAGTGACATTTAGCAAGCCTTCTTGGCAAGCTAGAAAGATTGACATTCAAATGTGAGCTTACATACCTTTTCTGAGTTTTTGTCTGAATGGTTTTTGGTGTAGTTTAATTCTGTGCTTGGTCATGTTTAATCCTGTGTTTATTGATGGGATAATTTTCCCTATTCAAGCTTTGTTTGAAAGGAAAAAGGTTAATCTCTGCTCCTGAAAAGCAACTGGGTTGAGAAATCTGGCTAGTTCCTGTGTTTATTTGTTCTGGTAATTGGTTTAATGATCAACAGCTACTGCTGTGATTTAATTATTTGCATTGGGTTTGAATTTTTTTCTGCCTCATGGTTTCTTTTTCTATCTGGAGAGGGGGGTCTTCCTTCCTTTAGTGGTTCCTCTAGTTTACCAAGTTATGTAAATTTGACAAATAAGTTAGTTCATCTTCAGAATTTCTCATGAATTTTTTATGTTTGCTTTTCTTTCTTTTTTTGCTAACATTTTGCTAATGAAATTCAGAAATTAATTAATCTGCTTCTGGATTGCTAATATTTCTACTGCTTTGTCAGTTATACTTAAACTATAATGAGATTACTCTCATTATATAATGAGTATTTTTATTACACAATTCAGTTTGACATCAAACTGAAGGAAGATTTTAAGCAGGGAGCTATAGGTCCATGACATCCTTAATATTTTTATAATTAAAAATATTACTAAAACTAAGAAAATTATTTAGTCCCTATTGATTAGTATAAGAGGCCTTTTTATTTTAAAGGAGAGTTCAGATTTCTGATATGAGCAATCTGTTCCTTTTCTGAACATAACAGGATGACAAAAATGGTGACAAAAAGAATCAGAAAGACAGAGAAATTATCTCCCACCCAGGGTGTTTTATATAGGTTTTCTGGGTCATTCATAGTAATAAACTATATAGTGGACTAAATTCTCACTGTGATTTTGTAGTTGTATTTCCTTTTAAACCGATATCCATGCATATATGTATGCATATCTACAACGTATGCCAAATATATATTTTCTGTTTCTATAATTTCCCCATATTTCTTACCTGATTAAGGTAATTTCATTGATCAATATCAAACCTAAACATCCTGCAAAATTCTTATTTAGATTGAATAAAATAGATGTCTAGGTTTTTATTTAAAAGTCATTTCCTTGGTAAAAGGCAGTAGATATTATTAGAACTTAGGGGCTAAAACTGTTTCCAGCTTGTACTATCTTTCTGATACTTCATCATACTAACAGCTTGGACAGCATTCAAGTAGAAACAAAGACTTTCTTAATGAGAACATCGTGACCTGGAATAAACCTTATTAATGATATGATGGCAAATGGAGAGAATTCAGGGCAGTACTATGCAAACCTGCATATGCCAGAATTTTTAGTTTCGCAAAAATATTTTTCTAGTATTTTCCTGACTTTACAGCCTAAGATTTCTATATGCACCACATTCATTTTGGCAACTTTGTCAGAGATGAACCAACATATAAGTTTAATCATGAAAACTTCTGCATATAACAGCGCAATCAAGAAATAGTAGTTTTACACCAGATTTATGGATATTCCAACTTGCCCTGTTTCCTGTGTATTTTCTTTGGAGATGTTCTGCAACTGTCTGCAAACTCAATGAATGTTAAAAAATAACAAAAAACTAAAAATGCCTATCTTGACCTTAACCTTATAGACATTATTCCCTCCTCCTTTCTACCTCATGAGTCTTTGATAATTTCTAGAAGGGTTGCTAATTTTTGCTCAATTGCCATTGCTGTGGTTTACTATTTTACCCTGCTGATGGTAACGATACTACAGTTACCTATACTATACTATACTATACTATACTATACTATACTATACTATACTATACTATACTATACTACAATTACTATATACTATAGTATATAGTAGTATATAACTATATACTATATTACACTATACTATAGTTACTATAGTTAATTAAGTATTGTTTCTAGTTAAGTTCCTTTTACTATTTATGATTTCTCTTCCTAGTCATTTCAGTTATCTCTGACTATAAATAAATACATTACAATAATGTTTAAATAGTTCTATTTTTTACTCATGCTTCTTTTGGACTGTATTATCCAAAAGAAATAAAATATACCATTGTTCATTTTCTAAAAAGATTAAAAATTAAAACTTTACAAAATTAGTAAAGATGCTTTAAAATGATACAATATTAAAAATAGTAGCTTACCATTCTGAATGAGAGTTTGTGACCGTGTAAACCTCCCATGGACAGCTGTCATATGCAGTGGGCTTTTTCCATCTTTGCTCTGTCAAACAAAAAAAACCAAACATAAGACAGATCACACCTATTGGTCATGAAGTGCCTTTTTCCTTTAAGGTGCTCTTGATGTACCACGTTTAGATGTAAAATGGCAAAATTGGACACTTCTTAAATATACAGAAACAAGGATGTTTATCAATTAAATTAATATTCAAAGCACCTTAACATTTATGGCTTGGTGAGCTTTTAAGACTTTATAGAACAGAGTAAGATTTTTTTATATTGTGTTTGCCTGTTGATCAGGCCTTTGGGAATTTTTTAAACAAATAACTGAGTTCATGTCCTGAAAACATTTAAAATATAGAGCATAGATGTGTAAGAAGAAATTAACATACTCCTCTAAGAAGAGATAGCATAGCAGTAGCCTAGTGAATCACATTCCCTCCCCCTCAAAATATCTTACTTTTTCTCCCCAATTCTAAATTATCTAGTGATATTAAAACAAAAAGATTCAAGGATGGTTGTCAACCTTCTAAGTAATATTGCAAGAAAAGGTGGGGAAGAAGAAATATATGCCTCCATTTTTAGACTACAGTATTGTAGCTAGAAGTAATCCTGTAAAGGGATAGAGTGAAAAAGGAACATTTTGTTTCTGATCCCATTTGTGATATATAGTGATCTATAACGGGCAAGATGTGTCTACATGTTTAATGATGGCAGTATCTTAAGAGAAGCTGAGCAGCCTTTGATTTCAATTCTTCACCTCTGAACCGTGTGAAGGACACTGCCTCATTTTTCTTTGTTTTCCATGTAAACTCATATCTATTTATTATTCACCAATTAAATTTATAAGCTGCCTATCTTGCTGTCCAGAACAACTTTAATGTAACAGTTATCCATTCCAAGTGATTTTTGCATTAAAATGTCTGAATTAGAAAGTTAAAAATTTAAGTCATGATTTTTTTCCCCTTCAATAGTCATGCCTCCCATACTGCTCAGAAAAGTGATATACTCTATATTTAACAGGCATACCGCAAAGCTCAGCATTTAAATGTGTAGGTGTAACACGTAACCTTCACTTACCTGATCTCCCTTCCATTTATCTCCTGTTTAAGTGGAAATCAAAAGGAAGAGATGTGAAACCTATAATTTTACCTGAATGTTTACATCTGCCCCATTATTCACAAGTAGTTCCAGACAAAGGGCCCCGTGAGTAGAAGCAGCAGCAAAATGGAGGGGAGTGAATCCACTGTTATTAGGCTGATTGACATTAGCTCCGTAGTCTATCAGCTCATTAGCCACAGAATCCTGCCCATTATAACAAGCAATATGAAGGGCAGTATTTCCATAGACGTTTATTTCATCAATCTGCAACATCAAAATCAAGGCATTAGTTTTGTTTAGCTCATACCTTGTTGTGCGTTATTACAATTTTTTAATAATTGTATCAGAATATAAAATACAAAGGATAATGAAAATAATGGGAAACTAGGGAGGAAAAGGGGAAGAGGAGAGAGTGTGGGGTAGAAGAGGAAAAAGAAAAAGAAGTGTTGATTTCAAGCTCTTTTTAGCACATTGTTTGTTAACTTAGCTGGAAAATTGCAGGACATGGTTTGTTATTAATTAACAAAATATAATCTGTTATAACTATAAAATACTAACTATGCCATATGAGTGTGTAAAAGAAAAAGAGGTTTTTAGTAAGGATAAAGTGGTTTTTAATATTTCAAATAGAAGATAATGCATTTCTTCAAGAAAAATTGTATCATACAACAAAAGGTTTAAATATCATACCGCCACATAAAACAACATATGGAAAAAAATTCAACTTAATGATTTCCCTCCTGTGGCTACAAAATTAATCATTCAATTTTATGAATAAAGCAAAAAAAAAATTATACACTCCAGAAGGATGTGTGCTCCTGAACTTGTTCTTATAATATTGATATAAAACTCTGAGATTAGGAGAATTATCATCCAACAAACGAAACAGTGGAAATGTGGCCTTTCATTTAAAGCAGCCCTGGAAGAAGCTGAATGAGATTATTTTAATTTGGATTTAAGGGGGGAGGGTAATAGGAACTTGCAGAACTATGGGCCCATTCTAAAAATATACTTTATATAGTATGAAGAATGTAAATTTTTGACTTTTTAAAGCACAATCCTGGGAAAATATGCTGTCACTAAAAGAGAGGCAGATACTGTACTGCATTTCCACTTCAGCACTCTGTTCCAACTCTATTAGTGTTGTTCCAAAGGAAATATGGCTGGTCCCCATATTTCCCCATGTAGTCTTCTTTAAGACAATGTTGGAATTTTTGCTCTAGCATTTAAAGACTAATTCCAGGGCCTGGCTGCTTTTTTTACTTCATTTTAAAATAAATTTTAATTTATATTGTTATTGTTTTAAGGTATGTTGGTTTGATCTTTGATGGCTTTATTTAAGTTGTTTTATTGTTCTATTATAAACTGTTTTGAGCTCCTCCAAGTAGAGAAACTGTAAATTAAAAATAACAAGATTTTTCTTTAAAAAAACAGGGTTACATTTTTTTCAAGAAATTGCATCTTTCCCATGTTTTTAGGTTTGCATAAAAATCTTGCATATTGTTTGTAAGTGTTTATCTTTGCTTGGATTCATTCAAACGTAGACATATGTTAGATGGTGGCAGAAAAAGAAAGAAAAAAAACAAAACAAAAATTAGTGTGGTTGTCTAGGTTAAAGCTGTCAGAGCATGAAACAGATTATTTATGTAATAAGTTAAGGGAGATAACAAATAAAATTTGTCCAATAACATAGGGGCAATTATCTTCATTTCAATATAATTTATATGGTGTGTTGCACATTACATGCTTCAGTGGCACCTCTGTATGATATATTTTTATTATTATATCAAGCCTAAGAGACAAAGAATGTTGGAGAATTACATTTGTAGCTGTCACTCTGAACAATTATAACATATAGCAGTAGCAATAACACTTAAGACTTATATACAGTTTCACAGTACTTTACAGCCCTTTCTCAGCAGTTTACAGAATAAACATATTGCTCCCCCCAAAAAAACTGGGTCCTCATTTTACCAACCTTGGAAGGATGGAAAGCTGAGTCAACCCTGAGCCTGGTGAGAACTGGCCGAACTGCTGACAGTCAAGCAGTTAGCAGAATTAGCCTGCAATACTACATTCTAACCACTGACTTACCACAACTCCATGGATAATATCATTATCCAGAATAATTAAAATAATTTATAATCCAAAGAATGGAATAAAAGTTCCTTCATCAACCTTGTCAAAGATAGCACACATTTTAAAAAGGTGGCCATTCATTCATTCCATACAAAAATTAAAGCTTCAGGATTTATAACAATTCAATATTTACAAGCTTGCTAAACGTAGTATTAACAACCTCTTACCTCCACACCAAGATTGAGCAAGTGTTTCACTACACTGATCTGGCCACTGGATGCAGCAGCATGAAGTGGAGTGTAACCTTTCTTATCTTTACATGTCACTTCAGCACCATGACTAATCAATAATGAAACAACTTCCAAGTGGCCTAAAAAAGACAAGGAAAATGTAGTATTTCTTGTCTATCTTGGCAATGCAATTTAATATGACCCTCATTGTTGGTATGCCACTCTAGGTTCATAACTCAATCTCAAACAAAAGATGCTCATTCATTAGACAATTGTGAGTGTATATGTTTAATTCAACTGAAGGAAGTTGAGAGATCTAATTTTATATGATGTATATAAATATAAAAAATCCCAGATGATTGTTGTTCCTGGACAGGACAATAAAACCAATGAAACCTATGTATCTGAAGATAGAAGTTTAATTATAATACTCACAACACACACACATTAATTTATAACCCTTCAAATTATCTTCAGCCCTTTGAAAAACAAAAAGGGAAAGCAACAACAGACAGTTCCAAGATTCCAGTTTTAGGAAATCCGATACTAAAGAGATCTTCACATAAATAATTTCCCTTTTTAAAAAAGAAATTATTTTAATTCCACTTTATTCTATTTTGGGCTTACTTGCATTTTAAAGACAATTCAAAAGTTGTATTTTTTCCAGTTACTGCAGATAAAGGAACATGAATTGCTGGTTTTAAGGAACTGTATTTTTTTTCTTTACACTTCTTCTAACGTAATTACTCCAATAGTGAGAGTTTCACTTTCACAGGGAAGATCCTATGAAAAGGCTTTTTAAAATATGAATGCTAATTAGTTCACTTTTTTCTATTAAACAGCTGAATTGTTATGCTATGAATTATTGTTTTCATAATAATTAAGTTACCATCATATACCTGGCAGCAAAAAAGGGTCATTAATATGTGATAATTGTTCTGTTGAATTTCATAGTACAGTAAATAAATGATAATATATTTTCTTGTCCTTAACTGTTAACTCTATTGATGCATATGATTAGTTAGCAATCCCATTTTCAAATATCCTATAAACAGCAGTATCAAAAAATGGGGCTGACTGACAGTTCTGACTTTTTGGGCTTCTTGGAAAAAATGGTAAACTGAAGACAGTTCCACTAAACATGGAGCCAAGAAATGCAGCAAAATAAAAAGCCACCAAGTAATTCCTTTCTGGACAAAGAAAGACTTGGGGTTGTGACAAGTGCTCAATGCAGCTGTTCCTTACAAGGAGTTAACAAGACAGAATCTCCAATGGGTTTAGAAATTAGGGAGACTAGGGAATAGCCACCTTCTCAAACCATGGTTGGCAACTTGAAAACTGAACTATCATACTTCAGTTGCTAATCACTTTTAAAAATTGCTCATTAACTGCTTTTCAGCTGTAAGTAATCACTGGATTGACGAATCTGAAAACACCAGGTGAGCTTCCTTCAATCCCTAACAAAATAAGTTTTACATACAGGTTTAAGGACTTAATTTGTTCTAATAAACAGCAAAAGGCTAATTAAAACTTGATTTTGGAAAGTTACAAACAGATTTCAAATAAGATTCTGGAATTCTCTGTGAAAAATTTTGATATTTTTTTTTTTAATTGACATCCTGGGATATTGAAAGTTGGACATTACAGGGAACAAAGAGGAACTACAATTAAAGTAGAAAAACATGCATTTACAAGTACAGAAGGAAAAAAATATTTTATTATTACACATATTGGAGGATATTTTTGAACAATGGACCAATACTTATTTTTAAGAGTGTTTGTCTCTATAGATAAATTGTCTTGCATTTCTGCAAACTGCAGTTCCTGAACCAGCATCACTAGCTAATACAATGTCAAATTTATATCAGTAATTTCTTCAAAAACTGTCTCAACCATTTTCAGCAGACTTGTCTACAAAGCTTTGCAAAGAAAAGTATAAATTAAGTCTTCTTTGTGCAGCAGAATATGGTTGTTAAATCCAAAAGATGAGCTCCATATACTAATTACTTTGATCTTTTTCCATATGTTTTATACATTTTTGCCTTTCAGCTAACATATAGAGAACTCTTTTGTAAGTCACCAATGGGAAAGAGTCTTTTAGCAAAACACATGGATTTCTGATCAAAAGAGATAGCTAATTAAAAGCAACATTTCTAAAGAATATTTCCTTAGTCTATCTTATAAGATGAAGTCCTATACATAATAAATTACATGCTCTCTCAGATATAAATTATAGATATGATTCAGTTCAGAGATAGGATCCCTTTTCTACTTGTGATTTCAACATACTGTAGTTTTTAAAAAAATCATGATTTCTTTTCAAAGTTAGTATCCTTGAAGGTTCTTCTTAAAAAATCCAATTGTTGATAACATGTCAACTTCAGCTTGACCCAGATATAATGTCCTGGGTCATTTTTGTTTTAATTCCTTTCTGCTTTTTTTTAGATAAATGATATATCTGTATCATATTATGACTAATGCATTTTGATTTTCCTTTCTGCTTGAAGACTATGTGTCAGTCATCTGTTTTCATGGGCATCAGTTTGTAAAATTTAATACTTATTAAATTATCGAACATCAGCATTAGAAGAATATATCAAACAACAAAAGAAATTCGAAGAAGAAATATGCTTATTAAATATAGGGAAGATCTTGAGTATTGTAATTATTATTATTACTACTACTATTGCCAATCATATGACACACATTTTGCTAACAAAAAAGAAAGAAACTCTCTTACCCTTGTATGCTGCCCAATGTAAAGCTCTTCGGTCTCTTTTGTCAAAGGCATTAATATTTGCCCCTTTAGCCAAAAGTAAACTCACCATCTAAAACAAGTAAACAGCCCCCAAATATACATCAGTCAATAGTTATAGACTATGCAACAATTGATTTTTAGTTTGATTTGTACTTCACAAATGTGTTTACTTTTATTGATTGATTGGTTATTTATTCATTTACTCAATCCACTGGATGCAAATTTGCAGTCTGGTGTTCAGTTCACATCATATATGGGAAATGATTTTGCCAGACCAAACATATTTTAACGTAAAAGAATAATGTTATTAGGGCACTCACTTCAACATGGCCATTCAGAGCTGCATGGTGTAATGCTGTCCGACCTCCTCTGTCAGAGACATTGACACTACTCAGAAGTGGAATTATCACGTCAGCACACTTCACAGCTTTATTTGCAGCTGCAACATGTAGGGGGGTCTGCCAGTTCTTGTCTCTGGCATTGACATCAGCTGAATGCTTAATCAATACTAGTACGGCTTCCTAAGATATCACACAATTAAACCACAAGGAAAGCATTTATTAGAATCTATAGATTATATTTACAAATCTTATACTGAACAGTGGCCTATGTATATATTACTTCTCTTCTGTAAAGTAAAATGGACTCCATTACCTTTATGCATATCGTGTTGAGTAGCTATAGAAATGTTCCTCTAGCTTAACTGAAGTGTTTAAATCCAACAGCTCTCAACATGGAAGGAAATGCCACGGTTGACATCCTACTCTGAGACAAATTCATATTCCTGTACGATTTACTGTAAATCATACTTCTCCCATATTTCTCCAATCCAATATGTAGGATTGCAAACTCCATCATTCCCAGACTAAACATTCAACCATGTTTATTCAAAATTAAATCCAACCTAGTGGAGCATATTTATCAATAGGCTTAGATGTGGATTGTTAAGTAAGTGAAAACACTTTCAAATGTGTACTTTGTAACCAGTCTGAAGACTTCTGTTATCATACAGTATTGGCAATAGTTGAAAGCTGAGCTGATATCTACCTGGTTGGGCTGCAGAATATATGAAATCACACTTTACATGGTTTCTCTTTGCTAGGCTGACACTTTGGAGGACTTGTCAATTTTCCACTGGTGGGAATTCTTCTGTTTACACTCCCTCCAAATTCCTCAGCTCAATCTAACTTCTCCCTCCTCCCACAGAGAATCAGCTGTCATTGCTTCACTTATGCGCTATTATTAACTTTTTTAAAAATACCAAAGGACAAAGCCTTTGTGGCTTTGTAGCTCTCTTTACTTGGCCAGATAACTTTCCTTTTTTTTTTTTTTTAGAAATTACCAATCAAATACATACAATATGGAAATAAAAACAAAAAGGAGAGATGAGGTACTGACTGAACAGAATCTTTGCTGCTTGATGATTGATCAGCAAAAGGAACTTGACTTAATGTTTCTCAGCAGTGTGAGAGGCAGAAGTAGTGAAGAAAGTTGTGAGTCACTTCAAATTCTTTTTAAGGGATTGGGGGAGTAAAAATGACAAAGTGAAAATACATTTTTACTGGTTTAATCTAAATTATATAGTAGTTAGCTTTTTCACAGTGGCTGCCTTCTGAAGAATTCTGGCCTTGTGTGAATGTGTCCAGTCACTCCAACTTTGCTTCTTCTACTGTTGCAAAGGACTAAACAAACCACAGCATAATTTCTTCTTAGTGTGTTTTAATGTGATGTGCAGCTGGGGAATTCTGGCTTTTTCTCATTCTAACATACCAGATTTGAAAGCCAGTAACTCAATATGTATACCTGCTTCCCACAGATGGCCATCAAAGAAATGGAATGGAGCTGGAAAAAACTTGCATCTTACTAAACTATTAGGGAGAGAAGGAGGAGGAGTGGAAAGTGCTTTTCAGCTTGAGATAACTTCGATTTTACCCGGGGAAATGATCTATAATCAATGACTTTATTTACGTGGACATTATTTAAATATGTAGTTATGTGGTTTCCCCACTGACTACTACATAAAGACTTTTGACTTGCAGACATCTACCTACAATGCATGGCTAATAATGGGTATAGTGGAAAACCATGCAGCTTCCAAAACTTTTGCCAACACTGTGGCTCCACTGCTCAGACTCATTATATGCTTAAATTAGAATAATGATCAATCTACATATATATATATATATGTGAGCTACAGGAATATAACTGAGCTTCGAAAACAAAAAAAAGTTTGTGAATACTTTTAACTATTCAACTATATATGAGACAGATTACAAACCATCTAAACACGTTCAATAGAAATCAACAATACCTTCTATATCAAGCTCTGAACTTTATTGCTTTTTTTGAAATTGATGTTAAATAATCCATTAATATGAACCAAGGAGAGGCAATTTCTATCCACCTTCCTTTCTTTTCAAGGATTTGTGCTTTATTAGAAATCCCCTTCAGTAAACTTTTACCAGAAGCCAGCAGCTGGGAAACTCCAATACTGTAGTAGCCAAAGTGTACTCAGATTTAAAAACAAATTCTAAGAATTCATCCCCTTAGGCTTGGCAAGGACCTAGATTGTTGCAAAAGCAATTCCACCAATCTTTGGCGAAAAGCCAAACAGGCAACTTTTTAAAAAGAAGACTTTCTCAACAGCCAATTCATTGGCATGGATTGTGTAGACGCATCTTTGGAAAATGAAAACACTCTGCAAAATGGCAGCTTAGAATGGGAGCACATTATAATTGAAAATTTAGCTACTCCTGGTTATTTCTCTCACTTATTAAGTCTTAAATGAGTAAAAGGAAAGACGGGATAGGAAGGGTAAACCCATCAGAAATAGACTAAGGGTGTTTTTGGATAAATTTCTTATAAGATAAAGACAGACTAATTAATCGTTATTTCTAATTTTATTTATTATAGTCAGAGTACGACTGTGATCACTCAAATAGAGGACTCTGACAATGTGCTGTCTCCACAGCAGATTGTAGCCACTCAGCTGAAAGGTAGGGGTAAAAGATACTGTAAGACCAAAGGATCAGTACAGGAGGCAGCTGACAAAATCAGAGCCAGGGCCAGAGCCAACAGGAAAACCAGGGCTGATGACCAGGCTGAGCACAGACTACATGGTACATTGGTAAAGCAGATAGAAAAGACTGCAAAAGATTGAGTAAAAGATCCTCCCAAAGAGGATCACACAAATTAATCACTTCCTTCCCAAGTAGAATCTGACATGGATAATTTGGGCCAAGTAGTTACAAACACACAAGATTCTGAGGTGCCAGGGTGTTCTTACTGGAGTAATCCTGTGCCAATGGCCCATCCATTTCCTGGACCTGTACAAAATCAACACACTGAAACAGAAGGTCAATTGATGCCACTGGTGGTCCAACAGTGGTTTACACAACTAATTGGGCAAGGAATGATGGGAGGATTTCAGATGACCAATCCAATGCAGGCAGATTTGAGAGTGGATTCCCTCCATCATAGAAAACATTCCCATCCTCCTGGACTCTTAAGACCAGAACATGTTCCCCTGCCACATCAGAGGATGAACAATCTGATTGTTTAGCAGAGGAAGTGGAAATAGATTCTCTTTCTGAAGAGGAAACAGAGCCAGAGGTATCTGATACTAAAGGACTATTTAAACCACATTTATTTAGAGCATTATTAGCTTAGGCCAAGAATGCAACCGGCCTAGAATTGAACAAAAAGATGCCTTGTGTTACTCACAAGACAGTGGGGAATGAAGCGCTTTTCATGGATCCAAAGGTGGAAGCGGATGTGATCCCTTCCTAGGAAATATTCTTTAATATGGTGCAGAGACAGCTTGAGGTTCCCGGTTCAGGCCCTGGAATTATGGCCTTTGACAAAAAATTTTTACAATGTTGACACACCGTTAGCAGCAACTTTGCAGCTACCCGAGGTTGATGACCCAGTGTTAGCTTTAGCATCTTCTTCAACTACTCTCAATAATGAACTTGATGTCCTAAAGGGAGAGGACAAAAGGGCTGATTCAATGTGGCTTAAGACACACCACCATGGGTGATCAAAACTGCCACAGCAGCATCCTTTTTTACCAGGGCCGCTGTGATATGGCTAAGACAAATGCAGCAGCAGGTACCAACAGACAATATAAGAGCCCACTTAGACTTTAATAAAGTTATAGCTGCATCGAAATATATGGCTGAAGCAACTTTGAACTCTGTCAAATCCGCATCTTGGGCCATGTCTTCGGTGGTGGCTGCACGCAGATTACTCTGGCTCAGGTACTGGCAAGCTGATACTAAGAAGAAATGGAAGCTAGCATCTGCACCATACAAAGGGGGAAAGCTCTTTGGGGCATCCTTAGATCCTGTTCTCATCGAATCTGGGGACAAACGTAAGATATTGCCGTCAGTCTTAAAGAAAACAGACAACAAATTCTCTCCCTATTACAGACGCTCTTTTTGTGCACTCTTCCACAGGTCTACCAGTCACAGTCTACCAGTCAAAGAAGTCAAGTAAATTTTGGCCAGAGGCAATCTTTTCAACAGGGCACAAGCAGCAACTACAAGGCAAGATCTCAACAACAGTCCAAACGACCTTTCCGTGGCTCATCAAACAGACCGTTTAAAAAATTCAAATAGTCACTTGGATATTCCTGTTGGTGGTAGATTGCAAAGTTTTGCACACCAATGGGAGAAAGCGACCTTGAATCTTTGGATCAGGCAGACAACAACGGAGGGTCTGGCACTTGAATTTCGAGCCAGACCCCCACAATTTTTTATTAGGTGTCCAGTATCTGCACACATACACAAAAGGAGAGAAATGGAGAAGTCAATTCAGCACCTATTGACAATACAAGCTCTTGAAGCAGTCCTGGATTAATAGCAGGGCCAGGGCTTCTATTCTATGTTATTTCTTATTCCAAAATCATCAGGGGGATGGAGGGCTATTTTAAATCTAAAAAGACTAAACTCTTTTGTTATTTATTGTTGGTTCAAGATGCATAGACTTCAATCTATCTTGAAGGGCATGAGACATTGGGACTATTTAGTTTCAATTGACCTTACCGAAGCATATTTGCATATTCCAATTTCACCTGACCACCACGCAAGTATTTAAGATTTTGTTATGCAGGTCAACATTTTCAATATAGAGCACTCCCCTTTGGGTTGGTGTCGGCACCCAGAGCATTTACTAAAATCCTAGCAGGTTCACTAGCCTATCTTTGAACTGTTCCAATTAGGATTCTGGCCTACTTGGACAATATTTTAATACAATAAGTCTCCCACAAGTTATCTATTAGAAACCTAACCATCATCTTACAAACATTACAATCTCATGGGTTTTTGGTTAATTAAGAAAAGAGTCATTTTGAACCGTCTACCAGAATCCTCCATTTAGGGGCAATAATAGATACCGAATCAGAATTAGTTTTTCTCTCTCAACAAAGAAGAGAATTAGCATTAAAGAATTAGCATCCCATTTTTATTGTATAAAAAGAGCATCCCAGCCCAAATGTCAAAATTGTTAGGCAAAATGATATCCTGCATTGATATAGTGCCTTGGGCACGACTGCATTCTCGGGAATTGCAGTGGTTCTTATTACCCTTTCAGAGATCCATGAAGGGCACCTCTCCCATCCAAGTGAGACTGCCAACCAAGGTTTTAATATCCTTGCTTTGGTGGACTTCTTCTTTAAAGGATGCTACTTTAAAGACAGGGAGTTTACAACAATAACTACCGATGCTACTCTCTCAGGATGGGGGGGCCATTGTCAAGAACAGGTAGCACAGGGCATTGGGAATACTGGGGACCTTCAGCATAATATTAATTGGTTAGAATTACGAGCAGTCCATCTAGCTCTCAAGGAATTTGAGGTGATGGTCAGAGGACAAGACGTGTTAATCTTTACAGACGATGTGGCCACTAAGGCACACATGAATTGTCAGGGAAGAACACAGTCAAGGTCATTACAAAAAGAAGCTTCTTGTCTCTGTACAAGGGCAGAAAAGAAACTTGATTTCAATCAAAGCTGAACACATTTCAGGAACACAAAATGTCAGAGCAGATTGGCTAAGTAGATCTACAATAGATCAGGGAGAGTGGAAGTTGCCTCCACTTCTTTTTCAAGAAATTTCCAGCAGATTTGGTCACCCAGTATTGGATCTGTTTGCATCTGAGTCGAATCTTCAACTGCCTCGTTTCTTCTCCAGGTTTCTGTCCTTGGGAGTGAAGGAGGTCAATGTCCTTCATTGTCCATGGTCAAAGGGACTCCTTTATACCTTCCCTCCATTACCTCTCATCTCAGCAGTTGTCAGGAAGACCTTATAGCAGAAAGTGGAGATTCTCCTTGTAGCACCGTATTGGCCCAGGAGGCCATGCTTTGCAGACTTGATCAGTCTGTCAGGGTCATATCCATGGAGGATTCCTCCCGAAAGGGTGTCTCTCAGCCAGGGGCCAATTCAACACTCAGAGTGTCAGTGGCTTCAATTGGCTGTCTGGCACTTGAAAGGAGACTGTTAGAAAAGGTGGATCTTTCCACACAGGTTATTAACACTATACAGGCAGATAGAAGACAATCCACTATTAGGATTTATGAGGCTACCTGGAAGAGTTTTTAGCAATTGGTTCAAGGATAAGGGCTCAGATCCTGGAGAGGCTTCCATCTCACAGGCTTGAGAATTTTTACAACAAGGACTGGACAAGGGTTTTGCCCCAGCAACTCCCCGTAGACAGGTTGCAGTGTTCTCATCGGTAATTTCATGTACAAGTTCGGATTTATTGTCACAAGATCCTTTAATTCAGCGTTTCCTTAAAGGGGTCATTCATAGATTTCCATCATGGGACCTTTTCAGGGTACTGCAAGCCCTTACACTTTCACCTTTTGAGCCTTTGAGAACTGTCAGTCTACAATACTTATCGTATAAAATTGTTTTTCTAGTGGCAATTACGTCTGCCAGAAGGATATCTGAGCTTGCAGCTCTGTCAATAAGGCTGATCTCTGTATTTTTCACTCCAATCGGGTTGTTTAAAGATTGGATCCTACCTTTATACCAAAAGTCAATTCTCATTTCCATAGGGTGCAAGAAATCGTTCTTCTAAATTTTTGTCCAAATCCATCTCACCATAGAGAGAAACTTTGGCATACCTTAGATGTAAGGAAAGCTCTCCATATCTACATAAAAAGGACAGCTTCCTTTACAAAGACGGAAGCACTGTTTGTTTCTTATCATCAGAAATGCTTGGGACAAAGGGCGTCATCTTGTTCCATAGGCAGATGGATTAGAGCAACCACTGCCAACATTTACAAAGCACATGGATTACCTGTCTTATCTCGCACCACAGCTCATTCAACATGTAGTGCAACCACTACAGCAGCTTGGAGTACTCAGGCTTTAGTGGAAGAAATATGTAAGGCGGTGACTTGGTCTACTCCCTCACTGGTTGTTAGACATTATAAACTGGATTCTTTCACTTCCACGGAAGCAGCATTTGGAAGGAGAGTACTTCAAAAGGTATTGCCAGTAGATCAGACTCATTAGGGTTAGAATCCCTCCCAAGGGACATTGCTTTAGTATGTCCCAAGCATGGATCCTGTCGAAACCATTCTGGAGAAGGAGCGTTGGTAGACTTACCTGTGAACGCGTCTTCTCAGATGGTGAAGACATGATCCAGACCCACCCATTTGTTAGATTATGGCAATCATAATCTACAATGTTGTGTATTGGACTGAAATGTAAGTTATTACTAATCATGAATGTTATACAAAGTTTGGACTCTTGTAGCGTACACAGGAAAGCCTCAACTTCATTCAGAACTGGAGACAGTGGCCCGGTGGGGGTGTTCAGTTTTTCTATTCAGTCTATAGTCAAACAGAGCTGAATATGTCCTGTCTTCACCATCTGAGAAGGCGCGTTCACAGGTACCAACGCTCCTTTTTGCCACTGACTGCAATGTAGATAACCATACAGTCTAAAATAAGGTTGGGTTGAACTGATTAAGTTAATGTGTTTTGTAATTATGTTGCCAAACATTTCTCTTAGACCTGCTCCTTTTTAAATAGCATTTATTTGCAACTTATACACTAGCCTTTGCCCCTGTGTAGAAAGAAAATAAAGGGAGGATAATGAAAGTTCTCTTCTCTTCACTTGTTTTGGCAACGTGAAGGCTGGGATCCAGTACAATTACTGGATTCATAATTATGCAAGAAAGAAAACCTCAGCTTCTGTTTCTTGAAGACATTTATACTCTTCAAGCCTCTGGAAACTTTAAAACTTTCAAATAAATTTCAATTAGTTTCCTTGCTAGCAACAGTGGAATTTGGTGAATGTTTATTACTGTTCAGGTCTGTCCAGAAACAAAATTCTGGATCAGCATGTGATATCAAATTTTAATTCTATTTCTCTTCTCAAGTAAGTGTTGTGTTTCCTGTATTTATGCTTTCTATTATTGACTATGGAGTTATATTTCATGGTATAAATCTGTTAAGTAAACCACATATGTGAATCTAAACCACACAAACTTTGCATGCTAGCCTTTTTAGATTAAACATTTATTCATCTGTGTCATAGACAAAAATGATCACCAGATTAAAGAATACAATGCAAGCATTACCAGAGCCACAAAGAATTCCAGGGAAATGGAAATGTTTCCATTTAGTCACCAAATGGTTAATGTAAAGAAGCTTGTGCTGTAACTTAATTTATTTATAAACCCTTTGGAAGTCTCAAGCTGACAGGAAGACAGAATGCTTATTGGGGTCTTACCGATACAAGTGGGCTGCATCTTCCTGGCACATGAATAACTTGACAATACAGGACACAACAGACATAATGGTGAATGTTACACTACATAATTGCCAATGCAGCATATACCCTCTTCCTCCTTTCCTTCCTTTCCCCTACTCCCAATTATGTCTGCTTCACAGCTTTGATTCCCTGATCCAACTGACTACTAAGTAAGTACATTAAATACACATAATAGCCCATTATTCAAGACACCTAACTTGGAATTACATAGACAATTATATTGAATCATTCTTTTATGGATATGTGTACAAGGGATGAAGTAACAGTACTGCATTTTTTTAAGTTAAAACTTCTGAAACGTATATTGCTGAAGCATTGGCTGTATTACTCACTTCACTCCTTGAAGCAACAGCTCGGTGGAGAGGAGTCAGCCACATGTTGTCCTTGGCATTGACCCGGGCTCCTGCAAATCAAATGGACATCTCTTAAATACCAGCTCACCCAAAAGTGAGGTTTGGTAAACAGAACAGCATGCAATATGAAATGTGTTCCAGACCAAACTCCCCCGTTTTTTTGATAACAAAGGCAAAGTAAGCTTGCTGACTCCCAAAATAATCCTGGAGAGTTGACCAGGAAAGAGAAGCAAAAAGGACTGACTTTCTTAAATTAATACCTCCTAGAGAGAAAGAAAACTAGCAGCAGGAAAGACCTAGTGAGGCCAAAGATGGAAATATAAAAAGAATACTATTTTGAAAATGATCAAAGATATTCAAAATGTAATCAGAGATATTAATTTGTTTGTTTGTTTTTATTGCCTTTATTATTTTTATAAATAACTCAAGGTGGCAATCATACCTAATATTCTTTCCTTCTCCTTTTATTTTCCCCACAAAAACAACAATATGAGGTGTGTTGGGTTGAGTGACTGGCCCTAAGGCAGAACTAGAACTCACTGTCTCATGGTTTCTAATCTGATGCTTTAACCAGTTCCTAAAAAATCAGGAAAGGCTTCTGCAGGTAAGCATCAACAGCTTGATTGGAACACTGTCAAAGACCAGGCAGTTCTATCATTTGCATTGTTGATACTGATGCTGCTCATACATATCCTATTCTGTGGCTATCCATACTTATACAAAAATTAAGTTCATGTGTCCTGACCAATTGCCCTTCAAATCTATACTCAGAGCAAATGAGAAAGTGGAGAAGAAGGGGAAGGTCCAGAATTCATAGCTTCACTGAGACAGCATTTTATTGCTTTATTGGATCCCCTTCTAAAACCTAAAATAAGCTGGACATTCATTTGTTTGTTCATTCATTCATTCAATTTCTCTATCTGCCCATCTCAGCTAAGTGATTCTTCCCTATTCTATTAGTAGAATCCTCATTCTACTATTTTCTTAAACAAAAGACAGTCCTTATCAATACTACTTTTTTTTTCATTCCACCCCAAATCCCTTTCATTCTGTGAATATGCTATTTTCTATTGCTAATGTCCTATTGTTGTTTAATAATATTTAAACAGAAGATGGAATAAATATTTTTGTCATCAATAGACCCAATACTTTAATATGTAGTTTGGATATAATTTTTTAAAAGAAAAAGAAAAAAAAAAGAAGTGAATTGACATTTTTACTGATTGCTTGACTGCAATCTCTGAAAAAATAAGGTGTAAATTTTCCTGGGAAATGAAACACATTTCTAAACACACCACAGAAGTACAGTAGGTGCCTTGTCAATCAGATCTGGTTTCCACATCCTCTGCCTTTGCAAATTTGCAAGGTGCTGTTTATCAAACGTAGAGAGGTTATCTGAACATCCAATCTCATTTATGTATTTAAATGTATTTTAAAAGCAACTATTCAGGATGTCTGATTAAGAATGGAACCTTTCCCACTGCTGCAAAAGAGCCATTCAAATGAGTTACCTTTTACTTTAAAATAATATGACCCTGATATTATACCGCCTTGCTGGCTTAAAGATTATGGCTCTATCACATAAAATTCTTGTAGACCACTATTAGGCAAGATATTTTAGGTTACCACTTCGATAAGTCTGAACCAGCAACTCTCAGAGTTCGGCTTCTGCACCTCACACTCAGAGATAAGACAGTGTTGGTTGACAGAAGAGCATTAATCCATAAACCAAATTCTCCTTCCTGATCATCTGGCTGATATTCTGTATTTGATAGTACAGTATTGAATTGGGGTGTAGAGACTACGCTAATCAGACCACTTGTAACTCTTGGGAACCTCAGGGTAGGACTGTCACTGGGCAGCTCACCCTTTAACAAATCTAACACAGTTCTAACCAATATGAAGCGTCCTACAGATGTGGTCAGACATTCATTTTAGCAGCTTCAAAGAGCCAAGCTTCCCTTTGAAGTTTGCTGTGCTGCTGAACACAGCCTTTGGCGCACAGCTAGCAAGAATCAAGCAACCTAATCTGCTCTGAATTGCGTAGCTAATAATCATATCATAACATGGTTCTTTATCAAATTTAAAGCTTTGCTGACGGGGTGATTTCAACAGACGAACAACAAACATGGAGGGGAGATTTATACCACTATGAGACCATGGCTCTTGATGGTATAAAAATTTAATCAGATACATAAATAAATTAACATTGGGGGGGTGAGGGAAGTCTCCTTCGTGCCAAAACTAATTTTATGTAACAAGAGCTATTTTTTGTCATGGTGGCAGAAAGTGGAGAAGGGTATCCCTTCTCTCTTGGCAGCATGTTCCTGATAGATATCTATCTCACCCAAATGGTTTTCAATTTTAAAAATTTCAGAAATGGCTGCTAGCCATAGAGAACAAGCAACTTTTTGTTGGGGCCCTTTGATGCTAAACAATTCAGGTATTGAACCGTAAATCCCTGATGTGAAAACACGGGTTCTATGATTCAGTTGTATATAAATTCAAGCAGGATTTCCAAAATCCTTTTATCCCCCACCTCACAATCTCAGTCTGACAGCTTCAACCTACATAAACAGTCACGCTGGCTACAGTTTCATTGTGCTGTTTTGAAACACATCTGGCTGCTGGTCTTCTGCATTAACTCTGAATAATCTCTGTTTAATGGTAACCCAGAGGCCCATTCCTGATATGTCTCAATGCAAAGGACATATGCTTTATTCATTACATGCTATGTTTATTTGTACTGCTGGTGCACTAGTTCATGTGCCACAAGACTAACTATCAACATATTTCACCAAATTTCTCTCCTGAGCCTTGAGGGAAATTCAATGGGCCAATTCTTTTTGCAGGGTCTATCTAACCTCCCCAGCAAGGGGAGGTTATAAATCCTTCTTGCGCTACTTTACATATAAAAAATGAACAGAAAAGTTTTGAGGAGTTTTGCTGTCTGCTGTTTATGCTGATCAGTGTTCAACCAATCCATGCTTTATGAAGCATCATCCAAAATGCAGACCTATTTTTAACAAACGAAAATGCATTACTTTGATAGAGGCACTACAGCAAAGTAATTTATGAGTCATAACCTTGTATTACTCAAAAGGAGTACAAGCAATGATGTCCTTGATAAATAGTGGCACTTCAAAGCTTTGTAGGAAGAAAGTACACACAAACACAAAAAGGTAGCATTGACCAAACCTTAAAAACATGATTGGGTTGTCCTCAAAAAGGAAAGGTGTATTTATTTATTGATATGCAGTCACTTTATTTATCTCATTTGTATACCACCCATTTCCTTTGAAGATAACTTCTACTTTAGCTCTCTAAAATAGGTTTTTGAATATTGTATGCCAATGTTTTCACCAATGTCTCCACCAATACTGAAGCACAAAACAAAGCTTGACATCCAGAAAACAAATTTCAAGCATCCCAATGGGTTCATATTCATTATCTCCATAATCCTTCCACACGATCTTGGGAGGAATGTCAGTTTTATCAATTCAGTAAAGAAGCATCAGGGAGGATAAAAGAAAAAACTGGAACATGGATTCTTCCACAGACTTATGACCACAAGAGCCATAGTGCTAGAATGCTATATTGCAAGCTAATTCTGCAGACTGCCAGGGCTTCAATCCTCACCGTCTCAAGGTTGACTTAGCCTTCCATCCTTCCAAGGTGGGTAAAATGAGCACACAGATTGTTGGGGGCAATATGTTGATTCTGTAAACCACTTAAAGAGGACTGTAAAACATTCCTGATTTTATCTGTAGTGCCTCTTATGTACCTCTTATGTAGGGCATAAGATAAAATCAGTAAGATACTACACAGGCATCACATCAAGACTGCCTTCAAAACAGACAAAAAAATAGCAGCCATCCTTAAAAACCCCAAAGACAAAATTGACCTGGAAAACCAAGGCATATACGAAGTTCCCTGTACATCATGCCTGGCCACATACATTGGACAGACCAATAGAAGAATAAGCACCCGCCTAGATGAACACAAAAATGGAGAAAAAAGCTGGAACACACCTCCTCACTAGTCCAACACATGAAAACCACAGGTCACAACATCAACTTCAATGGCACTAAAACCCTAGCCACTATAGAAAACCCCAGCCACAGAATCATCAGAGAAGCCATAGAGATTGAAAAAAGACCTGACAGCATGAATAGAAGAGATGATTCCACCAGACTGTCAATCATTTGGAAGCCTGCACTCTCAAAGAGAAAGATCTCCATGCCACAAGCCAGGCAAACACCTGGGCACATACAGACTCCCTCTGATACCTCCAGCTCAAACACACCCCCACCAGGCACCCAGGTGAAACCTGGCTTCCTAATGGATAGTAGCTGTCCTTTCACACGAAGCCAAGCTGCACTGAAAGCCTCCAACACAGGAACAGAGTGTTGCCAGCCAATCAAAGCCACAAAACAGACAGAAGAAGCCAGAAACACCAATCCATCAAACTCCAAGTCCAGTGAACACAGACCAAAACTCCCAGCCAATCAGAATAGGCCAGCCTCGAATTTGAAACCAAAAGCTGTGAGACCCACATCCATACAGAAGCCTGATGATGGCAGATGAGATTCTGCTGAAACGTTGCTACAACTTTGAAAGCACTACAATGACGTGGGATAATACCTGAAGGAAGCTGAACAGCATACATGTAAGTACCCGCGAAAGCTTAAAAACACACACATATATGTACATATACATATATATATATGAATGGTTAATCTCAGCAATTTGCCAATCTGGAAGATTGGTGAGGAGCAAAATGGGGTTTTCTTCATCCCTTAACCTTCCAATCGATTCTTAACCTTCCAAATTGACATAACCTTCCACATGACATTATCAGCAATACACCTCCAGCCTCCAGGATCAAATATATACATTTTAAAATTATACAGCTCTCTACTGTAAGAAAGTTCCTTACTTTGGATAATACATTCACAATGATTCTGAGAGGCTCACAAATAACTAACATTTAAAGGAATAAAACAAAATAATAATAAACAAAAACAAAGAATAAAGGGCAGAAGATTAGAGCAAAATTAAACCCGCACAATCTAATAGGGGTTCTGGAAAAGCATGAGCAAAGGGCCAAGTCTTGAAGGATGGGGACCATCCAGTTTTTGGGGGAACTTAGTTCCAGACGGCAGGTCCTGTGTCAGATGGTTTAAACAAAAATTTCCAGAGCATGCCAAATCTGCCAGATAAAATCAGCCAGGCAGATACTGTTGAAGACAAAGTAACCAGGCCCATGTAAGGAAGCTTCATAGATAACCAGCACCTTAAATCACACCTGGTTGGAAACAAATCTGCTATCAACAGATCTTGTGAAGCAGAAGTATTACATTGGCATACCAAGGAATGCCAATGATATTGCATTTGGACCAGATGAAGCTTTTGAGTGATCTTCAAGGGAAGCCCCATGTGGTACTTGTTTCCCCTGAATTTTACAAAATTCCCTTTAAACTATAATTTTAAGAAAATGCTCCAGAAAAAAAAGCTGTTTGATGCACTCCTTTCAATGTCTCTCTTCTCAATTTCCCTACCACTGCCACCATCCCCACTTCCATTCTTTATTCCTGGAACACTACAGTTACCTCTAGCCCTTTCAGAGCAGCTATCCGAATTAAAATGTCCATTTAGATCTAATACTTTCAAGAAACATTTTCTTGCATTGTTAAAAACCTTTTGTTTCCTATTTCTGACTTGTTTTGATTACAAACCAGAAGCACTCAGACTTGTATATTGGAAACAAATGATTGTCTTATTTTTATGTGATAATGGAATTTTCCTTATCTTTTAGACATAGGTAGTGTATGAAATTCTGGACTTCTAGAAAGGATTTAGAATTAGTGATAATTGGACGGAGATAGTCATTTATTAAGAGTTAAATACCATCAGAAATATTTGGCCGGCACATATTAGTAGAATAGGGCAAGAAATAATTGTCTCAAAGCCTAGTCTTATATCAGTTGATTGCAATCTTGATTGCCCACTAGATGTGCTGGCAACAACTTCATAAACCCCATCTACAGGAGCCAGAATAGTTCAGTGTAGTGTAATCAGTGGTCCCAACTCCAGAGTACACATTATTGTAAAAAGCTGCTTTCAGAACCACAGAGTTTTTCAAGGCATTCTAGTAACAGAGAATATAGCCAACTTTTCAAAGTGATTAAATAAAATAAGCTTTCCACTGAGTCCTTTATAACACTATATCCAATCTTTATGTTGGGTTATGAAAAAAAACAACCTCAGCATTACTGTTCATTTTTAAAGTTATGTAGCTAACACTGGCATTAACAAGTACTCAGCTACAAAAACCATTTTGTGAGCCAAACCAGTATTTAAGAGAAGCTTAACATTTGACAGTGCCAAGTTGCTACAGATTGAACACTGGAAAAAGTAGTGTTTAGAATGCTTTCAAGAAAAAAAAGTAACATTGTGCAGTTACAAACCCAGACATATATTGCAGGCTTTCCTTAGCGTGGTGGCCCTCATATATTCAACTCCAGTAAATCCCAGCTGGCATGGAAGTTGAAATTCAATATGATAGAAGGTATGAAACTGGGAGAGGCAGATGTAGCAACTGATGTATTCCATATATTAAACCTCTTAGTTTGCATTACCAAGTGAGGCATTTCACTTTGTAGCATTTATGAGCATGTCAATCATTTTGCATTCATAATTGTCAAACAGAAAAGATACATACCGGACAAGATAAGGAGCTCAATAATCTCTGCATCGCCCAAGAAAGCAGCAACATGAAGCGGGGTGCGCTTCTCCATGTCCTAAAACGAAAAAACAAAACAAAAAGGGCCATTGCAGATCTTGTGCCATATGAACTAGGAGACCAAGACCATAATTTAGTAGTGGTGTAGACCATTTTTCTGAAAGAGAGAGGGGCTGTCTTTAAGTCAGTGCTGATTCCTGGCAACTATTTGGTTTAGCCCCTGAAGTTTTCTTGGTAAGGTTTTTAGAAGTGATTTCCTAAGACCTAGGCTGAGAGTGGCCTGAAGTCACCCATCCAAAGTTTAGCCTGGTGCCTTTATCAATATACCAAACTGACTCTTTCTATTGCCAACGGAATGCTATTTAAATTTACGAACTGGTGCTTGAAAGTTTAAAAGAGAATAATATCTATACATTGTGTGCCATCCATTTTTTTATTTTGTTCCCTTTTTTTTTTGCACATTAAAAGTGTTAAAAAAAACAGACTCCTTATTCTTATTATTCCATTTTTCCAAAATGATGTAACAACACAGTCCTACAACAGGTAGAATTTAGTTTGTAGTCCTTTCCCTTTCTTGCAGGTAGCATCTCTTTAGGTGCCACAAGAATGGTCTGGCGCAGTGGTAGTATTCTACTGATTCGGCCCGGTTCTGGCCCAGTGAACCTGAGATGAAGCTCTAGGGTAGGAGTTTACACAGCTCCCACAGTTTTTTCCCCCCACTATGATCCTTTTGATTTCAGCTCTTTATTTCACTTGAACTATTGTGTATCTAGGCCTGGTTTCAATTCTCAGGGGACAGAACTTAGGACTATTGTTTTATTATTATTTTGCAAAATGCTACAAAGCATTTTGTGCATGGAGGCCAAATTTGGAAACAATCCTGTGTTTAAATTATATCTATATCATGTTGCTGAGGATGGGAACTTGATTAATCTCAGAGAAATTGGACTAAGTTGTAAATACTATTTTTTTAAAATAAGAAAGCACCTGCCTTATACTGTGCAAATAACAGGCATATGGTAAATTAGGCAACTAACCCATAAAATGTACATAATAATGTTATGTACATTTAGATCCAAATGAAACTGGTGTCTCTATGTATGTGTAAAGCACAACTCAGGATGGTTCCAGAATACTGTAAACCAAAGGCAAGAAAAACAAGAAAACTAGACGTCTGACTATCTCCAATCCATTATACAATATAATCCTACCCCTACAGGATCCTACCTCATCTTCTATTTAGCACCATGTTTTGTTTTTTTGTGTGTGTGTTTGGAAAGCACTAGAACAAAACAGTGTTAGACGATACTAGTAAACAAGTAAATCCAAAATTTGTCAGTGGCTCCTGTCCTAACCCTAATACAGAACTGATTTCATCCTGCCATTATTAAAGTATCTCACATGGTTTAAAAAAATAAATCTAACTTTCTGAAATTAACTAGAAACATGTTACCCTGCATCACTGCAGAACATCTATACCTCAATAAATTAGTAGTACCCTTAAATCTGCCATCTGGGGCTTTCTTGAATTATAGAGCTCGAAGTAGAAACTACAAAGGTAGCAATTAGCTAAAAACAGATATTCTGAGATTCATTAAACTTGCGGCACTTTTACTGTAGACCATATTTTAGGAATATGTAGACACCCTAGATAGAGCATTAATCTCAAATAAAATTAAAAACACATCAAACAATCAAAGATTTCCTCAAGTTGCATTTGACTCCTGAAGATATGCACATGCCGTTGTGTTTTCTTGCCAACAATATAGAAATGTTTTTCTTGTTTTTCCTTCTTGTTTTTCACCAATCTAGTTTAAAGAACTGGCACTTCTTGATAATCTTTTATTAATCTTTCTCTTAATTAGACCTAATCCTACTTGGCTTTTTCACTATTAGTTAAAATAGGTCAGATATTCAAGAGTGAGTGGCAAATGAAGATCAATTTGCAATATGTAGAAATTATCAAGTTCTATATCAAAAGGACAGAAAAAAGAAATATCTGAGCTCATATATTGAAAACATCTCTCTTCCTTTATAAATATTTTGAAAGATTCTAGTTTACTTCAATAATTGAATGAAAGAAAGTCAATTGCAGAGGAAGGACAGCTTACCTTATTAAAATAAGCATGGTATGTTTTAAGCACAGATCTTAAATAAAAAAGGGAAGGCCCAAAACAATAATTTACTTCATCCTTCAGTAAAAGTATTTTGCATTGTTGCATAAGTTTGTGTTAAAAAAAAAAGCAGACAGATCCATGAGGAAGATAACTTTTGCTGATAAAATTATAAGAACAATGAAGGACAACTGCATATGGGTGTTATTCGATCATTTAAACATATCTTCCTTTATCTAAGTAAATCCAAATATGTTGCACTAGAATATTGATCAATATGGAATTATGGGAACTATAATCCAACTAAAGTGGAGAGCTTTAAATTGTCGTTGTCAATTATTAAGTCATGTCCAACCCTCGGCCACTACATGGATCAACAGTCTCCACGTCCCCTCTGTCTCACACTGCCTCCTTCAGATCCACTATGGTCATCCCAGTGTCATCTTTAATAGTGTCCAGTCAGCAGGTTCTATATTATGAAAAGCTGTTCTTTACATGGATTTTCAATTATTCTGTAATAATGTGAAAATAACCAATTTTCCAACATTGCCAAGAAAACTGCATGCATTTCTCAAAAGCAGGAAAAACAAAAACACTAACTTGCTGACTGCATTTCTGAAGTGGTAGTTCAAGCAGGATCAAAAAGTCTATTGCTAGTGTTCACCAATTAGGGAAGTACATCTACATACGTGCACAAGAGTCACAAAAATACTTTGACACTGCTGATAACAGAGCACTATAGCCAAAATATCAGTAGAAGAGAATACAGCCAAAATAATTTTAGGGGCTGGACCATAGCTCCAAAACATGAAATCCACCTGCTCTAAATTCAGGACACAAAATGACTCAATTTTAAAATTGATCTGTCCATCTTAAAATATTGAAAAAAATCCGATAAACCCTTACTCTAACTGCTAATTTATGGCAGCTTCATATTCTCTGAGGCTCAGGATAACCAAATAAATCATCATAAGATTTCAGACTGTGCAAAGAATAAATGAGAAAAAAAATGACCTGTCAATATAAAAAAACTTTAATATTAATTATAATCATGAAATATTGACTTTCAGTGAAATTTAGATATACAATAATGGGAACCAGCCAGGTCTCTAAACTAAGCATATATATTTGAGCTGTATAAATTCAGTATGAGGAATTTGAAGTCCCCTATTCTCTGTGGATATTTTGTCGATGAAGCCACATGCATGAACACTGGGTTAACAACCAGGATCACACAGAGAGAAATTTTTGAAGAAAAAATAGAGCAATCAGCATATTTGAATCAGTAAAAACAAGCTAAACCAAGTAAATTCATAATGAAACACTCTCTACATATAATCATACTATATTTCTACACAAATTCACATTAAGAAAGGAAACAAATGCTGTATCTATTCTTTTTAAGACATTATCCAGCAAATATCACTATCATTGTAGGAAGCCCAAAATCACTCCTTTCTGGTTTTGAGAATCACAACCCAATTCCAGTCCTTCATCAGTAAAAAGTAAGTTTTTTTCCACATAGGTTGAAACAGGAAACAGCACTTACTATGCAGTAAGAAAGAGACAATTAGAAAGCCCTAAATTACACAAAATGGTCAGGATCACTCAAATGGAAGTCTCCTACAGACACACACAAACATACAGAATGTGATCCTCTACTCACATTTTTTAACATTGACCTAATTTTGTGTTTAATATTAAATATTAGGTCCATGAGCTTTTGCAATCCCTAAGCAAGACTTAGCTACTCATATATTCTTGCCTTTCCTCTGCTCCTATACATCTGGAAAGAGAAATGGATTCACCCCTCACAATGAGACTTAATGTGCTTTATTTGGTTTTCAGATATTCTGAACAAGGTTGTTGATGTCTGAACAAGTTGCTGTGGTTTAGTCACAAATTCCTGCTTAAAATATTTTTATTTTATTTATTAAATTTATATGCCGCCCATCTCACTCTAATAAAGCAACTTTGGGCAGCATATAAATCATAGTTCAGCATATTTTGTAAAGCCAGTTTTACATATCAATTCCATTTTCCCTAACTTCTGAATTGCATGTTGTGGCTGTTGATAGGAGGAAAGTCAGTCAGTCAGTCAGTTCAGATTCTTTAAGACCTGAGGGACTTCCTTTCGCCAGGATTGCCTGTCAGTAACTGCTTGATTTCTTGTAAGCTCTCACTTGTGTCATCAGTGATGGTATCCACCCTTCTTATTTTCTGTAAGGCTCTTCTGACTGCTTTCAATTTTCTACCTGTATGCATCTGCATCTTCTCTGATGACCCTTGTTTTCATGATATGTATTCAAGTTTTTAAAGTTTTAACTTCATTACTAGCACTTCCAGTGAGCGACTCAATTTCATTTCACCAAGTACTGAATTATTTGTTCATTTTGTGGTCCAAAGTATTCTGAAGAATTTTGTCCAGAATTTCAGTCTAAAGGCATGAATTTTTCTTCATTCAGCCTTTCTGACGGTCCAGTTGTTATAATCACATGCTGCAATTAGACAAACTATGACAGTAATAATTCGTGTGATGTCTTTATAATTTCACAATTTGTCTCGTTCTGTCATATTTTTTGCTCAAGTAGCAGATGCCTTTGTATTTCATAGCTTTAATTACCAACCCTGTGCAATTTTGAGCCCACTTTTTCATTGCTTCCAGCTTTGTTTTTTCTTGTTTCCATTGTATTGGCATTGCCTTAAGGACATTTAAATATGAGATAATAGACCAACTTTTGTACTCTTTATTTACTTTTATTAATTAATAATTATTAGAATTTAATCTTCCTCATTTCTTGCTATCAAAGTGGTATCATTAAAATATCCAAGACTATTGATGTTTCTCCCAGCAATTTTAATTTAAATTCTCTTTCTTCCCAGTCCAGATTTTTAAACATATATTCTACAAATAAGTTAAATAAATATGATAACTACACAATCTTGACTCACTTTTTTCCTTATTGTGAACTATTTTATGCTTTAAAATAAAGTTAGGTTGTAAAATAAATCAGAATAACTGGTTTGCTAAGTAGCTAGTGGAGTTTTTCTAAGCTTCTACTCCTAATTCTTACTAATAAGAATGATAAGAAATTCAATAATTGTAAATATGCTATTGCTCTGCCTGACCTCACAAAAGAGAGATCATCGGAAACATACAAGACCTAAATATTTTCATGCTATGAAAGCTTCAGCTTATCTACAAATATTCTATTATTTAAAGTTTGAAAAGTATATTGAGTATATTTTCATACAAAGAGTAAAAGATACTTTAAATATAAGATGACAGTTTTATCTATTCATCCATCCATGTTTTTAAATTGTTTTATTTTATGCTACATAGCAAAAATCTACTGCATTTGTTTTCTTTTCATTAGCTTCCGAAGGCCTGTGTAATGAAGAGTTCTACTGCCATTAAAAATTCATTGCCAAGTGAAGCCCTGAATCTTTCTCTTCACCCTGCTTTACAAATATCTAAAGTGAGAGAAAACATGCATGAGCTCATCAGGGCTCATTTGCTTTATTCCAGATCAGGACAACAACCTAGATGTTTAAATGCAAACTAATCTAAATGACAAGCAATTACCTTTCTTATTTGTTCTTTCTTGAATAAAGAAACTTAAAAGAGAACCACCAAACTATATCTTTTCAAGAAAGGCAATTCTATCACTTTCAGTTGGAAAGTTAAGTAGCCTCATTATGAGGGAGGGCAGATAAGCACATGCCAAGAATATACAATTCCAGCTGGGTCATCCAAGATGCGACAGTCATCCAAACCACCCATCTAAAGCAAGAAGGTGTTTATATTGGTCCACAGCTAAATGGAAAGATGCTGGAGGCAGAAGATCATTTTAATGACAAAAACTAAGGCATCATTTCATATTGTAGGAGAGAAGACAATGGTAAACTGTTCCTATTTTATCAATATTTTACAAGAAGACCATGTGAATGGAAAATATAAAAATGATTATTGATATAGTGCCTAATGATGGCCCCTTCAGGATGGATGGTTCTCAGCATGCTTCTGAGGAAGAGCTGAGGATCTCTCAGAATACTAATGGTGATTATGACATAGCTCCATTAAAGCCTTCAGATTAGTTATTGATGTTGCCATACAGAACATCTTTATATGTACATGGACACACTATCAGATAGAATACCTAGAGATATCAAATTGATTCTATTAATGGTACAAGGAAGTAAAAAAAACTCAATTAAAAGGGGAAACACATGGCCAGGGGCTGACTGTGGAATGGATCAAAAATTGCTCAGGTGAAAATTCCAAGTTAAACTAAGGCAGCAGAAGAAAGCCAACCACATTCCATGATATAATTTTGAGAATGTCCCCCCCCCCCTCATTACTTTCAAGGATAACATCAGGAATCATTTTGAAATCCCAAACCTCCTAATAGGGAGCCAAAGAAATAGTGAAATAGACTTAAGGTTGTTCAGGATGAAAGGATGAGATTACTAAAAGGAAGAGGAAAATGTGGTAATGGGTGTGCTGTTTGAAGAAGGACTAGAGTTTAAGACAGATCCTCCTGGATTTGACTTGGTGGCAATTAATCCATATAGTTTAAATAAATACTGTTAATAGAAGTTGTGTTTATCTTGCATACAGTCAAAGTGATCCACAAATGTCTTTAAAGATCTGATATTTTTAATGTGTCACAAAGCCTTTGTATTTTTTTTTAAATCCTACCCTGCTCACTTTCTGGAATGTTTTCTTACAATATAATCTCCCATAAAAATGCAGTTTTACATATCTTCATAGTCTCATAAAGAAATGCCTTGAAAATTTTGAAATCTTAGTAACAAACACACCATCTTGCCCCAGGCAGTAGCTGCTATCTTTGAAATGTCAGCATTTACTGTCTAACACTGGTGACTAACCACCTCATCACAATACTGTTATTACAAAAACAACATACAAAGCAGCTGCAAAACAAAAAACAAAAAAGCACTTCCATGAAGAATGTAAGAAGAGAACCCAGGGGGGCCATCTTGATTTTGTCTGTTCTGCCCAATTGAACTTCCATAACTGTCGAGAAAAAGCTCCGCATCTTCATTTCAAAAGCCTTCCGGGTTGACTTGTCATTAAATACTGATTGTGAAATTAACTAACAGAGGAATCCCTAGTAAATTGTTGTTTATAATCCACTTCATTGTATCACCTATTCATCTCTATGCCCTAAAACAATGCAAAGGAAAAAAAAAGGACCCATTCTATGTATTGTTGCATTGGTACCACAAATTCTGCATAAATAGAAACTGAAGATCCTATGTGGCCTTGCAAGCTAAATCTGACAAGAACAAGAATTAGAAACCTTCAGGGAAAAGTCTGTCTTGTCTTGTCTGTCTGTCCATCCATCCATCTATCCGCCCATCTTACCACAGGAACAAAAAGATATGTTATGCCACAGCAAGTAGTGAAAGCATCAGATTGAATACCCAGAAAGTTGTCAGACAGAAATATTTCTGATATATAACATAATTTAATTCGAACACTTATGGTCCAATGGGACATTTCTATTTCCATCATACTCATATGAGGACAGACTCGTGTGATTATAATTCTGAAGTCTTAGGCACAATTTAGAGATAGGAGCAGAAATGGTTGATTCTATTTCCAAGCACAAGGCACACCTGCATATGAGCCTAGTGTGTACTAAATTAACAAAAAAGGTGGGTTATTTGTTGTAATTTACCAAATTACAGTTGTACTTTTAAAGGTAAGAGGCAGATAACATTATTTTGTAAAATTATTGGCTTTGCTATGAATTTTGTTTCACCTCCACCAGACATTTTCCTCCTATCAATGAAATACCAAAAGAATTAGATAAGAAATGTATAAAGTTGCTTACCAAAGCATTAACATCTTCAGTTTTGTAGATTAATACACGTATCTCATCAGGATCACCGTTGAAAATTGCTTGGACCAGCGGTGGCTAAAGAGATAAAAACAGGAGGGGGGTAGTGGTGGAAAGAAAGAGGTAAATGTTATTCCTCTCTACAATCAACAAAGATTCAAACCATTGCATACATAGGAACAACTCAGCTGTCTTGCACATCCTCCTTTCATGGAAAAAAAGGCTCTTTAATGCAGCTGATGGTAGTGTCCTAGAAATTTAGACACCTTCAACCTCTTCATTAAAAAAATCTAAGACAGGTAGTCCCCGAGTTACGACCACAATCAAGCGCAAAATTTATGTTGCTAAGTGAAACATTTGTTCAGTGAGTTCGCCCCATTTTATGACTTTTCTTGCCACAGTTGTTAAGTGAATCATTGCATTTGGTTGTTACTTGGCAACTGGTTTATATTTATGAAGGTTGCAGTATCCTGACAAGTAAAATCAATGGGGAATCAAATTAGTAACTAACTGGATTCCCCATTGATTTTGATTGTCAGATTACAAAAGCTGATCACATGACCCCAGGAGACTGCAACTGTCATAAATATGAACCAGTTGTCAAGCATCTGAATTATGATCACATGACCATGGGGCTGCTGCAATGATTGTAAATGTGAAAAACAGTCATAAGTTACTTTTTTCAGTGCTGTTGTAACTTTGAACTGTCACTAAATGAACTGTTGTAAGTCAAAGTCTATCTGTGATAAGGACAAATTATTTTGGTTCTCCAAATTCTATAAATAAGGCCGCAAGTGTTATATCAGTCCAGAATATAAGTAATGGATACAAACAAGGCTTTCAAATTGAGAAAGGTTTTATCATCACTCAGTTTAATATCCTGTCATCGATTGTACTAAAGGACAGATATAAAAAAAAAACCCAAATTTATCAATTGTATCCATACTTTAGTGTCAGTAATGTAAGGTAATATTTTTCGGATTCTATTTTTTCCAGATTCTGGGTTAGGACTACAGTTTTAGTTTTAAACGATACTATGGTTTTATCTTGGGGACTGTAGTTTTAAAATAAATATTTTATTAACAATATTATATATTCATATTTAGGATATAATCTGAAGTGATATTATTTGACATGTTTTCTTTAAAAGACTTGGCTCTTTTTATGTTTTCTGACCAAAATAAAGATTAAATATACTTGTACAGAAATAAATAGAGATTCCTTTTAGGCTTCCTGCACTATTTTTAGGGAGAGCCCTGGTTCCAAAATGGCTAATATCCATTTTTATTTTTATCACTAAACTGTCGCCCTCAGGGTCACTGTGAAAGTGAGGCCACTTCCTGTAATGCCCTGGAATCTGGCCATTTTCCTAACCTAAAAAATTACAACAAAATAACTTACATTTTCAAATGCATCAGATAGGACTTTGACAACAAGCACTTTAAAATGTGTGTTATTCCTGGATAGGAGAAATATCAAAAGCATATTCTGTTCTGAAACATTTATTTTGGAATGACATTCCCTGCCAAAAATCCCTTAGTTTGTGGCACTTCAAATTAAAATTAGATAATTATTCATTCAAAGAATGTTTTACTCTAAGATTATCCCTTATAGAGCAAATAACTAAGCTATCCTGAGGCTCTTTTGATTCTGCTCATCCTTTTCATGAGTCCAGAGGAAAAATCACTTGGGAGGATGATTCAAATTTTCTTCTTTGTTCTCCCCCCCCCCCTTCTTTGGGAGAAGAGAGAACTCTTTCACATGAGAACTTTGTTTCCCCTGACTTCAAATGTACAATGTGTGAAGGGGGTAAATCAAAGCACCCTTTGCTTTCCCTCCTGGCTTTCCATCAAGGAGGTGGAAGAAACTGAAGACCTACAGCCTGGCAACCATTTCTTCAGTAAAGCCATGACTGGTGGGTATATTTTTATAATCAACTGTGAATAAACAGTATAGAGAGGCTACAAAGACAGACAATTCAACCAACCACCTTGCTTATCATGTGAGGTACACCCATTTTCAAAACATCACCTTCTGGCAATGAAACAGATCAGGAAAGATAAAGGTAGGGTAGAGATTAGCAGTTGGGCCAATAAATTCCACACTAGTACAGAATAGATACAAATACTGTAGATTACAATGAACATGTAATTGCTAAAATGTATGAAATTTTACTGAAATTTGAAACAAAAGTAAAAGAGTGTATGATACACTGAGCTAAAAATTGGCTATAGTACACAGATAGGAAACTATTGTCAAGAATGTATAAAGGTACTTCATATTTACATTGGAAAGGTGAACACAAGAAGGGACATTTTATCATGTTTAGTGGATGTGTAAAAAAGCTAGAAAATGATTAAAATATGTATGCTGATTCAGAAGATTTTAAAGATTATTATGAAATTGAGGCCAGAGGTTTTTCTTATATGATTGATGGATAAATACTTGGAAAAAAGTTATAGAATGTTGATTTTTTTTTACATAACAAGTGAGATTATTAAGGTAATTGCATGCACAAAGATGGAAAGATTCAGTACTACTTATAATGAAGATTATGAATTTTGCTGAAATAGCTAAACTGACTTCTTTGATCATAATAAACATAATAATAGTTATGTTTATTGCTGACAGGAACCCCCCTATAGACTTTTTGTGAGAAATAGAAAAATTAAATTTATGGTTTATGGTTTTGATGATTACACAAGATAAATTATACAAATAAGAAAATTATACTGTAACCATAAAATTGGAAGTAAATTTATAATTGTACTTACAACTGATATAAAAAAGATCAGAAGCTACTTCTTTATGTCTTTTTTCTTTCCTTTTTATTTTATTTTTTACTTTTTTCCTTTCCTTTCTTGCACTTTTCGATTCCTCTTTGATTACTTGCATTTTTCTTACTTTATATTAAAGTAATTGTGTTCTTTGTATTAATGTTTTATCTTCTCTTTAAAAATACCTTTAATAAAAATTAAATTAAAAAAACAAATTCCAGAGTTTTCTACCAACTTAAAGATGGTTCGATAACTTACACTCAGTTTAGATTCTTTGGTCATGGGAAATACATTTTGTTAATAAATATTTGCAAACCACCACATATTTTATTTCAGACTAATTAATTTATTAAGGCAGGAAATTATTCAAAGTTACTCTATTCAGTGTCCAATATCTTTTTTGAAATGTAACGGCTGTAACTGGTAGACAATGAAGCATTGATTCACTTCAATATATCTTGTATTACCTCCTCCTCCTATATTGAACTAGAAGCCTAGGAATAGGGAGATTAAAATTATTTAGGAAGTGACTGAACAAGGCTAAACAAGGAGCCTAAAGCAGAGTGACTGGAATTAATAACAGAAGCAGTGAGGAAATTTGGGGTGAGATTGAACTGAGAGAATTTTGGAAGGTGTATTTTAAAGCTCTGTATGGAAATACTAATAATAGATCAAAGGGTAAAATTGAAAGAAATGCAATAAATTCAAAATAAATTGAAGTCATAAATGCTGTGAGAAAGTTGAAAATGGTAAGACTACAGGCATACATGGTACAACTGGAGAAACGGTAAATATATATAAATAGTCTACCAATGGAAAGGTTGGGTAACTTATTCAATATGTTTTCAAAGATTGTATGTGTTCCTCATGATTGAAAGAAGGCCATTATTGTTCCCTTATAAAAATGGAAAGTTAGCAGGGTGAATGCAAAATTATAGGACATGTGTTAAGTTTACCTAGAAAGGTGCTTGGCAGAATTCTGATATAAGGAATAGGAGAGATGGCAATTAGAGCTGTCCATGAATTGGGAAACATGCTTTGCTTCAGGTGAAAGCAGATACACTGTGTCTCAAAAGTGCTAATGAAGCATTCTAGGTGGGCTTTGGTTTGGCAGAACTGGAACATGGAACAATTTTTTGTTCCAAGTTCTGTCCAATTCACTTAGAAAACTGAATGGGCCAGTTGAATATGTTGCTTCTGAAACCAAAGATATTGGTGGCAAGAACCCACCCATCCACCTCCAATCTCAACACCTTCCTTTCCCTACTTCCATTTATATGTCACCATTGCTGGTGTTCTCAAGCTTCAAAGCAGGTTGCCTTTCCATGTACTTTCCAATTTTCTATCTACTTTTCTGTCCCTATCTCTCCTTAGGAAATGGCAACAAGCCATTGGATAGACCATGTTTAAAGCTACGGACATTAGCAGCAGAGTGGCTTGTTTAACTTTCACCACTACCCATACTTCTTTAATTTCCCTACTCAAATCTTCACATTGTTTCCACTATCACCAGTATCTTCAGCTTCAGGTAAAGTATATTCAACTGCACTCTAATTTTCCTTGCTGTTGGCTGTGTTTTTCTTCAAGCCAAGGACATCAATGCCAGCAAAGTGGATGAATGTAATCAGGAAATGTATGTTAATCTAACCCCTTAAAATCTAGAATAGCTGCCAAGTGCTAAAGCGTTTTCAGACAAATAGGGCAACTTCTCCTAAGCTACAGACATCTCCCCTAAAGAATTTCAGCACCCACTGATTTCACTGCCTCTTTAGTTCCTTTAATTCCCCCCGCTGTTGCTTTTTCAAATTTGGTTTGCTACATTGAGTAGCAATCAGGAAACTTTTTTTTTTTTTAAAGAGCCTCAGGCAGAGGTATTCTACCCAAGCTCCTTCAGAACATAAGCTCCGGAAATCTAAAGTTTCACTGTCTTTTCTGCTTCACTTGATGATAACAGGAAATCAATGCAATGAAGTTTTCTCTCAAAGCCACAAGCTGAATATTTTTTGTTTTGTACTAGAATCATGTGTGAAGCTTTTTGAGGCAAAATAAAAATACAGCCCATGAGAGAAGAAAGGGGGAAGGGAGGGAGGGAGGAGGGAGGGAGGAAGGAAGGAAGGAAGAAAGGAAGGAAAAAAGGAAGAAAGGAAGGAAGAAACAAACAAACAAACTTGACATTGCTACCATCTCCAAATGGTAGCAATTTCAGAGAGCATTAAATTTTTGCTAATATTTTAAGCATGGTACATTGAGGCAGGAAATAGAACGAAGTTGAGAGATTCAGAACTTTCATCATACTTGGGACTCGATTTTCTAAAACATCTAGGACTGCATACATAGTGCATAAAACATAACACCCAGCTCATGATTTTTTAACTCCTTTCTCAATGCTTGAGGGGAGCTGTCCCCAAACAGCAGTCTTCCTCCCATCTAACTTGAGATAGCTGCCCTCCATGACGTGGCCCTAATAATATTCTGGAGAAGAAAGAACCTTGAGAAGTTAATGTCCAAAAAGCTGTAAGAACAGAGCAGAACAGGTTAGTGCCTAAGTATAGAAAATGTCCCTCTTCCAGTCCCTGCCAGGACATCACTTCAATGCTGCCAACATCATAGCATTCAGAACCGCAGCCCAGCTTAGTGATTGCAAATCCAGCCTAATGATACATAGCTTTTTTTCTCAGGCACTTTTCTACTGCTCCCCATGTACCAGCACTTACACTCCAAGGAGCTATCTCACTTTTTTTTTTTTTTTTTAAAGGCAGATTACACAAACTGTAATGACAAATTACTCTTTCCTATCTTGGTGACCACTAGGGAGCAGCAAAAGGCTGGACTTTTTTGAATCTCTTTGCCATCTAGCAGATGTCCAGATTTTTGCAAACCAGATTTGGTGGCCCTAAGACTGAATGACAAAAAGTAGCAATCTTCCACAGCTTATTTATTTAATTCATATTCTGCCTTCCTTCCACACATTTAACTAAAAGAGTGAAATTCTGCAATATTTC
Source organism: Laticauda colubrina (assembly GCA_015471245.1). Lineage (NCBI taxonomy): Eukaryota > Metazoa > Chordata > Lepidosauria > Squamata > Elapidae > Laticauda > Laticauda colubrina. The sequence goes on from BLBF01000011.1 coordinate 36,458,042, forward strand.
AGTGCTAATCCTCTCTAGGGAGTTAACTGCTATTTAAATTGCCTTCCAAAAATACTGGATTAACAACCACCTGGGTGTTTTTTTTTTTCAAAATCCACAATGACATAAAGGCAGATTAAATAAATCATCCAACTCTTTATTTTTAACAATGGCAATGAAAATTAAAAGTCAGAGCTTCCTTTTTTTGTCTGCCCATTTATGTTACTTATGTTATTTATATATAAAGCAGTTCAAGTTGTAAAATATGATTTCACCTAGAATCCTGTATATATTAATAAATGATTAAACCTATGTAAAAAGAAGAGAATTTAAGAAGCCCGGAGCCAGTTTAACCCATTGATTCTATTGTGTCCTTTTTCTATTGGGACCAAAAATAATGTTTTTAGTAATGACTCAGAATCTATGGGAATTTCTTTGGATGAAAACACAAAGCACTGACTAAAACAAGTCCCTTCACATAAGATGAGAAGTTGTAGCAGTTCCTTTAGTAAAAACAACAACAAATATAAGAAACTGTACTGGCTGAAAAATTAAATATAAGCAAAGAGTCTTTGACATTTTTTTAGTTACAGACTGTTCCTCTCCAATCGGATCTCTATTATAGTTATATTATAAAGTCATATAATTTCTTAATAATTACCTCTGTCTTTTACCCATAAAAAGTTTTTTAGGATACAAATCTTGAAAAAAGAATAAAATATTGCATATGTTAAATATAGCAATTACAGTCGTCGTCATCATCATTATCAAAGTCTATTATAATAATGCAATCATTCTTTTTATGTGCTATTACAGATGGTCAATAAACCAGCACCCCACAGAACATATTATGGATTCAAATTTTGTATATATATACAAAAGCAAAACATAGCATTATAAAACTGAGTTTTCATTAAAACTTTTCAAGATGTAATTTTTGTCGTGAGCTCATGCAGCTAAATAAATCTATACCATCTCTGAGAACATATGGAGTGAATTTGCCATATGTACATGGAAAGTAAGGGTTATAAGGAAGTTTTGAAGAGACTCAAATATATATGCAACTTTTTTTCTCATACACAGTTATCTTTCTCAAGAATAATGTATGCGTACAATTTAATACCATATCTCAAAATAAGCTATCTGTCTTTATACAAGTCAAAATACCAAGGATGTGGCATTTCACATTTAGTTTATCCACGTGTGCAGGATTGTTTGCTTAGAAATAACTTGTAAAGAAATCCAATCCCAATTAGGTCTAAAGGCTTTATTTCTATTTTGTCCTAGCAAGCATAGGAGAAGAATGATTAAGAAGGCCCATAATAGGATGTTAAAAATTACACGCACACATACTGAATAATGTGGTTCCAACAGCAAACAGAAACCCTACATAGACTACTCAAAGAGAAAAATCATGCACTCAAGAACACACTCTGTGATTAACAACCTGTCTGGTTTTCCCCAGTGCCATATTCATAAGAAGCATATTAGACACTGAATATTATAAACAACCCTACAGTGCAATGGTGAATTGTGGACTTAAACTATTGTGACCCTAAAGCACATCTAAATTTTATACTAAAGCTTACTGATTGATATTTTAATCAAGAAAATCAGTGTAATGCTGCTTGTTTTAAGCCTGAAAGGAAACGTAGAAGGCTGCATGGACTTCTGACTCTGGATTTTTTATCAAAACCTGCTCCATGATCCTCTGAACTGCAAATAATGGATAGAATTTAGGACTTTTCTAAAGGCAAAGTATATATTGCCTGACATGGAATTATAATTTTTCTTGAAAAGGCAGGCCTTAAGCAGGTCACTAACTCAGTTCACACATGACATTAATTTAAAGTTTGCTTCAGTCATGCCTCAAGGCACAAAACCATGGAGTCAGATTTTCACATTAATTCAATGGTTTAAAAATCAAATTTGCTAATCCATCACACCGAGCCAAAACCAAATTAAAAGCATTATGCTTCAAGATGAAGTGTGATCACAACCATTTTCACTTAAGCTCCCATTTGCAGAATGAGGAAATGCTTGTGGGTTTCCTGAATGCATCAAATTAGCCACAGGACCAAGAAAGCTCTTGTATTGTTATATCTTACAATAAAAATGTATTAAGGTTCAGATGTGCTAGGTAGATAAATATTTATAATTATCCGAAAAGTTAAATTTGTGCCACGGAAAGATATTGAACAAATCACCAATATGGCTCCAGTTTGGAATTTTAGTGGAACACACAGTACAATATTCATCAAAGAAGAAAATAACTTTCAAGAAAATGAATGCCGGTATAATTTCCTTCTAAATTATGCTGGTTCATTAATGGCTATGCATTTACATTTAGGTTTCCTAATTCAGCCATTTCTTGGTTGGAAATACAAGGGTGTTTGAAAGATGTATTTGTCTCAGTGAAATCCAGGCTTATAAAATTGAAACAGAGCTTCAGTTGATGAATGAAATAGCACATGAAGAAGATAACAGTGCTTACTTGTTCAGTCACTATGACACAAACTTAAAATTTTACAGGAAATCCCATGATTTTTCCTTTTGTTTTTTTCTTCTTCATACCCTATAAAGATCTCTAGGATCTTTTCCTATCCAAGCACAAATCAGGACTGACTGCTCAATTTCTGATCCCACACTAGGTCACCCAGGTAGAATACCTGTGTTTAGTTTTTATAAAAGACATTGCTTACTAATATGAAAACTTCAATTGTTTTCTATTTCAAAGTTGACATAATAACCAATTATACTTGTTAGGGATAACATTGTTTACCCTAACTGGTTTAGGTGAAATAATAACTAT
>BLBF01000011.1:36465832-36482010 GCA_015471245.1 Laticauda colubrina
GCTTGGAATCAAGACTGCATTGCTCGAACGGGAGAGACAACAAAGGACTGATTTTGTAAGTGAACTGACATAGGATATTCTACATGGACTTTGCTAACTGAATATCCCTGAATGGACTGACTACATGATATATGACTATTGGACTGATATTTGACTATGCCATGAACTTATAATGGAATAAACTATATTCTTGATAGCACAAGCGTATCTGTTATTTTTACTGTATGTTAATAAACATACAAGCTTAGCTCACTCATTTATCTGTGTGCCTATCTGACTAACGCTGCACATTCTGTTTAGCTTGTCTACCTAACCCTGGTTGGGGAACCCAGGCTTAACAATACTAAAAGAATATGGCAATGATATTCAACAAATAAAGCAAATATTATAGTAAAGCCAAATTAACCCAAGAAAATATGTGAAGGCTTACTATAAAATAGAGAAGCAGAAGTGTCATGGTATTAGGTGATAGTGTATCTGATCGACCAATTCAAACAAAGCTCACTACCTAAGAATTATTGACATTGAACATTTTATCCACTTCATTCTGTAACAAGAGCTTACCCTGCTTGCAAACCTCTTCATAAATAAGAATAGAAGTTCAGAGCTAAGCAACAGAATGAAGATAAAGGCAAAAGGTTAGATTGTTCGTAAGAAGGTATAATCTGCCTGACAAAGATGAATTCGGATTTGTGGGATACACATTGGGCAGGCCAGATATACAGAGAAAAAAAATTACACAAATTGCTCTCTTAGTTATGTAAGTAACCAACAAAAGTAATGATGATTTCAAAAGGCGCTGTCATCCTCCATGTTGTATAAGCAGAAGTACAAGTTCGAAAAGCACACATTAGGAATAGTCTTATTGGAGGGTACAGTGCAAAACTGTGCAACTGGTCCATTCTGCATGCCATTCCAATTCTTCACTACCATTTTCTCTTGCCATACTGGGCGCCTATGATGCAATTCATGCTAAAATAAGATCCTTCCAACCTCCTACCTACCCACATCCTGTCAAAACTAATCATTCCACTGTCCCCACCATCCTGCTGGAACCAATGAAGCTTTATGGAAAAGAAGCGAAATGACTTCTTCTTCCTCAAGTAAAAAAGTTCAGTTCAAGCACCTTTGATCCAAAGAGCAAGAGCAGCTCCAGAGAACCAAATGATACATGCAAACAAGTTGCTGACTGCATTCAGCCCTATGTTTCCAAAGGCCTTATTCTATTTCTAAAGAATGAATTTTTGTAATTTTGATGTGTGTGTTCCAAGTGACAAGCATTTCTGCTCAGGTTTAGATAATTCTTCCTGTCTGCTTTTTCCTGGCCATACATTCTCTATGCTATTTATTGTTATTTGGTATTTTACCCCAAAGAGAGAAAACAGCATTATGCTTGATTAATGTTGGGTTTTTAAATTCCTATTCTATCGAGCACCTGCTGGTTGCCAGTGCTTAGATTACACAGTCATATATTTTGCAGTTCCAAGGTCTCCTCTACAACTTCCCTGATTCCATGCCCTTGTCATATAATGAGTCTATTTTGTAGGCATTAACTAACATCAGTTGACACCAGTGCATTTACAAAGCTACCTTAACACTTTCAACCTTGCCCCAAATAAAATGGGATTGTGGAAAAGGAATATAGGGAGAAAATGTGCTGCCTATTAATTTCACAAAATCCCATGCTATTTTTCCCTGCAAGATTCAGAAGCATTTTTCCTCTCCTGGTTACATCTTTCAAAGAGTACTTCCTAGGAATTAAAATGTGCCATTAAACTGGGGTAATGTAACAGTCATAAGTCTGTAGCAATAGCAGCAGTGGTTCTAGTTCAAACCTCTTTTTATGCCTGACTGATTCCATCAGGAATTATCGACCTGCCATTCCGACTTCCCAGATTTCATCTCTCTCTGTGCAGAGGAATGATAATGTAACTATCTCCTCACAGGCTGGAATGAAGGCTGGGAAGTTGCACCCAAAAGCTCTCAGCACATAGAAAAAGTGCTATGTAATGAAAAAAAAGGAATAACCATGATTATTAATATTTGAGCACCAACACTGTTTCTAATTACAAGTGATATTGGCAACTATTCTTTCTAATGGGATGCAGCTCTTTTGAGAGAGGATGAGTCTTTTATGGGTAGTCCTTGACTTATGATGACAATTGAGCCCCAAAATTATGTTGTTAAGTGAATTTTGCCCCATTTTAGTACCTTTTTTGCCACACTTGTTAAATCATTGCGGTTGATAATTTAGTAACATGGCTGATAAGTGAATCTGGCTTCCCCATTGATTTTGCTTGTACAAAGGTTGCAAAAGGGGATCACAATACCCTGGGACACAGCAACAGTCATAAGAATGAACCAATTACCCAGCATCTAAAATTTGATCACATGATCACATGGATGCTACAAAGTTTGGAAGTGTGAAAAATAAGCAGGTCATAAGCAGGGATGGGATTCAGCCGGTTCAGGCAAACTGGATGTTAAATTTATATCTGGTTCAATCAGTGGAACTGATCGGTTGGCCCTACCCACCCCATCCCACCCCAAAGTCTCCATGCTGCCCATTTTGGGTGTAGGTAAGTGCAAGGTCCACGCAGAGGCTCTGGGAGGATGAAAACGGCCTCCCAGAAGTACAGAAATGGCCTTGTTTCTGGCTTCCAGAGGGCCACCGGAGCCCAGGAGAGGCTGTTTTTGCCTTCCCAAAGGCCCAAGGGAAACCTTCAGACTCTGAGGAAAGTGAAAAACAGCCCTCCCAGAAGTTCTGGCAGGCCAAGCCCACCATGGCCACGTCTACCCAGCAACCAGGCAGAGAACCAACTGCTGGGATTTTTTGAATCTCACCCCTGGTCATAAGTCACTTTTTTCAGTACCATTGTAATTTCAAATGGACATAAAATGAACTGTTGTAAGTCGAGGACGATCTGTACTTTGAAGTGGGGGAGGGAACCTGCCTTCCAGCACTTCTTACGGTACCCACATGGTTATAATCCTTACATGGTCCAGACCTGGATATTGTTCTTTATTTAAAGTTGTTATTTTGATTTTATTCTTATGCATATCCAATTTGTTTAGTTTTCATCTTATAACTATTTTGGAGATCTATAAGCTGCTCAATCAGACATGACTGAAGAATCATCCAAGCTGAATAAAATAAATATTTGGGGAATCACATTCCTCTAATAGTTTGCTCACCCAATAAGATCAGGTGGGCTCCCTGTATGATCTACTCTTTGAAAAAGTAACATCATGGGCTGGGCGGAACTGCCGTCATGACGATACAACATGCGATCTTGGAGGTCTGAGATCGCTGCCGATATCTTTGCTCCTGGACGGTCCTATCGGATCTAAACTGTCCCGAAGAGATGGTGAAAGTGAAGAGTGCATCCTACCGATCCCAGGGATACCGCAACATCCCTGGTAGATCCAGGAGAAGCTCTTCTTGCCAGCGGTAAAGAGGCAGCCATTAAAGCTGCTGAAGTTGGGACAGCTCCAAAACAAAAGAGAACAGAAAGAGAGAGTGTGCCGGTTTGGTGAGAACTTTTTTTTTATTTTAAGGACACCCTAAGGAAAAGAATGAATCTGTAAAAGTTTTGATAGAAGTGATCAAGTGGCGATTTTGAACAGGAATGTCAAAGTAATGTTTTTTTTCTCATTGTTGGATTTTCTATACATGATCTTATATTTTGAAATTGGACTGGCTTTTTTTTTCCATCCATTTTTTTTTCTCCTTCTTGATTTTGTAACATTTTAGGCTAGAGACTCCCTTTTAATTATTTCTTTTTTAAAATATCTTTTTTTAAAAAAATAATTCTTATTATATTTTGCTTGGAAAAGGAGAGGGAAAGTGAAAGCAAAGAAACTTTGTAACACTGCCAACTAGAGGCTTGGAAATATTCTGTTTCTCATGTGACCAGATAAAACTGAGAAAGAAAGAACTGAGACTTTTTTTCAAGGACCATTACCATTTGATAAGATAGAGGGAAGAGCATGGGAGAGTATTATTTTGCAGGTGCTCTTCTGGGTTTCTATCAACAGCTGAAGTCTGGTGTTGAAGTTTACAGGAAAAGAAAAGGTTGATAAGTTTCTGGAGAAGAGTGTTAGAACAAGTCTTGGATAACTAAACAAAGTGCAGTGTGTTCTCTTGATTTTTTCTAAGCTGAGCTACCCCTCCTCAAGAGTTTATTTTTTGAAAATAGCTATTTGGATTTTTAGTTCTTTGGAACTTGTCTTTGTCTTTGTTTTTTTTTTTTGCTTGTCTTTGGAAGTTAAATTTTTACCTTTGCTTTTTATTTTAAAAGAAAAATTTTTGTATTAATGATTCCCTTCCTTTTCTTTTTAAGGGAGTAGCCTTTTTTTTTTCTTTCTGTCTTTCTGGTATTGTTGTTTTTCCATCTATCTCCAATACGGGTTTCTTCTTTTTTTTTTTTAATCTTCCTGGTCTTTTTTTATTTTTCTCTTATGCAGCCTTTTATATTTGAGACCTCTTAATTAGATTAAGATATTGAAGAACCTGAAGAATTTTTCCTTTTTTTTAAGCTTTTTATTCCTCACTTTTCTGTCTTTTTTATGATTTTACAACTTTTTCTTTTTTGTGTGTGTTTATAGTCTTTTCCTTCATTTTTGAATTTTTACTGTTATCGAACCAATAGATTGGATTAAGGTATACAAGAACCTAAATAATTTTTTTTTCTTTTTTATTATTATTACTATTTGGCTCCTTTTTCCCTACTATTTTTATTTGGAATTGCAATTGGTTACTTCACAATTGGATGAAGGTCTAGAAGAACCTGAAGATTGTGAATTGTTTGAAATTAGTAGGAAATTAACAGCTCCTGGTTCTTCAACTTCTACTTCCTCCTCTCCACCATCTGGAGGACAATGTTCAATACAGACAATGTTAAGGCAAGAGAAAGAACAAGAAAAAGAAAAAATGACCATGCAGATGATTATGCAAGGAATTCAAAACATTCAAACATGATCAGAGAACATTGAAAAGAGAATAGAGAACATCGAACAAAGAACAGGGAACATTGAACAAAGAACAGGGAAAACCGATGAAAAAGTAGAGAATATCCAACAAATGATGATGAAGTACAATGAGAGACTACTAAAAATTGAAGAAGAAGATAAACAAACAGATAGGAAGATTGGAGACATTGATAACAGATTGACTGTGGTTGAACAAGATAAAAGTGGTATGCTGAGATGGGAGATGAACAGATCAGAATTTTATCTTAGATTCCAAAACATAGAGGAAGAAAAAGGACAAAATCTAGCTGAGATAATGATAGAAATATTGGCTGAAGCTTTGGAAATAACTGAAGAGAAGATAATGGATGGAATAGATGTATTTGCATACACGCAAATACATTCAAGGTATGATAAAGATTCCAAAACAGAAGGTTTCTAGGATAAACTGACTGACTTAGATAAGATTTTGACAGGTACTGATGAAAAGGTGATTAAAAAATTGTATGGATATTTATTAGAAATTAAACTAGAAGAAGAACAAGTTAAAGAAACTATTATTGCTTGGGGGAAGAATTTTGGATATGGGATTGATCTAGAGAAATGGCAAAAATTGTGGTCTCAAAATTATAAAACGACAATGTCAACAGTATATAAAGAAAATTTGGACAAGAAGTTTTACAGGTGGCATTTCTCGCCGACAAGAATAGCAAGAATGTTCAAGAATTAATCCAAAAAATGTTGGAAATGTCATCAGACACCTGGCTCATATCACCACATGTGGTGGACTTGTGCGGATGCTAAAAAATACTGGACTAAAATCCGCATGTGGTTGGAAAAAATGACAAAAAAACATATAGATTTGAAACCAGAGATATTTTTATTGGGAATTTTACCTGAAATATATCGTAAAGACATGAAATACCTGATTGTAAATGGATTAACAAGGCTAGGATTGTATTTGCTAAAAACTGGAAAAATGAGAAAATACCATCATAGGAGGAAATCATTAAGAAAATATTGGAATGTGCTGAAATGAGCAGATTGACATCTGAAATTAGAGAACAAGATGATAAACAATTTCATAAAATTTGGGATCTATTCTATCAATGGTTAGACAATAAAGTATATAACGAAATATGTAGACTTTTAGAAAATACTAAATATATAAAGATGTATTCTTTCCTTATTATATCTACAAATGATTTTAGGATAGATTTGGGATGATAATATGAATTGTCACAAAACAAATTAAGTAAAATATGATTATTTCCTAAAGCATGAATAAAAGTATAGTCAAATGATTAATAATGATACTAATGTATTTAATAATGGATTGAAAATACGAGATCATATACAATGTAATTGTAATTGAAGACTACGATATGGAAGCACAAAACAATTTGTAAACCAACCGGCACACTGTATGTACATATATGGAAGATGGACTGATGTTTTTATGTTTTGTTTGTTTATGTTTGTTTTAAAAACCAATATTTTTTTTTAAAAGAAAAAGTAACATCATGCACACTCTCTGAGGAAAGTCTTCATGATCATCATTCCTCTGAAGTAGTAATCCTTGGTGAACTGGTTTGTCTCAGTTATCTCAAAAAGGCTTCATCCTTCAGATGAAGACAAACTGATTCAGCTCTCTAAAGTTGGAAGAGTGTTTTTGATTCCTGACTTTTAATGAGGCCGTTATTATTTTTCATCATTTATTATTTTCTGTAAATGATAAAAAACATGATTGGATTGTTTATTTCTATTGTTTCAATAACAGTTATGTAAAGAGTTTAAGTATTCAACTGGAGCAGCATATGACAGATTAATGAATTAACAGATTAATGAATTAATTAATATGCATACTTGGAGTTTCAGAAGAGGAAACTTAGATAAACCTTCCTGAGAGAATGAAGCAAAATGGTTCCAAGATATACAATATCCACCTAATTAACTGTTTTGACAGGATAGGGCAGCAAGCTATTAGTTTTTTCTCTCTTTCTCTCTCACTCATATCCACATAAGCACTCAAAAAGTCATCAAATTGTTGTGGATTTATTGCCTCCTGACTGTTTTTACAAAGACTTTTTTCAGTGAGTATAAGTAGAAAAAAGGTTCTTGACACTTCTTTGTACACTTAATATGTGCATTAAAGATTAACTGCATTCTTTCCAACAGTGGTTACTTTCTCCTTATTTGGACAAAAAAAATAGGAAAAAACATCCTCTGAAGAATATTTATGAATTTAAATGCCACGTTGAACAAAAAAGGTGAAACTACCTCCAGAATCAAAGTGAATGGCTACAGTATTTTATGGCTAACAGAAATCTGGATGAAAAAATATGACAAATTCAGTTGGGATTTTGCATAGTAATTTGCCTCCATGCTCCAAGCATAGTAAACAAGGCAGAACTCTCAAACCCAGTCCAAAGAATCTAGGTTTTGTTGCTCTGATTGTACAGTATTAAGGATAAGGAGAGTCATTGCAAGCGATCAATAGTGTTTTAAGAACAGCCTTCTGCCTCCCTCTTACAACTGTGAAAGGCTATCCTGGCTTTCCCTTGGTCAGAGAATGAAGAAAGACTGCATGCATGCACACACACGCGCGCGCGTGCGCACACACACACACACACACACACACACACACACACACACACACAACATATTTTCTGTCTGAATGCCTGCCCTCTGGAACTATGTTGCTCCAAAGATTTAGATGGCTTCCATTCTAACAAAAAGTTTTAAAAGTTTTTAAAGATGTTCCCTTAGAATTTGGGTTATAGAGATGGAGAACCTCTAGTACTTTATATGTTAGTTTGAAAGTTTTTGTTCTAGAGTAAGTTTATTGTTCTTACTGTTTTTAATCTTGTTTGCTGCTCTGGGTTTTTATGGAGTTGGGTGGCCATAAATATATACCTGATGTGTCCATCCCTAATTTGCATCATTATATGAAAATAGAAGGACAAGCTAATCTCTACATAACATGTTCATCTGTTCCACAAATTATTAAAGTCAGAGAGAGAAGTGGGAACAATGTGATTTCAATTTTTACATAGCTGCAAGCAGAGTCAAGAATGACAATGAACTCTGTTAATATGAAAAGAATCCAATGAAACTAATGGAAGAACTTGGCTCTTATCAAGGCTGTCCTATTATTAATCATAACATGTAACTACAAAAAATACACATATCAGTTTTTGCTGGAAGCAGATATCAAATCAGTTCATGGGAGGAGCACACAGCACCCCTCCAAGTTCTGTTTTGGGAGCTTCCTAACCTCAAAAGAGCCTCTGGGGGGGCATTTTTGCTCTCCTAAGGCTCCTCTGGGGCTCTAGAAGGCAAAAAATGGAGGGGGGGGGGGCTGAGCTCCTCCCTCCATTTTTTGCCTTCCTGGGCCTCAGCAAGGGGAATCCCAGCACAGCTGATCTATGTACAACTAATTATTGGGAAGGGTAAAAAAAAAATACCTTAGGCAAATGTCAGGCGGGCGGGTAAGTGAGCATTGAGTGGGAGGGTGACCGGATCGGGGGCATGGCCAGCCAGAACTTACTATCGGTTCGGCGACCCATGCCAAATTCTTGCTACCGGTTCGCTCGATCCAGTGTGAACCGGTTGAATACCACCACTGATGTGTATGTAAATTTTCTAAGAGCTCTTCTAAAACTATACACATTCAACCTCACTGCATTTGGAAAAACACACCCATGGTCCACTTTCTGCCACACATTTAACTGTAACTTCTGTACATTAGAACATTGCACACACCTTCAGATTTACTTCCCTAGCTTGAACTTCCGGTTAGACCCAGGAGAGGTCATGGATTGAGTAAAATGTGGTGAAACTCACTTAACAATGCTCTTGCTTAGCAACCAAAACTTTGGGTTCAATTGTGGTCATAAGTGAAGGACTATCTTTGCTTTCTTCTGCATGGCACTCTAGTAAACTCCTCTGCCAATTCTCCTGTTAGAGGCACCCAAATAATCCAGATTCTAAATAATATAAGGTCTCCTGCTGGAGCAGGGAGTTGGATTAGATGGCCTGCAAGGTTCCTTCTAACTCTGCTATTCTATGATTCTGTAAGAATCTCCTGTTGGAGCAGGGGATTGGACTAGAACAGGGGTCTTCAAACTTGACAGCTTTAAGACTTGTGGACTTCAACTCCCAGAATTCCTCCTCCAGTCATGTTAGCTCAGGAATTCTGGGAGTTGAAATCCACAAGTCTTAAACTGGCCACGTTTGAAGACCCTTGGACCAGAAGATGACCTCCGAGATCCCTTCCAGCTCTAGATTGCTGTGCTGTTTCAAAGAGTCCACTGAAGTCAGGGTTTGTGTCCTTCCTTCCTCTCTTTTTTTCTCTTTCTCCCTCCATGTATCTATCCACCCATTCGTCCATATATCTCATTTACTTTCTCCTCCCTCCCTCTTTCTCTCTCCCTTCCTTCCATCCATCCTATCTTTCTTTGTCTATCGCTTTTTGTCTTTTCTCTTTCTTTCTTTCCCTTTCTTTCTTTCTTCTCTCCTTTCTCTTTCTCTCCCACTTCCTCTTTCTCTCTCCCTTTCTCTCTTTCCCCCTTTCTGTTTCCCTCTCTCTCCTTCCCTCTCTCCCTCTTTCCTTCTCTTTCTGTTTCTCTCTCTCTTTCCCTATCTGTCTCTTTCCATCTCTCTTTCTCTCTCTTCCTCTCTTTCTATCCCTTCCCTTCCTCCTTCCCTCTCTCCTCTAGAGCTAGGAGAGGAGACCCACCTGAAACACACACACACACACACGCTTCCAAGCACCCACCTGAAACAAACACACACACGCATGCTTCCAAGTGTCCTGCAGCGTTGCTCATTACGAGGGTTCTTCCCAGCCAGCCTCCTGTCCCACATGCCCTGGAAAAGCTGGTAGGCAAGGCTTCCAGGTCCAACAAAGGGGCCACAGGCAGGACTTCCTCCCCTCCCACTTTTGGGGAAATGAAAGGGCTGGGAAATTCAAGCAAGGCATGTGATGCAGCCTCACACAAACACACACACCCTGGCAGCTTTGGGTTAAGCAGCTTGGGTTTGGCTTTCCCAACTCCCTGAAACCTTACCTTCCACCCACGGCTGGTGGCAGAGGGAAAGGCAAGCCAGCTAGGGCAGAGCTGTCACCATTTGGCTCCCTGACAGCCCGCATCTTATTCCCTGCCTGGATTCTCTGGCAGCTGCTGGGGCTCGCTTGCTGGGAGGCGTGGGGGGGGGGGGCGCAACCAGGAAGCATGAGGCTATGCCTGCATTGCCCCTCTGCCAGCCACCCCTCCCTCTCTGGGCTGAGTGTTTTGGCAGATTGCGGGCTACTGCTGTAAGAGGTCCATAGGCTGGAAGGTATGGGTGATGGTGGGGAAGGAAGATCCACTCTGGCGAGGATTGACTGCCTTTCAGGCCCTACTCTGGGCTGCCACCTGCTTGACCTCCGCCCCACCTTGGGTCCCACATTAGCCCATGACAAGGATACATGCTGCTTCCAGGCCAGCCTGGCCAGCGGATGGGCAAGCGGACAACCCTCGGGGGAGGCATTTTCTCTCAGGCCTCCCACATGGAAGGCCCCATGGAAGCCGAAGCTGGGCCCGAAAGGCAGCCGAGTTTCACCATGCCCCCCCTCCCAAGCAGCCCTTTGGCTGAGCACAGCAAACCCAGTGTGGATCTTCCTTCCAAAGCATGCGGGTCAGCGGGCGGGAGAGGGAAAGGGCAGCAGGCAAAGAGGTGATGCGGGTGGCATACCATCATGCTCCCTGGTCACCTCCCCCCACCCCCACTCCCCAGCAGCTAGGGAGAATCCAGGCAGGGGGCAAGATGCAGGCTGGTGGGGACCTGAGCTGTGATAAGTTATCCCTGGCTCGCCTTCCTCTCTACTACCAACAAACCAGGCAAGCTGGAGGCCGGGGACAGTGGGGAGGAAGCTTGCTTGGCCCCAGCCACTCAAGATGGGGCCGCACGGGTGGGGAAGCCAGCCAGCCGAACCCGGGAATGGTGGGGGCCACAGCAAGATACGGGAACAGGGGGGCTAGCATGACTCACAGGCTTACCTGAGAGCAGGCAGATCAGGACTGCTCAGTTGGGGCACATGCACCACATGGGAAGGCAGGTTAAAGCAAGCCATGAGGACCCAGTGTGCCGCATAGGAAGGGAAGAGTGACTGGGTGGGGTGAGCAGCGGGCAGGCAGGGCAAGTGAGTGAGCAGTAACTGGGCAACCGGGGTCAGGGGCATGGCCAGACAAAAGTTACTACCGGTTCAGTGACCCACACCAAATTCTTGCTACTGGTTCAGTTGAACCAGTGCAAACCGGCAGAATACCACCACTGGAATAGTCCTTTACTTATAAATAATCCATGTTTTTGGTTTCTTCAACAGGTACTTTTCTTGTATTTGGATGCAAACAGACAAGACATCCTGATGCCAGCACAATTTTCTTTTTTTTATTCCAAGGAATGGATCCAGATCTGACTCCTTGAAGATTTGAAATGCCGCTAATTAGCACCTAGGCCCCCACAGCAAACTCTCATCAGGCAATTTTTTCAAAGAGTTCATGGAAAAGGAACTTTCTCCTTTGTTCATCTGCTACATGACCAACCACAATCTGCAAAAGGTTTGATGATCGTACTGTTTTAGAAACTCTCAGAAGTCTGATGTCCATTTCTTATTGTTTTCCTTGCACTGGATTGGCATGACAAATTTTTATACGGAACCTGTGACACTTCATTTCTCATTTTTGTCTCACTGTGGCTCAGTAACTGGACCAGATCATACATTTCTAGAATCCTACAATTTATAAGTTTTAAAGATTTTGTTGAATCACTTCAATGAGACAAACAGGAATAGACATGCCTGCAAAAGAACTTTTCTATGGTAATTTAATACCTACCACAGGACAAAAAGGCTTGCTGTACAATTATTTCAAACATACAGAATCAAACTTACTGAGATTTCTCATTTTGGCAGAAGCATTTGAAACAAGGCCAGCATGAAATCATTGCAAATGATATTTTGTGCTTATCTTACATACATTTCAGCTTTGCAAATAAATGTTACAGAATATACCTCTTTGCCATTTAACTGTTTGGGGGGCATACAATTTATTTTTGCATGTTTCTATGTAGATGCCTAAAATATGTACCCTGTAGATAAGACTTCAGGATCTGATTTTGCCTGTAATGCATGCAAATGCAAGCCATACTTACAGTTAATTTTAAGGTGCCCTAGGGTTGTCTGTAAATTCTCATTGATAGAACTAAACTTTGTGTATGTTGTATCAGCAGAAAATGGTGAGATGAGGAAACCTTTCCCCCCAGCATTTGAAAATGAATTGTTACTATTAATATTTTAACCAGAAATTGAAGACACAAGGAATCATACCTGCCTTGACATATTTATTAAAAGGTAAGATCTCCCCTGTCCAATCAAATCCAACTCTAGGAGGTAGTGTTCATCTCTGTTTCTATCTAAAATAAAAGCTTAATGAGCAATACTTGTCATTTATAAAATCTGATTCATTCCTTATATCAGAATAAGTTTATAATTTAGAAACTCAGAGTCCGGCTCATCCACATATCTAACCAGCTTGAGTTCATACCATTGCTTGGCATGATCAATTTGTGTCCTAAGCCTGCATGTGCTCCCTGCATGTGCTCCCTTCTATTGGCTCTGATTACAAAAGCAAAATGAAGCAATCTAACGGCATCTGTAATCAGCAACCCTCATAATCCTTTCCCTCAGAATGGAAAAAGAGAAAATTCAATCTTGTTACAGCCCCATCCACTGTGTGTCATTGCCTAATTCTTTTTGGCTTCCAATCATCCCCCTCTCAAGGGAATTGCAGGTCTTTGCTTTAAATTCAACAAAGCTTGGTGAATGGGAAGAACTGATACTCCTGATGGCGATAAACTGCTGGAGCTTTAAAAATCATGATTTTTGTACTCTCAAGGACTACTATAGTTGTGAAGAACCTTCAGCTCCAAAGCCAGGCAGACCACAGACATCGTGACAGCACCTGACTGCAAAAAGAAGCACTCTTTGTAAAAACCAGAAAAAAAAATATTTTTTACTTTTTTAATACGAGGCTGATCTTCAAATGCTATTCATTGTGGACAGGCCTATAATTCTGCATTATAAATACATCAATAATGGTGAACAAATCAAATAGTCCCTTTTGAACAAATCAAAAGTATCTTTTGAAGATTCAACCTAGCTAGCAGTCAAATGTCAATCCTAACCATGGATAAGCAATAACTGATGTACACTCCCTCCAATTATCCAAATATCTGTCATTTGCCTTGCGCCTAATAAATCTCTAAGAAGCTTCTGTACAGGAATGGGGTATAAGGGAAGTACAGTTATTTAAAATGTTAACTTCCTTAACTGTAGCTAGCCAAAGTGGAACATCTAGCTGAAATATGAACATATTGGCAGGTTGTTAAACTTATGAGGGTGGAGGAGAAAAAAGATCAGTTTTGAGCGATTAGTCCACCCGACAGCAGAATGTTGAAACCTTTCTGAAGTTGTTGTATGTTCTCTGGTTAACCATGCAACAGTTACTGAACAAAGAAACTAAGAAAAAGAAGACCAGGGGATAGTGACAATTCACTTTATGGTAAACAAGTCAACTCTATTAGTTGTGCAGCAGTAAACTTTTTGAATTTAATAGCAATGCTGGTAAGGTAGCACATTTTAGATAAAGGGAAAATAATAAGAGGCACTTTAAAAGTTATGACAATTTTGAAAATTTTGAAAAGCTATGACAATGCATTCTCCTGATGGATTAACGCAATCCTCTGCAAGAAACTGTGATCTGCCTCATAAGAATGTTGCCTTTTAATTCCTTTCCTCCCCATATATTAACATATACTCACTAAGATCTCCAAAATCACACATTGTTTTGACTGAGACGAGTACTTTTGCATACAGTGTTTTTATCTTTCATACTGATTGGTGAGACATGGCCTCAGGTTCAACATAAAGCATAAATAAGCACAGCCTTATTGTTATAAGAAGCAATTACACAAAGAATAGCAGTTCTCTTTTTGGCACAGGAAATGAGAACAGGTTTTGAAATGCGCTACAGCAAACCGTTATTGTAAAAGTCATAAGAAATAAACAGGGCATCCAAATTCTCTGAGGGAAATGAACCAGAAGTTTACATATCAAGTACTCTTTGTTCTACTTTAGAAATGCTAAATTACTATCAAAATTCTTCTTCCACAAAAGTACAGAGTAAAAGTGAATTCTTCACTTATTAATTTGGGATGGTAAGCCCTTGACCAATATTAAGCCCATGTCACACTGGCCAACGGATGCAAAAAGGACACAGCAGACGAGCAAAATGTTCTGTTAGGGATAACATTGTTTACCCTAACTGGTTTAGGTGAAATAATAACTATGAATCATAGTTAGTGTATGTTAGAGTGTCTGCAGCTTTAACTGTGAAATAACAATTAAAGGAGTGGTTATGAAAACACTATAATAGTAGCAAGGCTACAGCTTGCTCGCTCTCTCTGGCTTTGATGATCCCTGATTACTGCTTGGAATCAAGACTGCATTGCTCGAACGGGAGAGACAACAAAGGACTGATCTTGTAAGTGAACTGACATAGGATATTCTACATGGACTTTGCTAACTGAATACCCCTGAATGGACTGACTACATGGTAAATGAATATTGGACTGTTATTTGACTATGCTATTAACTTATAATGGAATAAAATATATTCTTGATAGCACAAGCGTATCTGTTATTTTTACTGTATGTTAATAAACATACAAGCTTAGCTCACTCATTTATCTGTGTGCCTATCTGACTAACGCTGCACATTCTGTTTAGCTTGTCTACCTAACCCTGGTTGGGGAACCCAGGCTTAACACTGGTTATGGGCCCAGAGGCTGCAAAGTCAGTTTAACTAGGATAAAACAGATTTATGTAAAAAGTGAGAGTTTGTGTTGTTATACATTACAGTAAACAGACAGCTGTGTTTTATTAATTATATTTTTATATCCATATAAGAAAACATGGCACTAGTCAATCTACAAAGTTTGTCCCTTATATCCAAGCTGGATGGAACAAACTATGTATCATGGTCTACAAAATGTAGTCTACTTCTACGAAGAGAAGGTCTGTGGAACATAATTGAAAATCCACCAAACGTAGAAGAATGGGATCCAGAGGATGAGGAAGACAGGCTAAAGATAGAAGAATTTAAGCATAAAAATCAACAAGCCATTTGCATAATTGCGTTAACCTTAACTAATCAGCAGCTTGTTTATATCCACGGAGAGAAAACGGCTTTTGGGTGTTGGCAGAAGCTGAAGAGAATTTATGTTCGAGATAATATTGGTGCTCACATAAATCTAACACGGAAGCTTTTCAGGACGCATCTCCAAACAAATGGTGATATGCTGAGTCATTTAAAAACTATGCAAAGCATTTTCCAAGAATTACACGAGAAAGAGCTTATTTTCTCTGAACAACATCAAGTTTACATAACTCTATCTTCCCTTAATGAAAGTTATGATAACTACGTAACTTCACTTGAAATTTTGCCAAAGGAAAGTTTAACTTTAACAGATATAACTGGCAGATTGATCGAAGAGGCCAGAAGAAGGCATGAAAGAGATGAATTAAGGAGGGAGCAACCTCAAAAAGAAGATAATGAATCTCCTACTGCACACGCAATTAAAAAGTGTTTTAATTGTGGAGGAAGAGGACATTTGGCAAGATTTTGTAAAAAGGCAAAGCGCCAGAACGCTGGCCAGAATACTAAAAATCATCAAAGACTACATAAAAATTTAGAGTTAGCCATGTATACTAACGGAGCTGTAAAAAATAATTTATGGGTGGTTGACAGTGGAGCATCCCATTGTGTAACAAATGATAACAAAAATTTTATTAAAATGTCCTAGAGTACACAGCAGATATCTTTAGCCAATGGCTGGAAACTGAAAGCTAAAGGTGAAGGTATAGCATATTGTTCTTTTATAAAAGAGAATGTAAAAATGTTATATGTACCACAACTTAAGTTTAATTTAATTTCAGTTAGAATTTTGGTTAAACTAGGATATGTAGTTAAATTTAAGGGAGATAACTGCATACTTGAAAAAGAAGATAAGAGAATTACTGCATCTTTAAGAGGTGGATTATATGTGTTAAATGATGATAGTTTAAAGGTGGCTAACACAATTTATGAAAATAAGAAACCTCA
>BLBF01000011.1:36487010-36508916 GCA_015471245.1 Laticauda colubrina
CAAAGCGGATGCGGAATGGAAGCCCAGCGGATGGAAGCGGATGGGAGTGGATGGCACATCCGCAGGGCTTCCGGGGGGGCTCAGCGAAGCGGACGTGGAACGGATACAGCGGATGCAGAGCGGACGCCGAACGGATAAAGCGGATGCACAGCGGATGCCTAGCGGAAGCCTGGCGATAACTGCGCATGCGGGGAGGATGCATTGCGTCAGCCCCGTGGATATAACGGAAGCAGCTCGGAAGCAGGTCGCCATTCAGAGGAAAGACCTGCTGCCGGAAGGATTGGCTGCCTTGCCTGCCCTGCCTGCATGTCTGCCTGCCAGCCTTCCTGCCAGCTTTGCTGCCACCCTCCCTGCCAGCCAGCAACCCCACAACCATGCTGAAGCACAGCAAGCCTCAGCCATCTGCTGCCAGCCCTTGCAAGAGGGACAGGGCTACCATCCCCCCCCCCTGGCCCTCACTCTGGTTCTGCTGGGGCTTCTGCAGCACGGGCTCGCTCTTCTGGGGCTGGGGCTTCTGCTGCTTCTGCTTCTGGAGGAGCTGATGACAAGCACTCCAGCACCAGCCACCTCCACAGCACCTGGACCCTTCACCCCTGAGACTGAGCGACCAAGAGGAGTGCCAGAGACTCATTTTTGTTTTATAGCTTCTTGTTAGTAAAGTCTATTTATGATTCACACACTTGCTTCATTTCTTTTTTTTAATAAAGTCTTGGTGGAAACTTTTAGAAATGGTTTAAGACTTTGTATTCTTGTGGGATGGGTTAAGATAGCTGTGGGATGGGTTGAGATAGCTGTGGGATGGGCAGGGATACCTGTGGGATGGGCAGGTCTACCTTTGGGATGGGTAATAGCTATGGGATAGATAAACTTCCAGTGCAAGCATAGTGGGACTGTATGGTCCACCCTCCCAGTGCCACACCTATGGCCCTTTATTATCAATAACAATATAATCAATCATCCACACATGTCAACATAAACACAACTCTTTATTAAATGCCCTGTTCATTGTACGGCCACTCAACATACATGGCACAATCTCATCAGTGAGATGAGACAGGCTGAAGGAAGCATCCATTAAGCATCTTCCATCCTGTCTTGTCACTCCACCGCTCCAGCTGGGGAGTTGCACCAGTGTTTCAGGAGGTTGCGCTGCTTCTTCCCTTCATGTGAGGCTCTGTTGGGGCCTTGCACATCCTGAGTGTCTATCAGGTTTCGCCCTTGCCTCCATTCCCCAGGCTCCATGTCCCCATTGCCTTGCTGGAGGTCCACAAGCCTGTTCTGCAAGACTGGGTAGTGGGTGCACATGAGATTGTGCAGGATGCAGCAAGCTTCCACGATCCTCCTCATGGTCTCTGGGCTATGCTGCATGTTGGTGAGAAGTACCTGGAACCTGTTGGCCAGGATGCCAAAGGCGTTCTCCACCACCCGTCTTGCCCTGAACAGCCTGTAGTTGAAGATCCTCTCTTCACGGGTGAGGTATTTGGAGGTGTAGGGCTTCATGAGGTAGGTTGTGAGGGAGAAGGCGTCATCCCCCACAATGAAGTAGGGCACATCTTGTGTGTCGTTGGGCAGCGGGTTTGGATCTGGGAAGCCCACCATGAGGTTGCTTTCCAGCCCCTCCTTGAGGTGACTGGCGTTGTATACCTGGGCATCTGAAGATGAGCCGTTGCCTGAAGCATCGATGTACATGAACTTGTAGTCAGCATCGACCATGGCGAAGAGGATGATGCTGAAGAAGCCCTTGTAGTTGTGATAAGTGGACCCCGACTTGGCTGGCGCTTTGCAGGCCACGTGCTTGCCATCGATGGCTCCAACAGTGTGGGGGAAGTTCCACTTCTGATACCACTGCTCTGCAACTTTCTTCAGTGGAGGGGCACTGGAGGAGCTCCTCCATGTACTCTTCAATGATGGCCTGCACCACTTCTCTGACCACAAAGCTGATGGTGTTGGGTGGCACCCTCCAGCTGTACTGCATGCTCCTGTAGGTGGTCCCTGAGGCCAGGTGGCGCAGAGTGAGTGCCATCTTGAGCCCAGGTTCCAGGCTGGGCCGGAAGTTGGTGTTTGTCTTGGTCAACTTGGGTGTCAGGTGCTGCACAACTTCGTCAAACATGGCTGGAGGCATCCTCATGAAGTTCTGGAATGCCCGAGTGTCTTCGCTCCTGAGCTCCACCATCAGCTTGTTGTACAGTCCGCCCTCTGCTCTTCTGGTGAACCATCTTTGGACCCAGACTTTTTTTGGGTGCCTCCTTTTCTTCCCGTAGTAGAGTTCACAAAGCCTGTAAATGGTTTCGCACTGTTGCAGAAGGATGGTGGCTGCCGAAAGGACTTTGTCACAATCCACGGTGGACATGACTGGATGCTGTGGAAGAGGAAGAGGCAGATGAAGGCTGCAGAGGTCTGCATCGCTGGGCTGCTGTTCTGAAAGTGAGATGCAGGCGAGTTGCTCCCCTTTTTTATAGGCAGTATAGGTTTTCTGCTAGGCATCCTCTAGGCATCCTCTAGACTTCCTTAATATCCGAGATAGGTCCCCTCTGCGAACGTTTTTTACGTTTTAAAAGCTTTGTTTCCGTTCTGCATCCACTAGGCATCCGTTCTGCATCCGTTCCGTGTCCGTTCCGCTTCCTCCCTGCATCCGGGCAGATGCGAGTTGTGCAGATGCGCAGCGGACGCCAAGCGGATATAGCGGATGCGTAGCGGATGCAGAACGGATGAACTGGATACGTTTTCCACGCAAAAGTTTTAGGCAGCCCAAAACTTTTGGAGCGGATGAAACATCCATAAACGGATGCTGGACGGATAGAGAGGAAGCGAACCGGAGGCAGTGAGTACAGAATGGATACATCGCGTTAACCAACGGATGGCAATGTTTTTTGTCCGTTTTACATCCTCTTTGCATCCGTTGGTTCAGTGTGACAGGGGCTTTAAGTTTTGCTTGTCACTGAACATGCATTTTTACATGAAGAATGAACTGGAGTATTCACTGTCAAGAATACTTTGTGATATACTGTCCCTGTCAAGAAGCCAAGATATGAGGAAAATGGTCCCAAAATAAATCTCTCTTGCCTTCTTAGCTAGAGAAAGAATGCAAGACTTCAAATGTGCATATATCCATGGTCTAAAGTTTTCAAAGTTATTTAATTTACTGATTTAAGAACAGTAATGATTGCAATAAACAAAGAGAACATCTTTAAATCTTGTTACTATGACAGGCCTCTCCTTAGTTCAGAATACTTGTAATTCTTCCTAACAATGATAAAAAGGAAACATATTAGCAACTTTCCCTCTCGGAAAAATTGGCCTTTCAGAGCTATGTGAAAAGAAATAAAGGATTGGCATGGGTGAATAAGGAGTACAGGAATAAATGAAGGCATTTGATGCCACTTCCTGTAGTACATTCCGTTTTCTGGCAACATTCGTAATCCATTCAAGAACATGGACTATTCTAGCCCTCATCCTCCTGAAAATAAAACATGAAATCCTCAGACTGGCCAGAAGCCAAGCCCATTGGGCACTGAAGGCCTTCCTGAGTTTCTTGTAGTACTGGATTTCTGAAAATAGCCAGGATTGGCAACAAACCACAGATCACTGCCATGTGGTTCTTAAGAATGCAAATACTTCTTCTGCAGAAGATTTCTATTTCAACCAGAGAGCAAAATTAAACAAACAAGAATGGGCCTAACTGCAACTAAGAGTGTTGAAATAACACCTTATTTCCTCCACTGAAAATCATATATATTCCTAAATTTGGAATATTTCCTTTTACCACCTCCCCAGATATGCAAAGACCATGTTTTTTAAGAGCCTGTGTTCACTTACTAAGCCTCCAGTATAGATTCTGGTCAAATAAATTTGTCATATATTTGTAGCGTTTCAACAACTGACTTGTAGAATTGTACCATCAGAAATATTCTCCTCAGTTGTACTCTTCTATGGGACTTTTAAAATTAGTTTTCCCCATATTTTAAGCTTGGGGGGAAGGGACACTGCATTTCCTTTCCCTTTTTCACATAAGTACTGAAGTGATTAGAAGGGCTGATTAAGGACAACATGAACCAAGAGATTATTACTGGTGCTTCATGGAGTGTTTCACTTGTAGGACTAGGAAAGCCTTGAAAATCAGGACAGCAGGTGTGGAAAACTGGTGCCTCAACTACCATTCTTAGCTGTAACTCTTAGCCATCAAGGGAAGGGATGCAGGGAACTGAAGTTCAGCAATAATAAAGTACAACTGGTTTACTCCCTCTACTTCTATGATTTTATAATTTTGAAATCTAAGAACCTTTCAGATGCATACCAAAGCAAGAGAAAAAAATTTAAAAACTAAAACACTGGGTTGCGTAGTTGTCAGCTGCCTCAGAGGAAGAAGATCCCAAAAGAGGGACAAGTGATAAAACTGTGGCTCTTTTCACAACATAAAGGCAAACTGCCTTGAATTATTTCTATTCATTTTTGGGCTCCTCCTCATTTTCTCCTAACTGCTTTCTTCTGACATGTCCTCATGAAACAGCCCCTGACAGTGCAGAGGCAACTCAATTATTCTTCGTAGTTCCAGTTTTAAAGGGGTTGTTGTTGCTGTTATTGTTGCTCTCCTAACACAATTTTTGCAGTGGATACAATCTGGCACACTCACCAACTATGTGGTTGCTGTCACAGTCAGGGATCAATTTATGCAGATGGTCAATGTAAACCAGGGCTCTTCAAACTTGACAGCTTCAAGACTTGTGGGCTTCAACTCCCAGAATTCCTCCTCCAGTCATGTTAGCTCAGGAATTCTGGGAGTTGAAGTCCATAAGTCTTAAACTGGCCAAGTCTGAAGACGTTTGATGAAAGAAAGTCAAGTTCTATCAGCCGTGGGTTGCTAGTTTTGTCACTGATGGGCACATTTTCACTGTTTCTGATAACAAGGGGTTTCGAGTAGCTGCACAGTTTACTATTTTTATTTCCTTGATCAAGTGCCTATTCTACTCTGACTCTGTTTGCAATAGATGCCCTAAATGTTTCCTGAAGTTTACCATCTACTTTTGGATTTTGCTGACCATGAGGACAGAACCGGACTCCACCCATATCCCAGTAATTGACTGTCAGCCCTGCCAATTCCATGTGGCATTAGCTGAAGGTGCTGCTCACAATTATCATTCCCTTCTGCTTTGTTGTACACCACTCCTCCAGGCCTGAGACTTGTCAAACATGCTGTCTATGGAGACCTTCAATCATCCAGGTCATGGCTGAAAAAGCACTTTTAGGACATGTCAGACAGGTTGATTTTGAGCACGTGTTTTGTATTCTTTCAGAAGAGTGGCAGACTTGTTTTCAGAAACAGCCCAGTTAATAGGTCACAAGTATGGAGGATTTGTACTCAGTCTGAGATTGGGTGGCGCTCCTTCTTGTTTCACCCCAGGCATCTTACTCTACTTGCAACTTGTTAATCTAGCAACTTGATAGAGAGATAAATTTGCAGTTCAAGCATCCCAATCCACCTCACCCCATATTAGGGAGGGTGCTTACTGGTTGTTTTCTCATTAGCAAGTGGGAGGAAAAAGAAACAGGGGAACCATTTCCATGTTAACTTGGTCAGCAACAGGTGCATAAGGACAACATTCCTCATCTGCCTGTTCACTGTTGCAGAACAGGAATTATCAATAAGGACAGGACAATTTATGCCAGCATATTGGTTTAAGGTCTGGAGGATGTCTACAAGATCCCCTCAATAGTTGGAACCAAAGTAAAAATCAGAATTCACATGTTTACTTTGATGTATCGGGCAGATCTCACTATTACTATCCTTTCCACTACATTTCTAATTCCTCAAGGCTTGAAGCTTACTTTGTTCCCATTTTAGGAATTGCTCTATGTTCCAGCTTTATTGTGAAAAAGCAGGGCTAGAATCTAATAACAGTGGTAGAATAAAAGCAGCGACTGACACAATGTGAATATCCATCAAACTCCAGTCACTACCATATTTCCAGCAGGGTTTTTACTGGTTCTACTGTGCATTCTCACTTGACTCCGTGATCTCTGCAGAAATGAGATACTATTATTCACAAAAAACAAAGGAAGCAAGAAGTTTGCTTATATTCATTTTTATACCACGTGCTCCCAGCCTGAATGCAAATAAATCATAGAAATCAAGAGTGCTAAATATTAAAACAAGGAACATGCTGAAATTCTCCCTAAATTGTAAAACTAGGTCCACAAATCTCAAAGGTACACAATTTCTATTTCTGGCAAATAACAGGCTTTGCTTCCCTGTTATTTCAATATTTGTTTGCCTATTATTTGCAAAAAAGAAATTCTCTCCTAATGGAACAGTGCAGTCTGTTGATTTTAAGCCTGATGCCAAAATAGTATATGAACTCTGGGATAAATAGACCAAGCTTGCTTAATATTACTTCCTGTTTGTGTTCATCTTTGATTTCTCTTGGGGGGGAGGCAGAGAAGAAAGAAAGAATTGTGAATGGATAGAAAAAAGAAATGAGTAATTGTCAACAGGTTCTAAAACTTGCAGTTTTAATTTGTGTTTTTTTTTTTCCTATCTAGATTTTTATTTTGTCTTTTTCTTCCATTTTGGCCCAAAGTTCTTTCTAAGTTACCAAAACAAACATTCAGAAATATACAGAAAAATATTGGCTGACATATGCTAAATCCATCAAGGATCACGTGTTACCAACTCGGTGAGAAAAGACTTCCTCTTGTTATGATGCCTACAGAAAAAAAATATTTGAGAAATGTTTGCTTTATTTTTAAAAGACATGTACAAAACAATTCACAAATACATTTTTTAAGGGTTAAAATATTCAGGGCTCATCCACATAGCAAGTTTAAACTGCTTACCCCCCATGATGAAACCAGCTGGAAATAAATTATTATTATTATTATTATTATTATTATTATTATTGTTGTTGTTGTTGTTGTTGTTGTTGTTGTTGTTGTTGTATTTATATTTATTATTATTATTTATTAGAATTTGTTGTGTGGATTCTAATATGTTGGCTTTGGCAATGATAGTGATCAGGTGTTCAGTCCAGACAACGGTTACCACGGACCCTGATTTAAAGATTCTCCTGCTACTCGCCCCCACCTTTGTACCCATGCCAGGACAACCAGCGCCAATCATGTTCCTTTTTCTGGGTGGGTCTTTAACCCATGGTTTCCATTTCTCAAGCTTTTCCATCAATCCTATTCTGGATGAAAGGCAGTGATCAGTGGTGGGGCCTGGCTGGGAGAATGACTGCTATCGCACACATAAGGTCATCAGTGATGAATTACAAAGAACTGCCATCTTATCAATATATAGCAGTAAGATATTATATTTTATATAAATAATACTTAATTTCAGTTTAACATTTGTCTATCCAGTTTATATAAAAGTCAGGATAACTTGCTCTGTGTTTATATTTTCATCATATTACATTTTTAAAAATTGTATGCAACACAGTATGAGAATCCTGTTTGTATGATCTATCTAGCTGGAACATGGAGAGAAGGTAGTATATCACACACATCCCTTCTTCTGTTCATTGAGTTAATTTCTGGGGTGGGGGGAACGATATGATGGTTGGGATGGGGGGAGCTATATGATGGACACTTGATCAAGTGTCATTCTTAAGATTGGGTGAAATGGAACTAAAGTAGCAAATGAAGAAAGGAAAGAAGTAGAAGCAATAATTTTTCTTTTCTCTCTTCCACTAGTCTTTTTAATATTAAAAAATACCGCTGCCCCTCCAGTCAGACAGCCAAAATGCATTTAATAAGTGCACATCTATTTGATTTACTCTCATATCCTGTCATATTTTCAGACAAGGTCTTTATTGTGGTATCATATTGCCTCATGGAATGGAATTTTACAGGAGATCCACAAAATTGCCGTTCTTTTTATCAATAAAAAGATAAAATAGATAAAAGACATAACTTCAGCATGGTAGCCAGAGCCAGGAAGATATAGGTAGAGAGACATAGGCCAGTAAGTTAATATAAGTAGCTAATAAACCAGGAATTCATAAGAAACATGAAACCAGACATTCATACTAAGGTTCAATTAGTTAAAGGGTCATATTTAAATAGCGCAGTAATATCCATTGGATTATTTATTTATAGATACTTTCATGCATGCAAGACTTAATCTCTAGGCCCACTGGTCATCCAAAGTGGAACAAAAGTTTGATGAGTTTCTACAAAGCCAATATGGACATTACCAATCTACCAGTACTTAACTTGGTTCTTTCCACAAGCAGGAACCTATTATCTTACATCACCTTTAACTAGCCTTACAATGCCCATAATTCCAAGTTACTCTAGTTACTTCTAATGATGTACTCCTAGCAACCACAATTAATATTTTATATTTTAGCACTGAAAGCAAGATTCTCCATCTACTCTCAACAAGATTTTTTTAAAGAATATAATTAATTTATCTGAGTTATATATCAGACCCAGTCCTTTCTTTAAAAAGCCTAATACTGGGTTGTTAGTACTGCGTCTTATTATTATTATGTGTCTTATTTCATTATTAATGAGTTACTGCAAGACAAAAGCCTTGGAATAGCAGGTAAAAATATAAAATAAGTTTCAGACATGAAATACAAAAGGATTCTGAAAAATTGTGGGGAGGGGGGATATTACTATGGTGCAGAAGTTCTGGAAATAGTGATGGCTCCAAATTCAGAGTTTGTCTTGCATATAGAAAGCTTAGCAAACAGATTCAGGCTAGTTAATGAAGATCATAAGCAGGCTGGGCTGCAAGATCAAAGAAATAACTCATTGTAAGGCTAAAGTGAATCTGATGCTAAGCATACCATTTAAAAATGCTATGATGAGGGTAGTTATTTTTAGATATCTCAATAGTTGCCATGGAGAAAGGGGGGAGAAGTAGTAGGATTTCACTGGGAAAACAGGACCAAGTGTGACATCATCCCCCTGCCCACCTTAAGGAACAATAGCAACAATCAAAAAAGGTCCTCCAAAGGCTAGGGATTCTCTCCCAAGCTAGGGATTCTGGTTCTTTACACAACATTTTGGTTTTCCAGATAGTTGTTCTGAAAATAAGGACAAAGGCTGTATGTTTTTTTCCTTTAATTATTTTTTTTCTGGAAGGAGATGGAAGAAATGATGAGAAGATCTCTAAATGGGACGTTTAACAATTTACATGATCTGAAGAGAAACCAGAGAAAATAATATAATCCGAATCTCTTGTAAAATTATACGAATGAAGCAAAAAGATTATATGACAAAACTTTTGTCAGGAAGTACCTTGCTTCCATCAAAATATGTTAGTCTATAAATAAATGGTGCAAAATATCATTTCCAATTATTCTTCCTCCTAAAGGAATCTCAGGTAAAATCAGTAATCCTGGTGTTCCTAATGACTCAAAGAAACAAGGAAAATATGTGCTTGCCTATATTGCACTTCTATTTTTCTGTGTCAATAGTTGGCAACTCTAACAGAATAAATTACTCAGCTTTCCTTCCTCTGTGGCTTTTAGCTCCTGCATCTGTGCTACTCTGACAGAGATGGATTTGATGATACTCCTTATTTCAAAATGATATTTGGTTTTATTCTAAACTATCGGGTCAGTTAATTACAAGATAGTCAATAAGATCAAGCCAAGATATGGCCACAGTTCATATCACAATTCAACTAGTATCTGAAAGAGAAATTTAAAATGTTAATGGCAGGAAGGCATTGTGAAAGAAAAGATGTTGAAGAGTAAAGTAAGAGAATTTATTTTGGAAATCAATAGACCAAGCATGAGAACAAGTTCTCAGATAGTCACAAGCAAACAGCCTGAGAGGCAAGTGGAAACCACCACTCTAATCCAAAAGAGGTTATAACTTATTATTAATGAGAGCACCTTCTAGTAATAGCCAGTGATCAGAAAACTAAAGTGATGATGTTTGGCTATTTAAAAAAATAAATTAAATCAGCTATTGAGGGAAATGAAATGTAGCCTGTTAAGAGTTTCAAATCTTTGCAGAAACATACTGGTAAAAAAAAGTGTATCACAACTGGTATAATTTATCATAAGCACAAAGGAGTACAGCAGCCATAGTTAAGTTAACCTGGACAAAGGGGTAGGAATGCCTACAAGCAACTCTGAATTTATTTATTTTTTAAGAAAACCTGTGGGCCCAATAAGTCTTCAACTTACAACTTACAACAGTTCATTTAGTGATCATTCAAAGTTAGAACAGCACTAAAAAAGTGACTTATTGTTTTTGTTTTTCACAGTTACGACCTTTGTGATCAAAGGTTCCCATGATCAAAATTCAGATGCTTGGCAACTGGTTTATATTTATGACCACTGCTGTGTCCCAAGGTCATGTGATCCCCTTTTGTGACCTTCTGTCAAACAAAGTGAATGAGGAAGCCAGATTCACTTAACAACCAGGTTACTAACTTATCAACTGTAGTGCTTCACTTGACAACTAGGGCAAGAAAGGTAAAATGGGGCAAAACTCACTCAACCAATGTCTTACTTAACAACAGAAACTTTTGGCTCAATTGTGGTCATAAGTTGAGGACTACCTGTATTCCACGGTCAGTTATGAAATTTGCCCACTAAAATCACTTGAGACATACAAGCAATGTATCTAATGTAACTCCTAGAATGGAAGCAGAGCAACAATAAAAAATGGATGTGAGGTCAGCTATTGGCTTTAATGCCCCCTTTTCCCCATCAAGACTCATTACATTATTCCTGGCAGACCAATTTCATGACTTGGGACAATGTACAAACAACCTAACAGAATCTCACCCAGGTATTTATCTCATTGTTGCCATGGTCTTAGGTGCCACCTGGTGATAACAATACTGTTTGTATTATTGGGAGTATAACTGAAAGATCAGTGACTAGGAGATGGTCATAATTTAAGCTTATAATATCTGGCCTGGTTTACAAAGCCAACAGAATGAAATGGATTATATCACTGAAATTAGAGATAAGGTTTCTGGTTTTGAGTACTCTCTGATATTAAGAATATATATAAAATATGTTCATGCAATAAATCTGATTTCACCTATGCTCCAAATGCAGACATGAAATTAAGAAAAATAAATAAATACTATAATGTGAGTTTCTGGTAACATAAATCTGAAAGAAATGTAGGTGAAAATGTGGGAGCAGTGGGCTCCAAACCTCTCTTTGCAGATATGCTGATTTGGATAAGTTCTTTCCGTGGAGTATTTACAATAAAAACTCCCATAACTGCAATCCAAAGCAACACATTTAAAAATCTGATATAATCTATATTATATTGCATATACCAATTTAGGGCTTCACTGGTTTAGGACCACATGTATAAAAACTCTGGAGAAGGCTGCAATCCTGGGAAAGGTAGAAGAAAAGAGAAGAAGAGGTTAAACAGCACTAAGGTGGATAGATTCAGTTACAATAGTAATAAGTGCACCACTGAAACAGCTGAAAGCCTGGGCTAGGTACAGAGAATCATGAAAAATAGTATGCGGTCACTAACAGTTGACTTCAACTTGATGGCACATAATAAATCAATATCAATCAATCAATCAATCAATCAATGTAAGCTGTTTGAATCTATGCCACAGCAAATGGCCAACATAGCTTCCCCACCCAGATATTCTGTATTGGGGATGGTGGAAGACATTGCAGTTAAAAGCATCTGGATAGCAACATATTACAGAAGAATGGACTCCAGGACTCAAAATGCAAATATTTATTTAAACTACTGAAATAGGGACACAAATGAAGGTACACAAGATTCTTGAAGTGAAATATTGGAAAAACAAAGACAGGAACAATTATGAAGATCACTTCAGGAAATCTAAAAAAACCAAGAGATGTCCAAGATAACTGTGTGCTTGTCCATTGATTATTGTAGTTGCTTGTAAAGGTAGGAAAAGTGGCCAAGTGTGCATGTTCAAGTTGTAGAAAAGGCCTGGATTACATGTTCCTCTTACCCTGGAAGAACATGAAATAACAGTACAATATTCTCTGCTCTCTAAAGCAACCAGAGTCAAAGATCATGTATAAAAGTACAGCTATTCCTGTACTTTGAACAAAATACAGCACCTAAAAGGCTGAAGCAATGTAATGAAACTCCTCTTCATATTATACGTTCACTTGATCCCACATTTTCTTTTATACAAATATCTGTCTCAATTTTATTCTGATTTATTTTGTAAATAAGGGGAAGGGTACAGAAAGTATCTATTCTACTAGCAGAATAGATTGGTTGAATACAGCTCAATAAAATATACTACAAGACTTCATGGGACATATGATGCTGATGAAGTCCATTTATAACACATAATTATAACTGCCTTTCAGGAAGAGTGTATAACTTTTTAGGGGCTGACAACATGCTTGGCTTTCAAATGGCATGTTGTTTCCAAGATGAAGTAGTGTTTGTAGAGCAAGGAAAGAAAGAAATTTGATTTAATTTAAACGTAAACATAGTTAAAATGGATTGAACACAGACTGTATGATTATTCTTTGTACATTTATCTTTTTTACTTTTTCATATTACAAGTGACAATTTGATAACTAATTCTGAATGGATTCAGTGGCCACAATGTCTACATATACTCAGAAGTATGTGTAATACAATGTATTTGTTGATGTGTCGGTGTTGGCTACAGATTTGGATAAGGTCTCCCCAGTCCCTATCACCAACATTAAATAAGAAGGAGAACCAGAAGGTGAAGAGAAAATGCCGATGCATTTCTACTTCTCATCTTTGTTTGCCTGTTCAGGCACTGAGATCAAGAAGGAAGAGCAGTATAGCAGGCAGAATACTACTAGTGAGTCAACACTGGGACCCTTGCTAAAGTGAGCCTCAATAACAGAAAATAGTAAGTTATGGCTTTATTTTTAGACCTATATAATACTCCTGCTATATTTTAAGATATCTCAAATGGTAGCCTTTCTTTTCATCTTAAACCTACTCTGAAAGTCTCCCTCTCTCTCTCTCTCTCTCTCTCTCTCTCTCTGCAAGCCACAAATAATATATTTAGTTATGGTAGCCTGAATCTCTGCAAGTTCTGTCATCAGTCTGATAACAAAAGCCTAGAGGGCACTGTGAAGGAAATGACAGCCTCCTGTTTGTTATTCCATCCTTCCTAACTTTATCAAAGGCATCCTCATATCACATTTTCCTTTGCTTCCTACCAGCAGCCAACATTCCACAAACACAAAGTTTCATCTGCTTTTGCTCCAAATGCTTTATTTCATTATTGCAATTCCAGAATTCAGTCTATTGGGTGAACTTGGAATAAAACTATTTCTGACCTGTATGTCACATGTAAAGCTTTTCTTTCTTTTCGTCCAAAAATATTACTTTAAAAAAGCAAAGAGAAAATAAAAATACTGTTCATTAAATTCTATTCATGAATTAAAAACTTGAAAATTCATGAACTTGAAATACTAGTTATGAACTTGAAACTTGACCCCTGAATTATTTTTTTTATAATTTTTTGAAGAGTCCCCTCTAGCTCAGTCAATAAGGTTTGACTTTTCACATTGTGCTCTTACTTCACTGAAGTAGACAAAATATTATAGGCAGTACAATTGCCTTCTCTAAAGCAAACTTGCTGCTATCCTTGGATATTCACTGAAGCTTTGTCTGGGTTTCCTGAGATTTGGAAACAGAGCCCATAATTCCCAGAGAATTATGGCACAGTACATACAAGTATGGTTAATCTTTAGATTATGGTGATCTTCAAGAAGTCGAGCTATATTTGAGAAGTTAATGGGTAACATTTATTTCAAAATGTAGTAAATCAGAT
Organism: Laticauda colubrina; assembly: GCA_015471245.1. NCBI lineage: Eukaryota > Metazoa > Chordata > Lepidosauria > Squamata > Elapidae > Laticauda > Laticauda colubrina. The sequence goes on from BLBF01000011.1 coordinate 36,500,767, forward strand.
TTAAGCACTTCTCCGTCCCTCGACCCTCTTCCTACAATGCTTCTTCATCACAGAAGATCTTTTTTGATATGACAATCTCACTTACCTAGCAGAAAGACCGAACAGGCAGCAATGTGAACCTGTTTTTGGCCTTAAGTAAAACTATTTTGATTTAGCTAAGCTTTCCAATTTGAATACAGTTTTGCAACATTGAAACATCAAGGGTTTCTTTTTTATTTACTGCTCTAATTATAAAGTTTGTCAAACATTGCTTGTAATTATTACAGGATTTAGTTGTTGTTTTGCTAGTCCAATTGTAGGACGAGAAAATACTGAGGGATGGAGTGAAAATGATTTAAATTAAATATTTAGGCACAAACTCAATATCTAAATTTAGGCACAAAAAATATGTACAGGGGCATTTAATCCTATACACACAGAGTAAATAAAAAGTATGTTGTATGTTATGTAATTAAAGTATATGTAATTTCACCCACAGTGACAATCTGACTTCTGTGTTGAAAAGGGCTTTGGTTCATTTAGATTCTGCATAGACTCTACTACTTTTTGGGAAACAAGGACTGTTGTAAAGAGTTTGTTCAATTGTATGCAGTTACACAGACTATAGTAAATCACATACGTGCATGAACATTGCATATACCTGTCTATTTGTATACCGTTTTTTGACGATATAAATAAATGCACACTTTTGAGCTGCTCATACCTCAATTCTGTCTACTCTAAAGTCATCAAGAAGTACTTTTGAATCTGCTGATACTGAGGTTACTGAAAATTACAGGATAATTGACTGGTAAATTACTTCAATGTGCAGTTAGTCTAGGACAGGGCTCGCCAACCTTTTGGACCTCAGGGCCCACCAAACTCATAGTTTTAAATCCTAGGGACCACTAACTGGTTCTGTGGATGTGGCCTAATTTGTGGGTGTGGCTTGGTGATCATATGACTGGCTGGGCATGGCTTGTATGTATTATAAATATTTATATAAATATTGAATTTTTTATGAAAAAGAGCAACTTTTACCCAAAATAAGGCAAAGCAGGAAGGCAGATTGAGTTGCCCACAGAATCATTCAGTGATCTATCTGCCATCGGCTAGCTCAGTCTCTCAAATCTGCTTGCCGTGAGTCTGCACTGAATTTGCTTGCAAGCAAACCTTCAGTCCTAAGGGAGGTTCGGCTGTACTTAAAAGCAGAGCCAAAGATCTAAAGACTAGCTAGAAAGCAAGAAATCCAATCATTCCTGTTTCCTACCTAATCGAAATCTCCCAGCACAGCACAGCAGAACAGAAGATGATGATGGTCAGAAAAAGGAAAAATAGCAACTTAGCAGGCAAGTTTACCGGGTAAGGAGTGAGTGGGCGGGGATGGTTCCCATGGGCCATGTGGGCAGCTCAGCCTTGTGTTTCTGCACAGCTTGGATTAATTGCTTGGGGGGGGGGGTACTTTGGGGGTGAGATTTCCCTCCGGACCACCAGAATTTTCTCACAGCTCATCAGTGGGCTGTAGCCCACTGGTTGGCAACCACTGGTCTAGGAGCAAAAGTAGGTTTTTGTCCACTGTGGTTATGGAAGCTCAGTGGAAGACTTTGGGCCAGTGAGTCTCAACTGGGTTGTTTATGAAGGAAAAATAAGAGGAGTTTTATGTACATTTTTTAAATTCCTATACAAGACATAGGATGTAGATTAAATATAAAAATAAAAATCAACCAGCAGAGATTTCTGACTCCCAGTTGTTCATAGAAATAAAACACGTGATGAAACAGAGATATCAGGAGTGGATATTCATGTAGAGAGAGATGAGAGCCCTGTTCTGGGATTTTTTATTTTATCTTAAGAGTCTAACCATATGAATTTTGCTGAGAGTTATAGAGGGAAGGTAAGGCTGCAGCACAAAACTAAATTGCTCTCATGTACTGTATCTGTATTCAGCATTTCCCTGATCTTCTTTTACTGAGCTAAGTTGAGTCTTTCAGTGTCTCAGGTGAAGGATTTAATCATCACTTGCTATCTGATTTCTTTTGGGAAGAAAGTTTTTAAAAATATAGCAAAAATTTAGGGTTGCTTTAAGTTAGGATTCTGCAATTTAAAAGAAAAAAATCAACTGAATTTCTTTCATTACTATGAATCTTCGGTCCCACTGGCCGACGGATGCAAAACGTATGCAAAAAGGACACAGCGGATGAGCAAATTTTCGGGGGTGGCTCCATCCGTTGTCATCCGCTCCAAAAAGTGGCAAAAATTTGCATAAACAGAACGGAAAAGAAAGGAAAAGAACAGATGTGGGTAGTATGTAGTGGGGATGTTAAACGGATGTTCATAGGAAGCCTAGAGGATGTATATAGGATGCAAACCGTTCACTGCTCATCCTTTCTATTTCCGTGCTACTAACACTGTGTAGACGTTCGGTGTACCTTTTGTTTCCTCCCTCTTTCCGTTTTCAGCTGCAACGGATGTGAGTTGCGAGGATGCCCAGAGGATGCAGAGAGGATACAGCGGACGTTTAACAAATGATAAACAGACATAGAACGTTTGTTGCTCGTTTGTCACGGATTTACATCGTACACGGCGGAAAGTTCATCCGTTCACAAAGTTTTGTGCAGCTCAAAACTTCTTGAGCGGATTAAATCTCAGTGGACAGATTCTCAAAGGATAGAGCGTATGAAACACATATGCAATGAGTATACAACGGATGCATAGCGTTTTCCAACGTTTTTTAACGTTTTACATCCTCTTTGCATCCGTTGGTGCAGTGGGACAGGGGCTTTACATAAATGACAGTGATATAATTCAATTCCCTTTTCATATTATTTCCAAGAGCCTTTATATTCTGTAAATCAAAGTTTATGATATTATTTGAGAAATGATACATATACACAATTAACAGCTTAGCCCAATAGGGGATGATAATTTTCTGATGTCACCCTTACTCCCAACTATACTTTCCCTACAGGATTTTCCTTTTAATGTCTCATACATATTCCATTCTAGCATTTGCTAATCCCAAAGCTACGTAGCAACCAATACCAACAACTCTACAGATCTTAACCAATATCACTGCTCATACTGATACTATTGACAAATGTCACAACTTGTATAGACTGTGATTTCTATCTTGCCTCCTTTTTACTTCCCATACGACTTGTATTAAATAGTTTATTTTTTATTCAGATTTATATAACATTCCAAGTTTTAACTACATCTTAAATGTTAACAAAACACATTAAATCAAGATCAAGCAAAATATGTTACGACTTTAAGTAGCTTTCCCCAATCTGCAAGTGTTCCAATTGTATAGACTTTGAATCCAATAATCTCAACAATGGCCATGCTTCAGTCACACATCTGGAGGCTACTGGCTTAGGAAAAGCAACCTTCATATAATTTTTGAACCCAGCATACTAAACTAAATTAGAAAACATAAGAACTGAATGATGTTGTTATCATGTCTACAACCAAAACAAATTACCAGCATGGGGAAAAAAATCACTTGAGTTTTCTCTCTTTGAAGGAAGCCAGATGTTTGGGGCAGCAGCTGAGGAGGGAAATGACTCACAGTGGATCTCTATCAGAAAGGTTAGAAATCTTCTGTATGACATCCACTTTATGTTATCTAGAATGACATAGTTTGGAAAGGAACAAAAAATTAGCTTAACATTGGAATGTGGACCCAAGGCAAAATGAAATCAGCATAAAGAAACTGAATAATGATGAAACCATGAATAAATACCAATTACTTCAAAGACAACTCTTTCCACTAGTGTAAAATTCTTTATCCTCTAAACCAATCATTTTCTTGACAAGTCCAGGACTGCTGAAAACAGAGCAGTATGCTTCACAAGAAAAGATATGCAACATCTAGCTGAAGGGGAAGGAGACAAGGAAAAGGAAAGCAATTACTGCCACATGGCAGGTGCTGTAAGTTGACTGAGGTCAACTGTGTAGGCATTTTAGATCATGCAAATCAAAAGCCAGGTCTTTAAAGTTCTGTCATTCTAGCAGCCCATATCACTCAGTAGCTTAGAAAAATAATAATATATTTACATTGCTATCAGGACTTAATTAGCCACAAGGACAGCTTTTAAATTAAACAGTAGAAAAACATATCTGCCCAAATGTAATAAATCTTAATGCAGTTTTGGAATTGCAGGCAGTCCTGTTGAATTTCCTCATTTCACTCACTAAGATCTTAGTGCTTTTCTTCTAGAAACTTTCACAGCTTTGATATCAATCTCAACTCCACATTACTTAACCATGTTCTGCTTCCTTATGTGTTCAGCAATCATTTTCATTGTGAAGTATTTCAAGTTCCAATCCCAACAAGCAGATCTCTAACATACAGCTTCTCCATTTGACTAGCTACATTTGGTACCTGTTTCTTGATGTAGTGCATGTAAACACAGTGAATTCTAGTCCTGTCTTACGCACAAAGCTAGCTAATGGGTCACTCAACGCTGATTTAGGCCCCACCCTTTCCCATAGTATAATAAATAAATATGGCTTAATGATATCTAGCTTAATGGTTGAAAAAAAGGAATAAACAGTTCATCCGTGAAAGTAAATCTAAGCTTTAGGTGATAAAGCAAGCTTAATCACATTACTTCAGCACAATAAAACACAAACACATGAAATACTTGCAACCATTTATGGAGCATTGTAGTCTCCAGAATAAAAAAGAGTTGAGTCAAACATTACAATTCTGTCTAGAAACATAGTAGTTCAACATTCTTCCCGGATATCTTGATGCCATGTGAGTAGGTGGAGCTACAGCTATTCTGGATGGGTTTGGTCCATTTAAGTTAGGCTAAGCCTTTTTCAAAACTTAATATATTTATTCTTTTTCCATAAAGAAACTGAATTGTTGTTGGCATGACTCTTCAATATTCTAAGGAATTAAAAAAACACATCAGAAAAAGTTGGATATCATAGGCACCCTACATATGAGACATCTGCTTTCTCATTAATAATATTGGTTAGATTCAATTTCTAACCCAGAAATAGTCTTAAGAAGACAGGTACTTTCATCAATAAAATAAAATATCCCAAACCTGAAATATTGTTCCTGGTATTAGTAGAACCAGCTATCAGAATTTAACAATCAAACTACCATAGTATTACCTTGCATAAAGATTGGACTATTTTTATGTTCCTCTTTTAACTATAAATATAATAAGTAATAAATATAATTTTTTAAAAGCTTAGTAGTTGTTGGTTGACAAAACAGCTTGCATTATGGTAAAGTAACTGACCAAAAGACAGGAAACGGTGAGTGGGAGTACATGAGTACATGGATTTCAGAAATAGGACTCTTGAGATAGATATGTTTCGTGATTTCTGGTTTCATCCACAATACAGTACAGCTGAATCAGAGGCAGTTGTTACAGCAGTTTTGTGGAATTTCAGAGGAGAAAAACAAAAAACAGTGCATTTCAAAAATGAAAACTATTTTCTCTCTTTCTGCCGAAGGAAATTGGCTCTCCCTAAAGGAGTCGGTTTTTAATTTTTTAAAAATAGAAATAAATATTCAGATCTGGTGTCAAGTTTTAAATGTATATATTTTTTTTAGTTCTGGTTCTTGGGTATGCCATTTTTAAGATGCTGCTTTAACATCACATTTTGCAGGAATCTATTGGCACTGTTTATCTAGGACACTGTTTCTCAACTATGGCGACTTTAAAATGTGTGGATTTCATGCTGGAATTCTGGGGGTTGAAGTCTACACATCTTAAAGTTGCCAAAGTTGAGAAACACTGTTCTATAGTTTGTATAGGTAAAGCCTCCAAATCTGGTATTGCATTTGGACCCTGATTCCTTTAAGTAGTCTTTCAGAAAAAAAATATGAAACAATATGAGATTTGATACACGTATCTCAGGGTGTATTACATAGTTTTGCTGTAAGCACATTATTATGCTGGTCCTTCCAGATCTGCAGGGATTGCAACTCCCAAAATTCCCACCCAACATAACTAAACTCATAATTCTGGGAGCTATAGTTCCAACTCACCTGAAATTGGAAAGCACCAGAACAGGGCAAGATGTATTACAGCACAAGTGAAAAAGTGCAGCCAAGGCCCAAAGGGGCTGCATGCATGCTGGAGGAAAAGTGGAATTTGATGCTGCAGTGTTAAGAAAAAGTAGGAGGGAACTCTTAATTGAAGCCATATTTCTCCAAACCCACACCTTCTGGCAAAATAACAGCATGAACATACAAACTCAGTAGATAACAATTATTTCTAGAATTCTTGGTACTTGGGAAAGAGCACATATGGCCAGAGAGAAGGAGGGGGCTGCTGCTTCAATGTTTACGACTAGAGATTTAAATTCTGTCAGCTTCATACTAAACAGGTAACTATAAACAGATGTCAGAAGGGCAAATCTGATCCACTGATTGGATTGCTATTTTTATTTTCAGGAAGGGACAGGAGGGGGGGGGAAAGAGAAAAGAAAGAAAGAAAGAAAGAAAGAAAGAAAGAAAGAAAGAAAGAAAGAAAGAAAGAAAGAAAGAAAGAAAGAAAGAAAGAAAGAAAGAAAGGCCAGTTGGTAATGCATGCTATATTGTGAATAGTTTGCCTAAATTGTATTAGGACTCTATTCTTTTTCTTTTTTTTTTTCTTTTGTACAGTGTGAAACCAGCTCTTGACAGATGTCTGCCATTATTTAGACCCTGCATCTCTTTAGTAGGTTTTAATCACCAGTGCAAAAGAATGAGGTCTGGATTGCAATTGACCTGCTGGTTCTGGGTGGTCTCAGCCTAGCCATAGGAACCATAAACCTCAATATACTAATCATGACAGAAGCAAAGAGTAAATCCCAGACAATTGTTTGCAGTCTCGTCTTTGGAGAAAGCTGCTTCAGCCCAGAATTTGCTGAAAGAGTCATTGCTTACAGCTTTAGAGCATTTGATCTCTGCCTACCACAGTGGGTCTTTGAGGGTGAGGTCATATGGCTTGTATATGAACCAGAAATTTAAACCACCAATTGCAGACAGAGATTCTGTACTAGAGCTTGCTCCCTTCAGATACAGTACTGGAGGCTCTTGATGCGTTCAGGTGCCTCCTTCAAGGGCAAGCCAAGAGAAAGTCAGTTCACTTCAGCGAAGTAAACTTCAGCCTAGACTGGAGGAACTGCAAGTCTGACAGTTGTAACTCCAGTAGATCTCAAAATATATTCAAATTTCTTCACAGGGAATGAAACATTACCTGTTTACTTTGTAAAATGTCTGACCCATCAGCAGGCTGAAAAGTATCCCTTAATTAGATTTTACCTGCTCTAAATAGTGTTCAGTAATATTTAACTACTGCCGTTTTAACACTTTAAAAAAATCATAGGACCATTCTAGCTTCCTCTTAACGCTTACACAAAGACAGAGCAAGATTTGACGAAAGACTAACCCTCCAACTCCTTTAGCCATCTGACACAACCCACCCCACGTTAAGATAAATGACTGGTGGATGTTTCTCCTCCCACCCTATAGTGGCAGAGTGAATGAAACAAGGAAAATCCACCATTAAAACGGTAGGAACATCACCACACCCTGGCTCCATTATTAAAGCAGCATAGGGCTCAGCAAAATATGTTTTTCTCTTTCTCTGTCCCTTCAAGGCCTTAATGCAGTCATGAGGAAGAGCCTAAAGCCAAAGTTCATAATTGATGTACTACCACAATAATGCAGTTTTAGACTAACAAGGGCTCACTGTGAAGATGAAAACAGCCAGATAGTTTGGCATGCTCAAGTCAGCAAAATGTGATGATGCTTTGGCAGTATAGCTAGCTATCATTAGTAAAACCTCTCCTGTTCCCATGTTAAAGAACAATAACCCAGGCAGGTTATTAAATAAGCAGGAGGCTTCACATAAACAAATATCCTTATCTTCTTGCAAGATTTGTTAGATCTTCTTTCCTACCACAGAGAAATACATTATTGGCCAAAGGCATAAGACTAATGTGGCCAAAATCCTGTAAACAGGAAAATGACAAGGCAGCACTAGAGAGCTGTACTGGACTTATGATTACACATCTAAAGTCTAAGACAAAAATGAATACTCCTTTATTATGGTAGTGAGTGGCTTGTTAACACTAAGCTCTTTCTTACTAACCTAAAGGACTCATAAGGCTGTTAGTGGTACTAGTAAAGTGTAATTTTTAAGGTGGACTTA